>CM076580.1:1138035956-1138517009 GCA_034641835.2 Pinus albicaulis
TAGTTAAAATATTTAATTCCTACTTGTCTATAGTTGTAATTTCATTTCAGAGTTTGTTCCTACATAATAGAATTACTAGAATATAGTTTTCCTAGTTTAGTGTGTGGTTGAGAGAATCTCTCAATCCACATTTATCAGCACGTCGCAAGAGCAGAATTCCTATCTTAAATAATTTTGTTTGTATAAATATAGTGTAATTTCTTAATCCAACATAATATATTGAGTGTGTGTGCTATTTTATCTTGGTATCAGAGCTTCAGAGCCCGTAAGGGCCTCTGGCCCTTCCTGGGCATAGAGAAACAAATTACTATGTTTGTATAGCTGTATCAAATTTTTTGTTTGTCCATCTTGCAACATGTGAGCGATTTTTCCAAAGGAGCGATTTGTGTTGGTTGGTCAGATTGTACTGTAGTGGAATTGTCACTGTAACCAATGGGATTGTACAGTAAGGATCAGAGTGAATCTGTGGAGGAATTAAAGCAGCGTGTTGTGGTGCTTCTGTGCTGCGGTTCAAGCGTTTGTTTGGCTTGACCGTCCGAAAAGGTCTTCCTTCTGCGCCCCCCTGTAAGAAACTTCATTGGTGGGTTGAGGGCTCGTGCGGAGGAAACCGACATGCTAGCTCTGATCGCAGAAGTGAAGGCATCGTCCAGTAGAAGAGTCATTCAACCTAATTTTGATCCGATTAAAGCAGGCCATTCGGGATGCTGGGATAGAGTTCCCTTTGTTGTGCAAAGAATTCATCATTGATGCGTGGCAATTATATCACGCTTGGTTGAAAGGTGCAGATGCGGTTCTTTTAATTGCTGTTTTCAATCTATTGAACACAATGGTTTCCATTTCCAGTTTCCAGCAGTTTTACCTATTGAATTCATTCAATTATAAGAAATAATGAAAAGAAAATCTAGTGGTTTATTATAATAATAGTTTGAGGTGATTTAACGCCTCGCTTCTTGGCCAACTTACCGTAAGAGTACCCGCTAGCCATGGCTTCCCGTGCCAAGGTGATGGTGAAGCTTCCGGTGAGCTCGTTGTCCCGAATACCATAAAGGCAATGCTGTGTCTCGTGGAGAAGATTCTTTCATATTTAACTGAATGGCAAACCCGCTTGAAATCTTGAAGGATGAGCACTGAACTGAATGATGAGACAAATTCTTCAACGGCTTGTGAGAGGTCGGATCCCAATTCTGGTTGCCTTTCCTAGATAACCCATCGTGACTTCATCATGCAGAGGCACACTATGCTGACGGTAAGTGGAAAACATCATATGGGACGGCCCGATGTTGAATGATATGATTGTCGTCAAAGATGCATACAGGTTCAATATTTCATATGCCCATCAGATTCACGCCACCAAAGTGTTCTTTCCATATTGGCACCGAAACATTCCCACGAAGATCATTATTTTTGGCTGGTTGATATGGAAAGGAAAGACGCTGACCTGGGAAAATTTAACAAAGAGAGGATTTTTGGGCCCCAGCATCTGTGTATTATGTTGTAAGGAGCAAGAATCATCCACACATCTCTTCATAACATGTCCCGTCACAATATGTCTCCCGTCACAATATGTCTTTGGAGGCTATTTGGGGATCATTATATTGGACCAGATTGGAGGCCTACTGATTTTATGTCAGCAGCACAGGAATGGGATAAGATGAACTGTAAATATCGATCGCTTCCATTTTACCTCACTTGGGAGATATGGCTGGCCCGGAATCGGATAATTTTTTAAGACCGGCCTTTTCATTTACAACAAACTTACTCAGCGATTAAGGAGTGGATGGAAGACTGCACTATTACTATGCCACTTCTACATGACTATTCTGATCGTATTCGTCCCCATCAGATCAGCATACCGGCCATATATTTTGATGGGGCATCTGTGGATGGAATGACTGGGTGTGGAGCATGGATCAAATTATCTGATTCTGAGCGTTACAATATGTGTTGGTGTGGGGGTCCTGGGACCAATAATAAGGCGGAGATTATGGCTTTGTGGGGGGGTCTTCATTTTGCTCAAGATTTGCAAATACAGGGGATCAGCATATATGGTGACTCACAGCTCATCATTAACTGGATCATCAACAAGTATCATATGATGTCTCCTCATCTACAGGGGTGGGTGGAGAGGACACAGAGTTTATGGCAGAGATTAGGCTGCCCGCCCATCAACCATATTTACCGTGAAAGTAATACCAGGGCAGATAAACTATCTAAGAGGGGACTGAGGGCTGGATTTGGCATAATGGAGGTATCCCATCTAAAGGAGGGTCGGATGATTGGGGCATATTCGCTCCCCATCACATAGTTATAAATGACTTTTTGTACCTTTTTGTTACTATACGTTTATAGGTAATAAGGAGATCACAGGGATCTTGGATTCACACAGGTATATATGCCCAATTTTGAATACTACATGGACCGATGTCTCAAGAAAGCCTATCACCTGCACATTCGTTGGTACACCTGGATGGCATAGGTTGGTACAACATACCAGGAAGCTTTGTTCATATAAGAAATCTGTTGTATCTTCGTATTGATCCTCATATCTGAATCATGGACAACAACAAGCGAGCCTACACACAGGTTCAAGCCAGCCGGACAATGTACAAGCGAGCGTGAAGGGGAAACAGGTATTAATCTGTCATATTTATTTTCTCAATGTTCATCTACAGGCGACAGACAAGATTCAGAACCGAACTATAATGCATATCTGTTGATGAGGTAATCTGGACAAATTGAGAAGCACTATCAGAGTTCATCATATTTTTCAATTCGAGTCCTCCTGCTGTGACATTCATATATATGAATCATCATAGATGATGATCGCCTGATACCTGTATTTTGATATATTATTAATAGCTGCCCATTAATCATAGGGTGCTAATATAGTCATGGGATGGAACGCAGTTTCCAGATGCTGGCCTACTTATCTGGCTCATTTTATCTATTAATGAGGCCATGTAAATGGGTTATTATGTATTGGAATCTCACTGCTTTATCAACACAGCTGAGATGATCGATGATGATGTACTGTTTTATATTCTAATATAAATCAGCGTATTTTTTTCCTCTGAAAAAGAAAAATTGGGGGTCCAATTCAGCCTGTGCGGAGCTGTGATGAATTTGGGAACCCAGAAGCACCGAGATAAATACTATGCTGGAATCGAAAATCTAGATTATCTAGGTTGTTTTGCAATGACGGAATTACGCCAGGCTATAGATACTTAAATGGCTCGAGTGTTACTCCCCTTGCTGCATCTCAGTCGATATACACAGAAAGGTTATTTTGAGGACTGTCGACCAGCTTCAAACATGGATTCATACATTGTGACAGTTGTTTTGGTGAGGAACAAACTTTAGAGGAATGTGACTAGAATTAGAAACACTAGCTACACCAGCAAGTTTGGAAGAAATGCCCTTTGGAAAGAGATACATCTACTATATGAATAGGAGTGTGAAGTCGACACTGGATGTTGCAGGCAAGGTTGACAGAAAAGAAAGGATGCCCGTCAATAGTGATGTTTTCAGTCTTGGAGTGGACCTTGAGGAGGACAAAAGAGAATAATAATTTTTCTTTTTTGTCAGATATATTGACAAGGGGTTTGCAGCACGTTATATGAATGTAACGGTGGTTTTCAAAAGACTGGCGCCGGCTGTATTTATGTTCAAGCTGATTCTATAGGTAGATGACTCTCAAAGTTGATGTAAATTATCTAAGGTAATGCCCATGTAAGTTTGTCATGGATCTATTTTTTCTATGATTGCTTTCTTCTCGCAAGTTATTCTTGAGAATGCGAAGTGGGATGTGAGCTTAGAGGGTAAGGACTATATGCAAAGATTGCTTCCTTTAGCAGGATATTGTTGAGAGTGCTAAGTAGGAGGCTAGTTTAATGGGAAAAGCACTCAAGTATTAGAATATGGATATGATAGCAACATGGGTGAATTTACTGGATCTCCTCAGCGTTTTGTAAGTGAATGTATGAGGAAAAGCAACGTTCGAGTTTGGTTTGTTGCTTTGTTCCAGCTTCGATTTGAAGACATTGAGTTATTTTTTGCAATGGTGCTTTGCTATTGCTCAAGTCTGCTGCGTGGTTTGCTTTTCACTAGTATATCTGGTACAGATCAAAGTGTTGGAATGATGTCAAGTGGTCTGTGTTTAATATTTCTTTAAAAAAATGGTCATGTGAGTAATATAAATCTAGTTAATTTATTTATTGTGACATTTAGTTTGGGCAACTATTGTCACGAGTGTTAGTCTTTGTTGGAATTGCCCATTCCAACAATAGACAAATTTATTTGCAGGAATGAGTTACTACCAGATATAATGAAGACATGACAATTACATCAGAGATTGGAGGATGATCAAGTTTGTGCGTGCCCAGTTTGATGGAAACAGATTGTGAAGACAGATCCGCATGTTCAATTGCGAGGAGATTAGCTAGACAATGGGTCTTAGTTGTTGCAGTACGACAACGAGCATGAGGTAGCATGCTTGGAAGCAGTTACCAAGCCTTGATACTGTGAGCAGGGGAAGTGGCATTGTGTTGCCAAGGGGAGTGGATACTGAAACGCAACGGAAAATTGGACCGTGGAGTCCTGGATTAATGTTCTTGAAGGGAAAACTGTGTTCTCTTCGTGTGGCTGTGAGTGCCAATGTTTCAGTTTCTTTATCAGTTGACCCCTCACAGGTATCGTTGGAATGGTTATTGGTATGCTTGAAAAATAATCATCTATGGGCAAAGATAGAGAAACTTGATTTGAAGAATTTATGTTGTGTTTGCTTGGAATCATGTCTTAATATTATTGAGCCTTATTGAGCCTAGCTAACTCAATGTAGGCAAAGTTATTTTGTTAGAATTTGCAACTCTAACGAATGACAGGTGAAACGTGGATTTCCAAGAAGTTATTTGAACAGACAAGGATGCCCAAGATGTGAACAATGAACAGATGAGGTAAAGCAGCAGCGACAACGTTTGTGGTGGACAGCAAAATAGATGTTTGTTTGAGTTAGTGTGGTTTGTGGAATAGGCTCCCTAGCATGTTATAAGCAAGTTTAGTTGTTATAATGGTCATTGTATGTACCCAGAAACTCCAAATGTTGAAGTATGGAATGTAAGCCTGGTAAAGGCATTTGAAAGTTCGTGGTGATCTTAAAACCACTTTGTAATGGTTTATGGTCAGCCTGAAACCATCTTTTGTCACTGTAAAGTGATGGTTTGCAGAGCCGCAACTACAGGTGCTCTGGCATATGGATTTGCCCTGGTGGCACATTTGCTCAATTTGGTTCGGTGGCGGCATTGGACTCGCTCTTGCGGTATTGAAGTTGGCGACGGTTCGGTGGCATATTGAAGTATGGATTTGCTCCGGTGGCGACGATTCTGTTCCTATGGTGGTATACGTTCTAGTGGCTAACGGGGCACGGAAGCAATGAGGGAGCGGTGGACCCAGGACACTGCCTAAGGCTTTATATTAAAACCGGCCACAAGAGGGTCAGCGCACTTTTCTATTTGATAGTTGCGTCGAAAGGAGCAATCAGCGTAACTATTAGCGATTGTTATTTGGACATGAATATTTGGCTTAGAAAGGCACTGATCTCTCTTTGTTTTGGAGGTTCTGCACATGCAATGGTGGTGGATTTGTAGGTAAATATATGCAGTGATAATGGTTGACATAATCATGTATGCGAAGGACATCCTACAGGACTAGCGGTTGTAGCGGTTGGTACCCATGCATTTCAGTGGATGGTTGCTCCTTTATATGGACGTCGACATATTCTTTTTTATGTTTGACCACAACCAGACTTTCTGAATTAACATCATGACAAGTAGTCATTAAGGGGGGGGAGTTGGAAATATTTAATTCCTACTTGTCTATAGTTGTAATTCTCCATTTCAGGAGTTTGTTCCTACATAATAGGAATTAGCTAGAATATAGTTTCTCCTAGTTTAGTGTGTGGTTGAGAGAATCTCTCAACCACACTACTGTACGTCTAAGATAGAATTCCTATCTTAAGACTTTTGCTTGTATAAATATGTGTGTAATTTCTGATTCATAATATAGAATATATTGAGTGTGTGTGTGCCAATTTTATCTTATCCGAGATTTAAGTATTTATACCAAAACAAAGAGAAAAGAGATTTTTATAGCCTCAATCTAAGAGATCAATTTTTTTTTTTTTTGCAACAAACTTCCTTTTGGGGGATTTTATTTGTAAATTATAAATAAGAGATTGGAAAAGGAAAAAAAAAAAGGCTATTTTTTAAAAAATTAGGATACTATTTTCACTACTGTAAACATGGGTTTTGTCATAGATTAATTAAGAACACTCAGATACGAGCTTGGGGGTTTTCATTTTCATATTAAAACTATGTTTTAGAGATATATCATGTACTATTGCAACTCCATTCACTATGAGCAAAGTTGAATTCCTTGGGAGGATTGTTAGAGAACTTCACTGTAAAGACTGAGCATAAGATACATAGGTTTAAGATTGTATATCAAATAGTATTATTCGTGAATAAAATCTTATTCTTTATGGAGACTTGTGCCAATGATTCCATGTCTTAGAACTATTTTTAAATAGCTGAATTTCAACTTATTATATCATCTGTCTGATTTAATAATTACATCTATCAACCATTAACAATTTTATTTTCCCATGGATTTAAACAAATTTATGAGTAAATTTAAAATTGTGTTTCATGTTTTAAAGACTTTTATTTTAATATTTTGATATGTAAATAAAATAATACACGTGTAAAAAATATCGGTTGTTAGAACTATTTTAACAACTTGATATTGATCTTAAAACACATGTGAAATCCCCATTATATTTTTATCCGAACACTTGGCATTTAGAAATTATTTTCTATATGCCGAGTTGAATTAGTTTTCTTTGTTTTTTTTCATTGACAAGCAGGCTTGCATTTAGTATTATATTTAGCTACCATTTTCAAAAGTATCCTTATGCAAGAGAAAACATACGTGTGGCTAGGTTGTCCTCATTTTGTCTAGCATGAAATATTTTATTTTCCATGTGGCCATAAAAGGGTAACTCTTTTCCTTTTCCGGTTAGCACAAACAATCAATAACATAAGCTAGCAAGAAAAAGATAGAGTAGATCTATGGATTTAGATTAGTTTTATATTAGATTATATTAGTTTTGATTAGTTTTAGTTCGGGAAACCGAGCCTATAATCAACATGATCACCATACGAAACGAATAGTGGTCTATTTGGGGTGCTTGTTGGGTGATTTCGTACATGTTGATGCTCACTAATTGGAAACTCTAAGCTCTTGTATCATATTTTCATTGCATATTGCTCAATATTGAAAACTCTTAAATAGAATTAATGGCTACTAAGAAACCCTAGCTACATTTACTATTTTAATTATAAATATAAAATCTAAAAATAGAAATATTAATTTTGACATACTAGTAAGATTTGGTTAATTTTACTTGTATACCTGATCAATATCTTAAATTTTTTTAGGAATTTCTAATAATAATTATATAATTAATATATTTATTATAAATAAATTATCACAATATATTGCATAGATATTTTACATGTATTTAGAAAACCATTTCAATTAAATATTATCATTATGGTTAACAAGATGTCATGCTTTTGTATATTAATTAATTTGTTTAATTTATTTTACATAATGTGTATTACGAGTCACTTACCTATAACTAGTAACATAAATTAATTAATGACATTTCATCTAATCAATTTATTTAGAGATATAAATCTAAGAAAAAACTTTAACAAAACGCAATCCACTCCAAAAAAATTACCTTACTAATGTACAATGATTGCTATAGAACATGGATCAATTTAATTAGCATCAGATCTATTATTATGACCTCGTAACTATATTGATTCACATAACAAGACAAATAAAGTTTACATATGAAATAAGTTTTCAAGGAGAAAAATGTACATTTACTTAGATCATTTACTCTTGAAGACTGGCTCCATTATATAACCATTTTTTAAGTAAATTATATTACGATTTTTTAAGTAAATAAAAAATTGTTGAAGCCGTCCAATTTACGGAATTTAGAAGAGTTCTATTTTAGTTATACAATTTTGAACCTTCAATAAGTGGTTATTATTTCCTTTGTGTTATCAATACCTAATACCTAAGATCGAGCAGGCATGATACATTTTGCAAAGCTATGATAAAAATTTGAAGAAACTTGAATTTTAAATATTTGACCGTAATGAGGTAATTACTGGAATCAGATTTTAGCACCTCATTTTACCTTGACTATGAGTGAGATACTTTTAATATTATTTTTAATTCTAAGGATATCAATCATTGTTATTATTTGTATAAGGTGATGACTTAAGTCTAGATTATTTTGATAGTTATTATATTGGGTGATATTGAGAGTTGGTTCTCTCTTACCATGCATCAATTGTGTTGACTAATATCTATGATGATATGTTATTATTAATGGTTTAAGTGTGGAAAAAATCAGGGTGGTGTGGATATCGATTCTGTTTTTTTTTTATTAACTACATTCAATTTTGAGAAAACTAAAGTTTGTCAATGCATACACACACACTACATTGATGACAAATTGGTTGATGTAAGAATAGGTGATGTGTTTTCTAAATGATTTACATATGGGTAATGAAGATATATCGAGAATATTGCATTATCTTTGGAGGAGTGGAGGCCAACATTCTTGACTCCATCCACCAACACTCCAAACATGATTTGGGTTGGATGTTTGAGAACATTCATCTTGAAGTTGCATGATGTCATGATAGTTGTACTATTTATTTGGTTACACATAATGTTTCACTAAGGGGCATGCATTAAGGTAGACACCTTGTTCCTCAACTGCCATTAGAATCACAATAAGAAGCAACTTAGAAGTTAATGGTTGTCTCCATTTTTTTACATATGTTCCCCTCAATTAGTCATATATACTTGAAGGGACAACGTTGTGGCATCGTTGTAATTATGAAAAGAGTTCCTAATGGGAACAATATATTTGACACACTTGGTATGAAGAACCAAAATGATACTTGAAGGAAAACATTTTGGAACATTTTGAACAATGGGGATAGTTCTTGAAAGGAACACTAGATTGGGAACCCTTCGTATATGAAAAAAAAAGGTAAATTCAATGTGAAGATAATTGGTGAAAACACCTAAGATAAAAATTACATGTGAAAGCGAATATTATAGTTAAATTTTGTTTCAAAACTAGAATAACTTAAATGTCAATTATTGAGGATATACTTAAATAAAACCTTAAATGAATCAATTGAATAAATTATATATTGATTAAGTGTTCTAGAAATCATGAAACGTTTGGGGAGTATTCTCTAAATTGGAAATAATCATTAAATAAATGTTGAGTTACAATATTTCTTAATGGGAGGTTGTACTTGAAATAAAAATAGTATTTTCATAAATTAAAAACCATGATATACAAGAAAAATCTCATTGTAAGAAAGTATAGAACTAGGATCAAGGTACAACTAAGAGAAAAAAAATAATGAATGTATGAAATTAAAACAAAATAATAAATAAAGAGTGTTAAAAGAAAATAATGAAATAAATAAAAGTTGGGAAAAATAATAAAATAAGGAAGATGGAGGAAAATAAGAATAATAATAATAATCCAATGTTAAGGCCATCACGAGAAAACCAAATACCAAATTTGTGTAAGAGACTCCCTTGTTTGTGGGACAAGGGATCCACCTTCACACAATGATTTGACCACTAAAATATACAAATTCATATATACTCTACCCCCTTTAGTTTTGAATCTATAACCTTTTAGGAGGAAACACATCCTCATAACCATTAGGTCCACTCAAAAAATATAATGGAAATTAGAGAGAAATAATAAAATAAGAAAACCGAAATTAAAGGACATGAAGAAAATAAGAAAAGTTAGAAGAAAATGATAATAAGGAGAAAGGATATAATTTGGAGATTAGAGCAAAGGGAAAAATAAAAATCCTATAAAATAAGGCCAAGCTATTTAAGTCATATCATATAAACCATAATTTTGGATGGTTTTCCTAATGTTGAATATATTTTTATCTCACTAAGTTAGGACCTAATGTGACTTTGTTTTGGGGATATAATTCATTGGGTGGAAACCTCTTAAGCTAGAGAGATCACCTACACAATTCTAGCATATCCATCTTTCCTACAGTCCCATTGCAGCTCAAGCATTCATCGAGAAGGAGAGTATCCAAAAAATAGATTGAAAGATCAACTCATGAGTTAGAAATATTTGAAAAGTATACAAGGATTTGAGAGTGGATCCATTGAACCAAAATTTGACTAATTATATCAATCAAGCACAACTCTCTTGATGTAAAATCAAGGGTGAATAGTACTCTATGTTTAAAATTAGTATAATATATGTATGTTTAAAGTAAAAGAAATCTATTAAGATGTTGACTATTAAATAAATAATTTTTCAAAACAAAATATATTATATAACTTCATGTTACTGAACTCATAACTAATGTGAAAGAGTAATACTCCCAATTTTTAGAGTAATACTCCCAGTTTTAGTTTCTCATAATAGTTCATATTCATTCAATAATAGTTTTTAATCAAAACAATTGTCCTGGGATATACTTACCATACCAATTGTGTCAATTCCATTTTGTCTACTCATTTTAGTTATTTTTTATGCTATAACCTATTTGTTCCCCTACTTATTAGAGTTATCAATTTTAAGAAAAGCAATTACACTAATTCTACAAATCAACATAAGTAGAAGACCACTTATAATTACTATTTTATTTTAGGTTTTGGAATACATTTTATTATGCTAGAGAACTATAAATATTAAGATCTTAGATTTATGAATGTAAGACACTTGGCCTGCTTTAAGAAGTAAAATATTGAATAGATATTATCCCAACGAGACACTCATAATGAAAAAATTGAATCGGGGTATTTGCTGATATGTTATATAATATACCTACGTGGAGAAACAATTTCTTACATGTTGCCCCTATAATATCTCCTTTTTATTAATTATTGTATTAATAACATAAGTATTTTAAATTGATTATGTGGAGGAAGGATTTCTAATATATTGCACCTATATCTTTTTAGTTGTAGGATGTATAAGTAACTTAATTAATATTTAAGTCGCACGGTATTTACGCCTTGTGTTGCTGCTCCCTTTATTGGGTTTGGCTTAATGCCTTTCCGTCGCTCAATCACAGGGGTTTTCCATCGTTTTCCACACGTAGACAATCAAGCCACACTTCGGTTCGACCTCGCCTGATGCTGCTCTTGCCTCCACCTCAGCTCACAGTCCAGCGCGCGCGATGCTGCTCTTACCTCCACCTCGGACGATTTCGCTGCATGGACTTCTCGGATTAATTCCTGCCTGGCTGTTTCAGTGTTTACAGCTCGCACGATTTACTTCAAAATCCAAGAAATCGCCCAGATCTGAAATGAATATTTGGTGGTTGCAGCGTTAAATATGCAGATGCGCTTGGTTCAGCCTTACTGCTCCTTCATTAATGCTCAAACCTGCCATATACGGCTCTGGTTAAATGCGTTCATCCTCCAAGTCTTCATATGTTCGCCCGCAAATTCCCTAATCGCATTGTCTGCAGGATGTTCAATGTCCTTTTCTGAGCAACAGGTTCAGTTTGAACTCTTTTACCCCGCTTCTGGTAACGTAGTCACATATCCCCTTTGGGTGAGGGGCTCTTCTCATTAGCTGTCCGTGAAACAAAGGTAGCAATGTTGGAACGTTTTCTGGATCATGTTCTTCATATTTTTGGCAAATTTGATATCTGGACCATATGAATGGTTTTAGTAGAAATTATCAGGTTTATTTTCTAGAGCCTTGCTTCTTTTGAACGATTTTATCGATGTATTGTAAGAGCATATAGAGAAGCTTTCACAAATAAAACCACTGAATTGGTACTGCAGGTGAGTTGTAAAAATCTGTGTTTTAGAAGCACCGTATTAATTATACGGTTTTTCACTTCCCTGTAATTAATCCTAGTCATATGATTACCGTAGACAAGTTGCTTAAGCTGCCATCAAAATGCTTGTTAAACAGAGACAATGGTCTTGTTATTCTGTGTTAACGTGTACCTGACTTCTACTGTTCGAAAACTTTTCATTGGCGTCTTTATAACGTGGCTGGAAGTGAAATGCCTTTACCGTAAAGGCTATGAACGAATAAAGTGCAGTATGACCAAGATCTGCCAACTGGAAGCATAAATTTCATGGGCGTCTTAAAAACGTGGGTGGAAGTGAAATGCCTTTACCGTCAAGGCTATGAACGAACAAAGTGCAGTATGATCAAGATCTGGCAACTGGAAGCATAAATAGTTTGATGATCTCTGGGCGTTCTCTCGATCGCTTTCAATAATTGCAGAAGGAATATTTGGTATATGGATAATCCAAGGAGTAGACCACAAGCAAGCATATCGGTTCCAGGATTGCCTCCATGGATGAAGAATACCCTGCAAAAATTTATGCAGGTCAGTCAGTCTTTTTCTCTTTTGGGTTTGTATTACAATTGTAAAATCCACTCGTAGATGGATTGGATTGTTGGTTTTAATCGTTTATTCTGAGATAGGGATCTTAAATTCATTGTTTATTAGGTACCCACTTTCTCATTGTGGATTGTAGCTTGTTTGTCTGGTATTAGGAGGGGCAAACCCATATCAAGTCCGTGTCCAGTACATTACACAAGTTAGGAGGCCCTGGAACAAAAAGCACTGCGACATCCACGGAGGCAAGCGAACCAAAGCCTTTAGATTTCAGGGTAAAATTGGAAAAACAGCTGCAGGCATGGAGGGAAAACAATCAATGGGTTGACCCAACTCCTAAAATAGAGGTAGGTATTCGGTAACACCCACCTTCTCAATTAGAGTTTTTTATCATCCCAATTTGAAGGGACCATTAATTCGGTTGGTTTTTTAGATGTGAAGGTGGGACTATTCTTTTAAATGTAAAGGTATTTTATTTTTGAGTAATACATAATAATTGTGAGAAGGGTGCAGGTTTTTTTTTTTTTTTTAATATGTAGTTTATAAGGCTGTATTCACACCAAAAGCTTTGCCAATTGAGAAGCTGTTGTTGGGACGCAAGTCTTATGAGATGACAGTCTCCCTCAAACCAGTATTAACATTGCGAGACGTTTTAATATCACGTTTTATGGGTTGTCTTCAGTTCATGATTGTTATATATCTAATGTCTATTACAATGTAACATTCTTGTTACAGTGACGTATCCCTAAATTGGAATTTCATTTCATATTAATGATCCTCTTCTTCTTAGTGCCCCAAAAAAAGGATATATCAAAGACTCATAAATAAATCAATGGACCCAGGCATGGATATGCTGCTTAGCAGGAGGGCCAACATATCTACTTTTGTACGAATGTCAAGAGAGCCAACATTATATCTGAAAGCCGCTATCCTGGCTAAACACTGGAGTCCTAAGTCTGATTGTTGAACAACTTGAATTAAGGGGATAATTTTCCCTGATTTTACAATGGATTGTTATGTGGGTGAAACAGGTTACTGTCCCAAAAGGCTCTCTCTGCCACTTGGATGCCACTACAGAAGTTGGATTACCACCAGATGCAGTGTTTGACATTGTTATTGATCCAGATAACAAGAATGTATTCAAGAACATCAAGGTATTAGTGCTCTGAGAGTAAATACGTCCATGTTTTGTAATTTTTAAATGGGACTGTTTGAATTTGATCATGATGTTAATTGATGGCACAAATGTTCAGGAAGTGAAATAGAGGAAGATCTTAGAAGATGAAGGACACCGGCAATTGGTCGAGGTCGAGCAGGCTGCAATCTGGAGATTTCTTTGGTGGTCAGGAACCATATCAGTCAGAGTTTTTGTTGAACAGGACAGGCGCAATCATACAGTAAGTAACTAAACTCATCATATGATTTGTAAGGTGTTCCCACATCTAATTAAATGCAAGTTCTAATAGAATATAATTTCCTTGCAATGGATGGTGCCTAGAATATTTCCCCATAACTGATGGAAAATATATGTTCAAACTTCAGTCATTATCAGGTTGCAACCTATGTCACTGAGCTTGGATATGAGTTTGCCTTGCAAAGTTGGAAAACAAAACATGTCTAAAATTGTGAGTAAATAAGCTTAGACATATTAAACAGTATCGGTAAATGTCTTAAAATTTTTAGAACATTTTAGTGTTTGAGCTGGCACTCTGATGCATCCAGTGTGTACGGACCATGTACAATATCTTTCATTTGTTTCCCCACCATATTAATAAGTCTTATGACGTAGGCTAATTGTCTGAAATCGTTCACAAAGAGTTGTTAGTTAATAAGGGGATGGGGAAGATGACAATGACATTCTTACGAAAGGGCTACTTGCACCTGCAGTAGTTTCCTTGAGCTTGTGTACCATTCTCTGTAGTCATGGACCACCTTGTCATTGCCCAGATGTACTATTCTCAATTTATCAAACTGTGATCGTCTTTATTGGTTTATATTCATTGGACTACAGAGCTCTCCCCCATAACAAAGCATGCACAATGGACTTCCAACAAAGTGATATATTAGTGGGGTTAAAGGTTTCAACCGTAATAGAGGAAGATAATGGGCATGGATAATGAAAATTACTTATTTTGAATTGAATGGTTACCTTTTGTTCTGTCTGTGGACCTTCTTGCCTTACTTTGGAGGGAAGGGATTATGACAGTTCATAGATTAAATGAGATGCCACTTCTGACTTAATTGGTTTTTCTTGCTGGTTAAGAGAAGAGCACAGAAAGGAGAAAAGCACACAGAACAGATTGTACCACCGTGCCCTTGAAGGAGAAGAGTCCACAGTCCCGCTTATTTCATTTTCTGCGTTCACTTCATTCGACATCGCCCGGTAATTCCCCTGCATGACTTCTTAGGAGCATAAAGCTACTAGTCTGTTGCATTTTACTGGATTAAGTGCTTAAATTTTAGCTCTTTCATTTTAAAAATGAATACAGAAGGAGGTTTCTTATATTCAGATTCGCTATTTGCCTGACCGGAATATAATGGTTTATGTGGTTAGACAAAAGGTTGTGAATCTCAGGTCTTTGTGAAGGTTTTCAGGAACATTTTCTTGGATGTATGGAAATCATTTTCTGCATTAAATGTATATACTTTGGTGTCTGGGATAGGCAAATGTTTGCAGGTTATACAGAAACTTGTGGAAATACTTTTCTGTTTTGAATTTATATACTTTAGTGTGTGGGAGAGGCTTATTGTTGCAGGTTATGCAGAAGCCTCTATACTTCTTACTTGCTCTTCGTTGATGGTTGAACAAAAATTCTTTTTCCCTTTTCTTATCCGTTGACTTATAGATGGGAATAGAACGGACATTATGTTAAAGAATTCCAGAACTGGGACTGTATTTAGCTACTTGATTATACTATTCTAGGTGATTGGGATTAAAAAAGATGGCATAGTGACTGATTTATCTCGAAATACTATAAAACATCTGCCTTTTCTGTAGCAGCATATTTAAAATGGACTAAAGAGACATAGAACCTTTCTATGGCATTTATCTACTCTTGCTATTACATTGTTCCCATGCAACTAGAATATATATTAAATCTATTTATTGTTGTCCTATTTGGTAGATCATCTCCAGAGGTTATGTTCAGAAAGCATACTTGTATCAAGAGTACAAATAGTTGGGAAATCCTTCTAATTTTTAATAGTTTCGTTGATTATAGTAGCCCATTGTTCCTTCAGACATGTAGATTAAATGAGATGGCACTTCTGACTTAATTGGTTTTTCGTGCTGGTTAAGAGAAGAGCACAGAAAGGAGAGAAGCACGCAGAACAGATTGTACCACCGTGCCCTTGAAGGAGAAGAGTCCACACTCCCGCTTGTTTCATTTTCTGCATTCACTTAATTCGTTATTGCCCGGTAATCCCCTTTCCATTTAAGAAATACAGAGATGAAATGGTTTTCCCCTTATGCATTTTGTTGCTTGTTCATCATTTGAGGTGTTCTGTTTTAATATGATCTCATAGCATGATCTGTCCCTCTTTTTATCATCTAATGATGAAAAATCACTTATGTAATTCCAAAACTATGGGTGGCAGATTATGGTTGTGACAGTTCTAAACCAAAACATTAAAATCCCTCAACAATATATCTTCATATGGCAACATACATTTTTCTTATATTCTGTATTACATGTGATTGCAAACATCTTGTTGAGGAACCTGAGATCTATAGAATACTTAATTTCTGTTGTCTTTCATGTGAAATTCGTTTGCCTCCTTTTGCATACTTCTTCACCACAGGTACACTGATATCATTTCAAGCTGTTGCAGTGTATTCCACCTTGGTCAGTTCTAATTTACTTGAACTTCCTTCTGTATTTTATGCTTCACAACATTTCAATCCTTCACAAAACATTTCACATGTAATCCTAAACCAAATGAATGCTTCTAGGTTCTATAGATGTTATTCTGGAAGTTTAATACCAAGTAATCATATTCATTGAACACATGCTCAAGATAAACTTTAAAATTCCGGACTGATATTTATATTAAACCCAGAATGGTGTTTAAGACAGATATAAGGGAACAACAACTAATTTGAGCATAGAGAGACCTATATACACAGTGAATAATAGAAACTTGAGAACCGGGTATTTGTCCTTAAACAAACTGACTTCTTGAGCATCAACTTTCCTCCAGAAGGGCACAACAATGTAGATATCCGTCTTTATCAATCAGCTTCAGCCATGTACACTTCAACATTGGGCTCAGCTACAAGCATAAGTTCGTTTCCAGCTTCAGTGTATAACCAACAATGTATAATGTGCTCAGAAAATGATGGATATCGTCTAGCCAATACCCAAGATTTTGTAGCACTTAATTCAGCTTAAGGTGGGTCTGAATTTGGCCTTACACAGAGAAAATGATGGGATTCAAACTTGCTGCAGTGGTGGCATAAAAACAGCCCTGTGGATTCATACAACTCAGCCTTATAATGATAAAAAAGTCAGGGGTGACCGTGAATAGAAAGAACCTCCCTTTGCAGTAGTATGCATTGATCAAGGGTCTGCGTTTTGGTTAAATAAAGGCCACATAAGTGCTGAATTTGGCCTCAAGGAATCAGCTTCAGCCATGTACACTTCAACATTGGGCTCAGCTACAAGCATAAGTTAGGCTTTATGATGGAGATATTCTTCACTCAGAATCAAATAAACCTAGGCATACATGCTTTAAGATCCTTTACATTAAGTTTGGATTTTTTATTTCAAAAATAAAAAGTTCAGAATTAAGTCCAACAATAAAATATTTCAATCTCATCCCATTGCTCATATGTGCAAAACACAAACAGAATGCTATAAAAACAGAAAAAATATACCTCTTGAATCTTTTCCAACCTACTAATCAATGGAATCCAGTGAATCAGAAATTGCTAAAATTGCAGTGAACGGTGGCTCGAATTGCAATTTCATCGATCTGGGTTGATTCAGAGATGGAAAAATACCCTTATATTACAGTTAACTATTGTTGAGATTGCAGATTTTGGGGATTGAGATTTCCACAGCTGGATTCAGGGCAAATTTCTTCCAGAAAAAGCATCAAGAAGAGTTGTGGTTTGAGTATCCCTTATCCGCACCTTATTTATGTCTTTTGTTTTATGAACTCTTCTGAATGTGTGGACAGGTGTCAGGAAAAAAGTAGTTTGAGTGCCCCTTATCCAAGCCTTATTTAAGTCATTTGTTTTCTGAACTCTTTTGAGTGTGTGGAAAAGTGTCAGGAAGAGGGGTAGTTTGAGCGCCCCTTATCCATGAATTCTTTATCCCTCTTGTTCTCTGCTGTCTTCTGAATGCGTGGACCATCTGGCCAGACAAATTGGATTTAATGAATGTTAATATTTATGTTCAGGTATTAAGCTTCGAAGGCATTTCTAAGGCAATTCTGAACTTTGAACGAGAACCTGTGGACGCTGCCTTTGCATCCCAGTTCTTTTGGGAATATATTTTAGTAGTTAAGCAAAGTATTTTATTAAAAAAAGAAAATTTTGTCAATAACCCTGGTTACCAATGTGCGGCATCTGCCTTTGCAGCCCATTTTTTTTTCCACGCAGTGTCATCATCTCAATAGTTCAACGAAGCATTTTATTAGAGTAAAAAAAATGTTTCATAAACTTTTAAAGTCCCCAAACAAATGTTTTAGTTGTGGTGATAACACAGATAATTTTTAAAGCTTCTCTTACAAATATTAATGGGGATTTCTCATTTAATCTCTGTAGTTTAGAACATAGTAAAAATTGTTCAGTATGCCTGAATTTGAAACCTTATACACCAATGGTTGTCACCTTATGGTACAGGTATTGACTGGATCCCTGATTGCCTATATTTCTTCTAATAAGTCAAACATTACTCCTCAGGATGATGCCCCATACAATTTTACCAACATTTGGACATTTGAACAGTATCTGGTCACACCTATGACTCCTTCAAAGCAAGGGCTGTCTAATTGTGGCCATTACGCTTTTTACATGTGAGAAAGATCCTTAAAGCATTTTGATTTTCTCTCGAGCAATATCTGTCTTCTTTCTTGTGTGTACTGCTGTGAATTAAATAATGAATGCTTAACTTTACTGTCACTTATGATGCTTTATACATTGCATTATAATTTATAATAATTTTAATTGAGTTCAGTCTGATTTCTGTAGGATGCTTCCGAGTTGTGGCTGAGAAATAGTAAATGAAAAAGATTTGGAGAAGCTTAAGTGTTTCAGTTTTCCTAAATGATATTTTATTATTAATTGATTCAGAGCTCCGGAGCTTCTATTGGGAGCAAAACAGTACTCAACAGCAATTGATATGTGGTCCTTGGGATGTATACTGGCAGAACTTTTGGCATAGGAGCCTTTGTTTAATGGGAAGAGTGAAATAGATAATCTATAAAGTAAAAACTTCGTTCATATTGAAGGCCATCATGTCCTGCTCTTTTGCCTAGACAAGTAGGTTTGAGATTCTGCAGCGTTGTGTACATTATATGCACATCTAAGAAACCAACACATGGTTTTAGAATTGAATGAAGGCAATGTGAAGGTGTTAAAGTTGTCAATGTGGAGGTCTTATCAGCTTGTTTGGATCTTACAAAATCATTGCTATGACTAGTGATTTTAGAATTTGAAGAGTATCAATGAGAGCACTCACTCAACTACAGAAATCTGTCTCTTAAATATTGGCATGAGTATGTTTGCCTTAAATAGGAACCACCGATATCATTTTGGCCACAGTACTGCATGGGTACTGCTATCAAAGTAAATATCTAATACTGCATTTTCCAAGCATTAGACTCTACCGCCTAGTGCAAGCTTGTCTTTTTCCTTTTCATGTTTTACTACTATACCATTCATACTCTACTATAGCATTCATAACGTTGAACTGTTTGACCTGCCCTGCCCCACGTTTCATGGCTAAAAGTTATAGATTTGACATTGAGATATTTTACCTGCCTTGGCGCAAGTTTCATGGCTATAAATAAAAAATATCATTGCTATGATTGATATTGGATGAGGGTTTGCATTGTGTTTATTTGCCATTGTTTATATTTCATTTTAGTATTGTTGGAATGTAGTTACTTTCCAATCGACATGTTGTCACAATCATTGGCTGGGTTACAAATCTGAGTTGCAAAGGTAAGCTAGCCTTTTCTTTATCAACTTATCGCAGTGGATATAGTTACATGTTCACATTCACCCCTTTTAACAGATTGTAGATACACACATGATAACTGTTTTTTAGTTACATGGTCAAATGAAAGGAGAAAATAACTGCTAAGATGTTTAAGAATTGGCATGTGTTTTGTTCTATATTATTTCAGGGTGCTTTATTCTTGTATTTCAGGGGATTGTTGACAGGATTTGGAGTGCGAGTCATAATATCATTCACTGTTTGGTGTTGAGGCTACAACCAAGAAATCAAAGTCAGAGAAATTCAAAATATCTGTTGGTGCTGTGTGAGTCCGTAGCTCAAAGTGGTTTTTGAGTTTGTACTAACATATGCTTCTGTCATGCGAAATGTCAGTACTAGTAATATTTCTACTCTTCCCGTAATTCTTGACCACTCTCGGCAAATCACTCTCGTGCATTTCCAAACGAAGAAAAAAAAATAAAAAAATCATAATAATAATAATAATAAAATAAATAAATAAAATATTAATAAATAAATAGAAATAAAATAAAATAAAGATATAATTAAAAATAAAATAAAATAGATAGAAAAAAAAACTTTATTGCAAAAATAAGAATACAATAAATAAATAAATAAATCAATAGAAACAAAATAGAACAAACATTAATAAATAAATATACAAAATGAAATAAAAAAAAAATTACATAAATTACAACTTAATCATATTAATTTAAAAATTAGTATTTTTATTAAAATAAATATAAATATTTCAAATTCGAATTAAGTATTTCAAAAATATGTTTTCAGATATGGTCTTATCACTTCTACCGTTCTTGTTATGGTTTCAACTCCTTCTTATATCATTTCCAAAGCTTCAACTCTTGCTCACAACATCTTCAGAAATGTTTTCCACACCGCTCAAACCATGTAGCTCAACCCACCAACAGCTCACAAATGCACATATATCTCATTAATATTTAACTCCTTCACCAGCTCCTCTTCAAAACTAACATATAATCTGATTCAACTCCCATCTCACACAGTTTCATACTTGTCGCACAAACTGCCCCCGCAAAAAACCTTCTCACCTGCCGGTGAAACCGAAGATACACCATTCCTCTCCTTTCGGCGTTCCTTTGCGCCACAGGTGCAATTGCTAGTATTTATTAGTTTGAAGATATGTATAAGCTTAACTATACACTCGGTGAGCATAATTTTTGAATTGAATTGGTATTGTTATTTTTTTACTATGAAGTGTGATGAAGATATGTATAAGCTTAATTATACATTTTGGTGAGCATAATTTTTGAATTGAATTGGTAGTGTTATTTTTTTACTATGAAGATGGAATTTTTATGGTTTAAAAATGTATTTTTTGAATTACGGTATTATTATGATTTTTGTGTATGATTAAATATGATGAGAATTTGTATTATTGGAAAAGGTGGTGTTTGTTAAGATCACAATTTTGTTAAGATGACAAATTTCTTGCTAAATTTTGGCTAAATTTTTTTAAAAAAAATTGGTGTTGGAGTGTTTGAATGTTTTTGACTATAGAAATGGATTCAACCCCATTAAGAAATTTTGGGACATTCAAAATCTTAACCCATATTTCAAAAAAAAACTTATTGTGAAAATCTTACCAAAATTTCCATTATTTTCTAGGCAAAAATCTAGTCTTGTTAGACTACTCTCTAGTTGAAAATATATAGTTACTTTAATTTTTTATATTATTAAATTGTATTGTTAGAAGTAAAAATATTGATATAAATGATTTTAGAAGAAAAAGAATAGCACATTTTTTATGGTAATCTTTTAGTATAATTTAAGGTTAAAGTTGATGATAAGATTATAAGAAATCCATTATTTAAAGATGATAAGAGGAAGGGAACATGGAAAGTTTCAAGACTGAAATTTCACCTATGAATTAAATAAGGATATTTGTAAAAGAATAAAAAAAATATATGTAAAATTCATAAAGCACGTGTAGAAATTAATTTCCCCTTACAAAAATTGAGCTGGGTTCTTTTTGCATCTTTTTTAAGAATGACAATTATTTAAAGGTATTTCACTATATAGATTTCATATTCACTTTGTTTATGTTTTTCCATTCCCAAGTTTGTTGGGATAACATTCTTTTAATAGCAATTTCAAGGATGCTTTATGGAAGCAAAGTTTATTGACTTATGTGACAATGCAATTTATAACTCATTTTTTTCCAAACTTAAGAAGGTAGTTTCACGCTCACTTGAATTTAAAATTAGAGCCCTCTTTTTCAAAGCCTCAAATTGCAACCCTCTTTTTCAAGCCTCAAATTGCATTTCCAACCCTCTCTTTAAGTTTTAAGATTGCTATTTAATGCATGGTTTTTGTGTAATATTACATCATTCATTTGATTGTATGAAAAAATGAAATTTCAGCCATCATTTGCATTTTTGAAATGGTAATATCTAGCTCTATATCCTGGCGTGAAGGGTAATTTACTATTTTATTTTTTGTTTTTGAAAAGAGGGATTGTGAGGTACAAACTATGCTTTGATTGAAACATACACGGTGAAGTGATTGCATCTTGGATTTTATGAAAAAAATAAGATAAAAAGAAAACTCCTTTTTGCAAACTATGTATAGGATAGTGAAATTGAAATCAAAAATTTTTATGTTATCCCTTCAACATTTTGAATATCCAAAATCGAGTTTACACAAGTATTTTCATGACAAAAAAGATGTTGAAGTAATGCAAAATTTGTATGAAGTAATGAACTTGCATGAATTGCTTTGTAAGATGATGCTTCAACAAACTTTAATCAAATAACATTTGTTATTTCTAAGATTTTATGCTAACAAACTCATGATAGGCTAAAGAAGCCATCTCCCATTCGGTGATTAGCATGCCTATTGGACGATGAACGATTAAAATCAATGTGTATGGGAAGATTCGGTTAGGCTAAATTTAGTCATTGTGTAATTTTTAAACTTTGTTTGAAAGTTTGTACAAAGATTACAAAATGAAGCATAAGTCCTTAAACTTTGAGCTACTTTTAAATATGTTTTTAAGAAGTTTCTACAAACTTGTTGGTTATAAGGGTAATTTAATCCACTTTTTGGCCATTTAATGCCTTGCTAAACTTTGACATTTGTTTTAGAAGATCTAAACATTTTAGATTAGCATGAGATTTCTAACTTGTTTAAAAGCTTTCTTTTACATGTTATAGAATGTAATCTTTAAGATGTAAATTTCAGCACATAACTTTGAGATGCAATTTTCAATGCTCATTTGGGTTTGCTTGGAAACCAAAAAATTATCCTTCTTTTGTTTGCTTAAGAATGCATCTCTAATTCTTTTTCCAAGCCTTAGATGCATTTCTGCTACCTTCATGTCAAAGACAAAAAATGTTTTGTTTTTTTTGTTTTGTTTTGTTGTTGTTGTACATTTCCAACCTTCATTCACTTGCTTGAAAATTCGGATTGTATCTTTCACGTTTAAAAAAAAATTTAACCCTTTCGATATCGAGTAGAAATGTCATTGACTCATTTCCCATGTTTGAAGACTTGTTTAGTGGTATACAAAACAAAGAAAACAAAAAATTCTATTCTAATTTAATATATCAATTATTATTTGTTTGATTATAAAAACCAAAGAACAAATTTTCCAATTTAACAATCCTATCCACAGGTTGAAATAAGTAATACTCTAAATCTTTATATTTTATTATTTTACACCATTTTTAGAAAACAATGATTACATTATTTAAGTAACTTAATATACAAATAATATTAACACTTAATATTATATATAATATAATATTCAATGCTATTTTCCAATTTCAAAAAAATAAAATTACTTTTCTAGTATAAGTACAAAAATCCATTGAATATACCATTTACAATGCTATGTAACAAGATCATGTAGTATACCTTATAAGTGAAGTATAAAAATCCATCAAATATACACACTTACAATGTCTCTATAACAAGATCATGATCCATTGATTAACATTATCTAGTGAACATTATCAAGTAGTTTTCATAGTAAAAAATTAAATAGATAAAAAATCTTTAATCAAATCATTTCTCATCTATTAAAAAAATCTTAAATATTATAATTATATATATGAAAACTTAAACGAAATATAGGTTACAATTTATTTAGATAATTTAAACTAGCTTAGATCTATATAATTCTAGAGATTTTTTTGAGTTTTAAATTTCAAAAAAGAAGGTTTGCATCTAGAGGATTTAATCTCTCTCTACACATGATAGATCCAAAGTTACATACATCTAAGATTTGGTTAATAATTAAATTAAAATGGAAGCCCTACAAAATAAACATGCCTATTTACATAATTAAAAATAAATAAAATTCAATGTAAATATCTATTTAGAGATAAAGAGAAAGAAAGAGTAAGACTCAAATATATATTATATAAATAAAATGAAAGTAAAAAAAATTCTTATGGTTAAAACATTTTATTAGTATATTCATGAAGGAGATGTGTAATTCCCTCCATGCTTAGTATGTGTTGACAAATGGCATATTTATATATAATTAATATAGATTCATGTCAACCCTAGATCTATTAAGTGCCGAGAAGGACCAAATCTCACAAGGGTGCGAGACCTTTTTACAAATTTTATACTCTAAAAGAGGTTTTCACCTCAAAAATATTTGAGCCCTCGTAACCCTTAATAGATCTAGAGTTAACATGCATCTATGTTGGTTAATTTAAAAAGACACATATGTCCAATTAATACATGACTAAAATTTATTTGATCATAATTATGTCGATAGGCATGTCTATTTTGGAATAGGGCTTCTAGAAATTTAATTTAATTATCAATAATTATTACATGGATAGTAGTCTCCTCGTGGGACAGCATGAGTGGTTGGCACAATGGGATGTTATACCCTCATTCTCCACGATTTCAAATCCCATTGGGGGACATCTTTTCCTCATAGTGATAAGGCTCGGGGAGTAGGGTCCCCCCGTGGAGCCTGGACTCTTTCTAAGTCATAATTCCTAGTATATACGGTATTATGGAGGTTGCTAGGTTTGATATTGGGCCTCACTCGGATTACTCCAACAAGTTACCTATGCACCATGGTTAAAAATAAAAAATATTAGGTAAATGGTAGATGGTAGGCATTTTAATCTCCATAGAATATTCTAGAATATTCTTCATAGTATACACAAAACCAAAGGTTCACAGGAGTAGTTATGTCCTTTTTACCCTTTTAATTAAGTCAATTATTTGGAAAAAATGTGATATAAACAAGTGTCATATGAAATGAGTTATGGTTTATTGAGTATGTGATATTGCTAAGTTGTGGTATTGGCTCATGATATTATAACATAGACAATTTACAAAGTAAGATTCTTCATGGTATAATGGGATGCAAGTCTAGATTAATTCTTTTTTTAATATATAATAATAACTAGCATACCCCCAAAGTGGGGAAAAATGAATGCCAAAGTGAATCCAAATAACAAAGAGAATGGGTGTTTTTTCTTTATGGTTTATGAATAATTGGAGAATCCATTTACTAAGAAATATGAGGGAGAGAGTACGGTCAATATTGGCAATAAAAGCAACAATAGGAAGAAGGGATGGGTAGGTGAGAGCACATAGCTTTCAATCCACCATTTTCTTGTAATCTCGAGAATAATAAACTAAATATGAGGGATGACTTATATTGTTCCTCTTATAACATGTTAATTTAATTTACTAACATTAAAAATATATTCAAAATTGAATGAATGGAGGCTAGAGACCATAGTAGAATTATTAAACTATAATGAATAATGCTTTTCCTACAAATTTATATGGAATATTTGCCAAAAATACTTTTTTTTAGGGGCATTTATCTTACACCACACCTAAGTGCATGAAACATAATTATTTTTTTAGGGGTATTTATCCTACAATCACTTTCTTCTTCTCCAAAGCTAATTGATGCTCTTAGTGGTCAAATATGACCTTTAATATAACGTCTACTTATGGTTCATAGGTGAATTGCTTGATATATTGTGGATTTTAGATTAATGTGATTAAATAGTTAGTTGGTGCTTTAAGGGTTCATAAAGTTTGAGAAAAAATCGTGATAAACATTAGATCCTTCCAAGGACCCTCCCTTGGTCATCATTTATATAGCAACTATGGTCACCCTACTATAACCTTGTTAATGCCTACGGTAGTCCCTCTTTCCATTGTCTTGTTTATGGAATATTCGGTGGACCTACCATCAATGCATGTTGAGGGTAATCTTCTTGTTTCTCATGAGATATAACATGTGCACAACTATGGGTCCATGGCTAATGGTGTTTGTGAATGTTGGAAAAAATACCCTCCTAAAAAGGATTATTTTTTAATCCATTTACATTGCATTAAGTATGAATGCGAAGGAAACCCCTTGATTTCCTTCACCTACTACAGTCTTGAACCAACATCATGAGATGAGGCGGTCTATGAAAGGAAAGTAAAATTGCAAGATCATGTAGAATTTTATTAGTTTAGTATATTGATCAATACTTAGGGTTATAGTTGAATGTGTTATTTTGGTATTTTGATTGATGACTTTTACCAACAAATAAATGTTGAGTTTGATTTCTTCATGATGGTTTTATTGTTACAATTTTTACAAGTGATTCCATGGGTTGAATTTTCATGGGATTACCTTGTTAAACATCGTATTTTGATGATTTGGTTAAGAACCCAAATATGTATGTAAGTATAGTTAATAAAGTGGATCTCATTCTCATTGGGAAACTTCAAAGGACTAAGAGTTTCCTAAAATCAAATTGATACAGAGAGTTTTAATGCCATCTGCTTCCCATTTCCTTCATTTAATTCAAAATCATAATATATATTCCATAATGAAAAGTGCATGACTTGATCTAATAAAGGTTTGAGCTCTCTCTGTGATGGTTTGAAGTGTGTCTTAATACGTAACTACGATTCGGCCTCCATGGCAACTCCATGAGAGAGGAGGTGACTCCTCATTCATAAATATGGTTTCAAAGTTTGCTCTTACGAGAAGCTAGTGTGTAGATCTAGGTCCACGGTAGAAAAGAAACCAACTAATGCATTTTCAACTACGCAGTGCCCCAACAAGTGGCAACCCTCGCAGTTTCACCTCAAGAACCCACGGTAAATTAGTGTAGCCAACTAGATCAGTGCCTCCAACACACCCAGAAGCTCCTTTATTGGAAATATGACTTGAAAAAAGTGGGTGCAACAATAGAGCATATGAAAAAGCATGCAATTATTTGTAAATTTGTGGGACCTTGGTCCTAAGAGCATCTTCTGTAACTAGATGCTACAAAGATCGACAATCAAGGGAGACATAGATCTCAGGCACGGGATCTAGGGGATTCTTTATGGTAATATTCAACAATGTTGAAGACAAGGATCACATATTTAAAGAGAGCCCATACTTCATGAATTCGATTGGTCTCTTCATGAAACCTTGGGTTCCCTAAAGTTAATCCGGAGAAGGAGGATTTCTCCTTTCTTCCATTTTGGATAAGTTATACTCCCTTTCTCATGTATTATAGAATCCGGATATCTTAGCCGACATTTGTAATAAAATAATGAATTTTTTTATTATGTCAAATATAACAAAGAAAGAGGGTGATATACACTCCTGTGCGAGGCTTTTCATGTACCTAGATCTCTCCAAACCCTTGTCGACAAGTATCCTTCTAAGTTTTAAAGAAATTGTATGGGAGTAGTTGATCTATTACAGAGCAAATCCCTTCTCAGATGTTGTTGTTTTCATGCATATGGACACATGTTCAGAGGGCTTCCCTACAAAGCCGCCCCAACAACTGAATCAAGTACCATGTTGCGCATCCGGTTCCCTTGAAAATGAATTTACCATAGTGTCGAGGTAAAAGAAAGAGTTGCTGAGAAGATGAGAGAGAGGGCTCGCTACAAAAGGGTGACCAAGGGAAAACTCGATATACAATTCTTCCAAATATGCATGGGTAGAGAATGTGTTTAATAAGGAAGTACCATCATCGAAGATCATCTTCTAGAACCAAATTCTCAGGTAGACCTTTCCAATGTTAAAGAAACAAGTCTCCTTTCCTCGAGAGACAAGAATATGCGAGCACATTTTAATAATTAGGAGATCTGATGCCAATTGAGGAAGAATATCCGGAAGATTCGGACATCGAGAACATGGATTGTCGGCAAATTAGAGAGAAATGGGAAAGAAAAGACCTTATGTTATCCAAAAAAGAAATAATTCACTCATTTCCAAAAGCATATCTTCATCATCGAGATCAGCTCCTCTCCACGGTTCATACAACGGTACCAATTTACATTCCTCTTACCCTCCCTTTTGTTGCGAAGGATTAAATGTCATGCTCCCCCAGAGGTCATTCCATATTAGCCAAAGAACCCGAGAAAAACGGTGGTAAATCCACCAGCTAACTGCTTCAAGACCTGGGTGAATTCTCGGCTAATTTAGGTAGAGTTTCTCCCATGAATACTCTCTTCCCCTCTCTCTCCAAATCTTAACGATTACGGTCATGTCATGGAATGTTAGGGGTCATAAAGGCAAATTTAAGTCTCACATCCTAAAGAAAAAAAATAATCATTAGGGGAATTTTGAGGTCTAAAATGGGCCTCTTAAGAAAAATGTACTAACCAAAATAGAATTTATAAGAACCAATAGGATTCAAGATGATGATGTCAACCATGGGGGATGATTCACCATTTTTTAAGTAAAAAAGAGTAAGAAGATTAAAAAATAATAAAATAATAAAACTACTTTTTCAAATCTATATTTTCAAGATATCTCCCAAATTTTTTACTAACATTTTGGCAGAAAGAGTACTCATCGGATGCAAAATTTAATTCTTCATCCCAGAGTACCCATGTTACATACTTTCGATGAACCCTAATACACAAAAAATGAAATACATGAAAAACGTGATTTGCAATCACATTTTTTCATGTAATTCTCATTTTTTCGATGTAGCAAAGTCGATACGAAAGTGTGCAGCATGGGTACTCCTTGGATGATAAATTAAATTTTGCATCCAACAAGTACTCCTTCTTGAAATTTGAGTAAAAAATTGTGGAGATAAGTTAAATACGAGTTGAAAAAGTAGATTTTCTCTTTCCCTCTAAAATTTGATGATGTAATCGGATCTTATTTGATTATTTCCACTATTATTTTATAATTTCCTTAGAGGCCCATTTTAGACCTCAAAATTCTCTAATGCCAAAGAAAAAACCTAATATCTTGCTACTTGAAGAGACTAAGTGTAATCACCATAGTCTAAGTCAACTTGTCAAACTAATACAATAGAAATTGTGATTGTGATCTTATATCCTAGTGTTCCATGGAGTTCATAGGGAGGTATAGAAATTCTCTCGGGAATACGATCAAGCGTCGTATTCCTCAAAGATTCATTCTCACTTCCTCGAATATTAACGACTTGCTTTCAACCCATTGGATCCTTCCAAGTTGTTTTCATCTCCAATGTATATGGACCCACATCCCCCTATTGAGATTTTGTTTTTTTATTTTATTATTATTATTATTATTATTATTTTTTTAATCTCCAATATCTCGATTGTTTCTCTCCTTGTTAGCCCTAGTAATTGGATCCCGGGAGGACTTCAATCTCATTTCGACCTACGTAGGAAAAAAAGGGAGGAGTGAGAAGATTAGAAAGAAGCTGTATCTCTCTTCAACTCCTTTATTGTTGAATCCAAAAATGATAGATATTCAAAAAGCTTGAGTGGGCCTAATGGTTAAGAGCATGTGTTTCCTCCTAAGAGGTCGAGGTTCAAAACCGAGTGGGGTAGAGTATGTATGCCTATGTAGACTTAGTAGTCAAATCTCGCGTGGATGTGGGTCCCTTGTCCCCACAAACAAGGGGTCTCATACACCAATTTTGTGTTTGGCTTGGTCGTGACCTTAAAATTGGATTATTATTATTATTATTATTACATGGAATAATAACAAGGGAGGATCACATCGGGTTGCACCCAAGCGGTTGGATCACGTTGCGGTAACATAATCGCTTTTCCTAGTGAGATATTAGCTAGGATGCATCAGATTATTCAGTCATGGTTCGGATCACTAGCGGATTGCTCTTCGTACAGGTTGGTATTTTTCTCCATGCAACAAGCCTTTTTGATTCGAGATTCATAGCTTCGCCATATAGACTTCATTTCCAACATGAAAGAGTCAACATCCATTCTAGAGCCATGTAATGTTCCACTTTCAACAAAGGTTAAAATATATTAAGCATAAATTGAAGGAATGGAACATTGAGGACTTTTGAAATATCTTCAAAAGAGAAGCATAAACTAGAGGAGAATATGAGGGATGTTTGAAAATATATTATAAAGGAGGAAGGAAAAAAGAATTGAAAACATCCGAAGAAGCTCTAATGCAACAATTAGATGAACGATTAGCATAGGAAGAAATTCTATACAAGCGAGAAATCTAGGGTGAAGTGGTTGAAAGAGGGGGAACGTAATTCAAAGTTTTCCACAAACCAATGATCTACTATAGGAAACAAAAGCTGCATAAATCGAATACAAAATGAGCTTAATTAGCATGTGGATGATCATAAGGATATTGCTCGAGTTTTTTCTCGGTGTTTTGGTCCTCTTCTAGCAAAGCCAATCAACGACAAGAGAATTAACATACAAAAAAGTAACTCAACACATCCCTAAGTTGGTCTCGTGAACAAATTCTTTACTTCTCAAAGAAATTTCATTCCAAGAGGTGGTTATGGGTATGCTAAGAGACAAAGCCATAGGGACGGATGGCATCCAAACCGAGTTTTTCCAATCTTGTTGGGTTAGTTTGGAAATCGGTAGAAGACTTTAATTTTTCACTTCACTACTCTTTGCCTTTGATGCCACCTTCATCTCCCCTTATGTCCAAGTCCTCAAAGGCCCATTATCCTACATATTTTCGACCCATTACCTTTTGCAATGTCATCTATAAAATTATCTCAAAAACCATTTCCAACGGAGACTCAAGCTTCTCCTTCCTTCTCTCATATCGGAGAGTGGACTGATTATGTAGATGGCAAGAAAATACTTGATAGCATCATCCTTTATCAAGAGTATATCCATTCCCTTTACACCTCCCGACAACCGTGGATTATTTTGAAACTTGACATGTCAGAAAAACCTTTGATAAGGTTAGCCGGAAATTCATCTATCATACCCTCATGACCTCGTGGTTTTCATGAAAAATGGATCTCTTGGGTGATGACACTCACTTATAAAGCATCATCTTAGTTAATGGTTTTCCCCTCCTCAACCTTTACTCCCTCAACGGGTATAAGGCAAGGGGATCCTATCTCTCCCTATATCTTCTTGTTGGTAGTTGACGGTCTAAGCCACTCCATCGGGTATGCACTCTCATATTAGTGTCATAGAGGTCTTCCCCTTAGCTCTAATCAACAATGTTTCACGCATGAACGAGTTAGTAGATGACACCATAATTTTGGGGCACCCTTCTATTGAGGAGGCTGCGGAATTCAAAAAAAATCTTGATGTCTTTACGCCGGTCTTCGGCTACAAATATTAACAAAAAGCAAGTATCAAAATTTTCTTCTTCAATACCCCTCAAGCAATCCAACTCCATATTTTTTCGTATCCTAGGTTTTAAGAAGAGCTCCCCTTTGTCCAAATATTTAGGCCCCTCCATGACATGCAATCCCTTTCGCCAATCATATTGGGAAGGCCTATTGCTTAAAATAGAAGAAAAACTCTCAAGTTAGACCTCTAGATCTTTGAACCTTTTGGTGGGTTCACCCTCTTAAGATATGACTTACAACCCATGCCCACCTACCTTCTTTCTTTCCTTTCTACTCCTAAAGCCATTCTTAACAAGCTTTGAAACCATCACGGTGCTCCTTTCTGTGGGGTGCAAATTAGATCGGAAATGGGCGTTAGTAGCTTGGGATAAATTATGTCTTCCCAAGTCCGCAGGGGTACGGGCTTAAGAGACCCCGAGGTTTCAATCCAAGCTATAAGTGCTAAAACCCGATGTAGATGGTTAAAAAATCCCTCGGATATGCGGTGTCAATTGTGGAATAAAAAATATTCGTAGGGCATCCACTCTCCTTGACTGGTTAGAATGTCAAGAAGCACTTTTGGATATCACATATGGAATGCAACCTAGCGGAATAAATATTTAATTAAGGATAATTGCTTTCGGGAAGTAGGAAATGGTATGACAAGCCTACTGCGGGAGGACTCCTAGAATTGATGGCCTACAATTTATTCTCTAACTAACCTTCATCAAATCGAGAGACAATATTCATCAAAGAGGGATTTCATTAGTTGCTCACAATCGGGACTCCCATTTTTCTTATTCACCTTGGTGACCATGGAAATCCAATCGCTAGATTATGCAAATACTCATGTAGAGGAGAAACAAATCTTTAACACCCATCCTAGCCACTCACAATATAGCGGTGCGGACTAATAATGATATTTTGTGATGGGGTTATGGTCCATCGGAGGATTTCAATATCAAGGAAAGATTTTTAGGAATTTTGCTACAATCTCAGCGCGATTGAACTAAATCAAACCTAGAAACACCTTTGGAAGCTAAAGCACCGTCCTAAAATCACTCTCTTCCTCTGCCTACTCCTAAAAAAGAAGACTCTCACTTGGGATAAGCTTCAAAAAACTTGGATTCCTCGGGTCCCTCTATTTGCAAAATGTGTCTTGCTCAAGAGAAGAACACAACCATCTATTTCTCACTTGTTCCTTCTCCCTCTTTTCTTTGGGAGCACTTGGACTCCTTACGGCGGATCCAACCTCGTGCCTCATTCCATCATTGCCTCGTTGGAAAAATTGGAATGAATCCCCTTTTCATAGTCCCATTCCGAATCAAACTTGGCTGCGGTCAATGGATTTATAGCCTAGAACATATGAAAAGAGAGGAACTATTGAATTTTTCAATAACTCATCATCTCCATTAGAAGAGGTTTGGGATCATATGCTCTCCCAACTTAAAGAGACCATCACATCTATGCATTGGGCTTCGTGGGACGTGAGTGCCCTTCTAATGAGCAAAACATTTTTGCCTGTCGTGGTATCGGCCCTCAAAATTCTCTCTCCCCGTGGTCCATCTTTCTTTACCCACCTTGGTAGCCCCTTACCTCGGACTTCATAAATCTCAATTTTGATGGGGCTTCATGAGGCAATCTAGGGCTAGCTAGTTATGATGGAGTCTTCAAAGATAGTTCAAGACAAATTCTTATCATTTTTGAAGACAAACTTGGATTTTTTTACCAACTAACGAAGCATAGCTTTGGGGACTTGAACATGGCATGATCATTACTTTAAGCCACAATTATCATTAACTACTTATTGAAGGGGACTCTTTGCTTATTATATCCATCCTAAAGAAGCTTTGAGTGTGGTCCTCCCTTTCTCCAAATATCGAGCGAGTTGACACATTGAATCTTACATCTTCAAGTTGCTTCTTTGCTTAAACGCATCCAAAGCTCCCATGCTCTCTCATGTTTATCGCTGCGATAGTCGGTTAGTGATTACCTAGCCAATTATGTATTGGGTTCGAGAAAGGTTCCTCATTGGATTAATGATTTGGAGAGCTCATTATTCAACATGATTCATCAAGAAGACATGGACGGTGGAGAGGAGAAGCACGGAGAGAGCAGCACAAAAGATAGGGACAATGGGCGGAGCGACGAGGCGGCGAGTAGCAAGGGCGCAGCGCAAGTTTTCGGTGGTCGGACCAACGGATATTGAACGGTTAAGCATAAAAACAAAGAGTCGAGCTTTTGAGCGGGGAGACTTTTTATTTCCCTTAATATCATCATGATAATGGGACAAGAAACTTTAGAACCTATGGAAACAAATGATATAGGGCAAGTGAAAATTGCCTCATCGGCTAAAAGCTGGGAAGTGGGTTTGGGTCATGCCAAAAAGTATTGGGCCATTTTAAAATGGAGATTAGCTCATCTAAAATTGGAGCAGCATGAGAGGAAAAAAAAGGTCTCAAAGGAAAGTACTCAGTGCTTCGTAAGAAACAACATTCAAACAAGTTCCTTTGCAAGCACGTGGTAACAAGTATAAAGGAAAAGAAAAATTCATTGATGATTATGCCTTATATAGTCCCACATCCACACCTCTACTTGGTCATGCGATCTTTATGTGAAAAGAACTGTTAAATGTAAAAGGGAGGTTGGAAGTAGTAGAAGCTAAAGAGCTAGAAAGAGATTGTGCAATCCATATAATAACGACTAAAAAACGAGGCTTTAACGAAAAAGCAACAAAGTTCGAAGGAGCAAGTGTCATTACTATAAGAAGCTCCCCGAATAGGGAAAAATCGAATGGCAATGCATGAAAGCGGAGGTGAAAAACATGAAGAAATTTGCGAGTGGAGAATACGAGAGGTGATGAATGTGAAACCATCCCCGAGGATAAAGGGGGAAAGTAGTTGTCCAAATAGACAACCATGAAAGCGGACATCAAGAGAAGAGAGAAAGAAGATTTCTGAAACTCTCCAAAAACCTGGGCTCAAGTTATTAGCACTACTAAGAGGGAAGGAGAAACAAACATTTAGGTTGCCAACATGCAAGATGAAAGAAAGGAAAACAGGATAGAGCAACAAACATAATTATTAAAGGGGTGAAAGATTATGGGAAAAATGAATGTACCCTTGACCTTGCAAGACACTTCTTGAAATACAAGATCCAATGCAAGGACAAATATGTCAAGCATGGAGAGTAGGTAAGATTAACGGTCGGAGATCCAGGCCCATAAAAGTCATCATGCCCGACTTACGTGATAGAGATATCATTCTAAGCAAGAAGCGCCTCTTGAGGGGTTCTCGGGTTTTTTTCTAGAAGAATATTTCGCTTCGTAAGACAACAAGAGGAAAGGAGGGACGAAATGACAAAAAGTTAGGGGCGATAAGAGATGAGGGAAAAAGAACATGGATTTATAAAGGTAAAGCTATGATAGCACAATTTGGACCTCCTTCCAAAACAGGAGACATGACTCAGATAACAAAGAAGAGGCAACAAACTCTTCGTAAGAAATGAGGAAGCAAGGTTAGTATGGGCAAGACAAGGACCAAAGACTCAAGTGTGAGTCTTGCATGTCAAAACACAAATAGCAATCAAGTCGTACCCGGGTTTCCTTAAGATTAGTTTGTTGGAGACGCGTTACCCATGGAGACGAGGACCACAGGTTGGGGCCTATTGCGGAAGGTAGAGATATAATTTGCCTCATAGAAACACATGAACATGAAGGGTGCAAGACAACTTTGTTTTAAGGGTATTGGAAGATAGTCGTGTGGAACAAGGCGGCCAGGGAATGGAAAAGGACACGGGGGTATCATGGTATTAGTAAGAGAAAAGAAGGTCGTTTCATTCGGGCCTAGAAAAAAGAAGACCCAAATAAACAATTTATACGGCTTAAAAATATCATAAAATGGAAATCACATCGAAATCAGCATGCTATTTTTGCGCCGCAAGTTTCAAAAATCTACAAAAGTGGAGGGCTCGACCACAAAGATCCCTTTGCAGCCCAAAAACGGACATTGCATATATTCTCGGCTAGGTGAAGTTCTTATAGTGGGGGATTTCAATGTTAGAAGCTGCAAGTGAACAAGCTAGCATTCTTTGTTTTAAGAAGACTAAGACCCTATGCGGCTTACGAAGAGAGTAGTCATCGGTGGGAATGAATTTCGGAGGATAAAGGCGCTAATCCCTTTGGAGAACAATTGCTTATGCTATGTGGGGCTTTCGATTTAGTCATTTGTAATGGTTTGACTAGATGGGAAAAAGTCTAGTAATTTCACTTGCAATACTTACACTGGGAGCAAGTATAGTAGATTATGTAATTTTCTCGCATAGTTTATGTGAGAAAATGGAGGAAATGTTGATTGGAGATCAAATTTGGGACTTAAAATTAGGTCACAAGCCAATTTATTTAAGTTTCTCTTGGCCGGAAAGAAGAAATTAGGGTAAAAAACTCAGCGTGTTCAACAAAATTCCTCAAAGGGAAGAATTAGCTTTTGACTCCAGCAGAATTGTAATACCTTCAAAATAACGCTAGAGGCTCTTCAAGAAGGGGAAATCTCATTTCATGGCCTTCATAGTCACGGATTAACACAATTAATTTAAAGCGCACTTCTGCCGAGTGCAAAAGAGAAAAAATTAAAGGAAGTATGAAACTAATTGCTTTCCGCTTAACGCTTGGTTTGACGAGGAATGCAAAAAATCAAGGAGAAGGTGGAAGGAATCGGACAAGGATAACATAAAGCTCAAAGCTTGCAAGCGGATAGTAAGAAAGAAAAAGGCGTGATTTCATGGTTTCGAGGAGAGAAGAACTAATCTTCCTTGGGAAAAATAACCCCAAATTATTTTGGAAGGAGCTCCAACCAAAAAAGGTGCAAACTAAAAACAACATTACAACTTCTAAATGGTTCGACTATGCAAGACAACTTTATGAAGCAGGATCCCAGGGTTGACCCTCCTCCCTCGGTCAACACGGAGACAAAATCTTCACGGTGCAAGAGGTAGAGATGGGTATCAAGAAGTTGGGCGCTGAAAAAGCAAAAGACTTAGATGAACTCCAAGTAGAGTATCTAAAGTGGGGGCTTAAAAATTCTTTCACCTCACATCACAAAAATTTTCAACAACATCTATACATCGGGGTTCCCTATAGATTGGACAACTAGTATGACGATACCTCTTTTTCAAGAGTGGTGACGTCAATAATCCCTCCAATTATAGAACCATAATGATAAGCCCCTTGTTTGCAAAGTTATTTGGAAGCATGTTAGAAAAAAGAAAATCAGCAGCAAGCGAGAAGAAAGAGATAAACGTGCTAAAGGGCAAGCGAGGTTTTAGACCTAAACATTTCCACGATTGATCATTGTATAACTTTAAGGCACATCATTGAAAAAAGTTTGGGAAAAAAAAGGAAGAAGTTTTTTGTTGCTTTGTTGATTTCGGAAAAGCCTTTGACATGGTTCCTAGGGATAAGCTTTGGGCGCGAATGGAGGAACTCGGGGTTCCGGGCATTTGAGAGAAGGGTTTGCTGCATAGGTTGTATGAATCGGTGAAAGTCGGAAATTAGAACTTCAGCGGCATTTATGAAAGTTTTAGAAGTGATATCGAGATCAGAGCAAGGTTGCCCATTGTCTCCTACCTTTTTTGGGTTATATATTGACAAGCTTGAAGAGTGGCTAAATTCGCAAGAGGTGACGATATCCATTTGGGTAAGTTCGTTATAAGGCTTCTTTTGTACGCATATGACCTTATATTGATTGCTAAATCAGCTCTTGGTTTGCAAGAGCACTTACGTTCTCTTGAGCATTTTTTGTAGAAGGGGTCGGGATGCAAGTCAATATTAGAAAAACAAAAGTAGTGGTCTTCTCTAACAACGAGAAAGCATAACTTGACATAAGTTATACTTTGAAGGCAACATTTTGGAAGAAGTTGCGGACTAAAAATACCTCGAATTGACTTGATAGAAATTTAAGTTGGGATGGTTGGAGAAAGAAAATAACTTTAGGGGGTTGGAAAGCATTTTATGCTTTTCAAAGCAGTGTAGAGAGGTAGAGCTGTGGGACGGAAAACCAATCTAACTCTTTTTGGGCTTCTAGTGATTGCGATGATTCTCTACGGTTGTGAGAGCGTGCCAATGACAGCGGCCAAGATGCGAGTGGAAACAAATTGAGAAAAGGTCGAAGCGTTTGATTACAAACAAATTCAAAAGTAAAAGTGCAGCTTCCTTATGCTATCTCGTTAAGTGAAGCATGGGTTGCTCCTATTGAAGCAATTGCTATGGTGCGAGTCATAAGGTATTTTTGAAAAAAATTGAGCAAATGGAAGAGGGTAGATGGCCTAAGGTTGTGTTTAGTGACAGATTGTGCAAAAGAAAGAAGACTTGGATGCGGCAAAATAACAAATGGTTTAGTAAATGGGGTATTTGCTTGACGCATGTGTCCTACAAATAGTAAAGAGATAAAACTTTTGTTATGGATACGTTCCACAAACATACTTGGGAGAAAGAACTAGGGAGAAAGAAGAAGTACTACATTGAAGAGTTTAACCCCACTCATAACCATCAACAAAAGGCGTACATAGGGGCCAATATTTCTTGGAGATCTAAAATTCTTATTTCTCAATTAAGAACTAATTCTCATCAACTCCGTTGTGAAACGAGCACCGGAAAAGGTCAAAAGAAATGTGGGAGGAAAGAGTATGTATCTTTTTCTCTCTGGAAAAAGTGTAAAACGGAGATATCATTTTAGAATGCGAGGCCTTCAAATACGAGCGGGAAATTATGCGGTATTTTGGCGATCGGTTCTTGGGATAATCTATTCGGCGAAGAGTTTGTCAGCTAGGGAAGCGATTATTGTAAAACTTCACGGGGAAAAGGGCCGAATACAAGAGCCATATAGAGAAGCAATTTGTCCCATAGGCTATATTTAGCCTCGTGGACGTTAAAAATTCTTTCTTTCTTTCTTTCTTTCCAGTTCAACAAAACTCGCTTGTCTCTCCATCGTGTAGCAGGACTAACTCCTCCACGGAGAGGGTGAAGGATCCCATCGCTTGTTGCAATTATGAACATGACATATGGATTGAAAGGCCACAGAGCAATTTTTATTTCCCACCGTCTGACCACACTTTTTTAAATGGTCATGCGATGAGAGCTTTCATACGCCCTCGATCATCATATGCCACCTCCTTCTTGGCCGGTGGCTAATGATTTCCTTTAATTATTTTCTAAACAAGAATATCTTTGCCATGGCGGTGAAGTGCCTCATGGCACGTGGGCTCTCTTCCTTTAGGCGCCTCTCTAATCATTGCAAGCGAAATATGCAATTTTCTATTTGTCATCGGCAATTCCCATTCATGGTTTTCATGCTGCATTTCTTTTAATTGTGGTGCATTCTCCGGCTAGACCAACCTTGGGTTTTTATTGGTTTTCTTAGAGATAGAGAAATTGTGTCTACATACATGTAACATAGGGCATTATTGAGTCCCCTATCTTAGTAGGGTGGCTTGGGGGCTTCCTTTGGCCTTGAAGACTCTAGTTAATGATTCACCTCTCTCGCCGGGTTCTCTCGCTTTCTTTGCGTTCGCAGGCTTCTCTCGATCAGATTTTAAGTTTGCATTTGCTCTCTAATGAATTATCAATGGTTTTCTCTCTTTCTATTTTGAAATGAGCTCCATATCCGAGCTAATGGGTATCATTGGAAATTTGGAATTATCATTCCATGGCTTGTAATATACAAGGGATTATTTGTAGGGTTTTTAAGTACCATTTGACCTCGGTTACATCTCCTAAGGTCCCTCAGTAGTCAACTCCTCCTAATTGGACTTTTGTTTGCTCCCTAGGTTTGCAAGGGATATTTCATTAGTCGTGGGCACAAGGAGGTGGCAAAAGATTCATACTAATGAGTGTGGACTAGTGTCATATGGTTGGAAGAATCATGCGAGTTCATATCTTGCGGAGTTCCGGTGCTTATGGTCCACGATGCTCGTGGCACGTTGATGCTCGTGGTTTGTCAGCCGCTGTGAGGTCCCTCGACGCTACTCGTAGTCCGTTGAAGTTGCTGCATGAGTCATTGTGTCGCCACTCGGGTGGCTCAATCGTGGAATATTCAAGTAATTATGAAGTGAAAGTTCCAATTTTAGTTGTGTTTAGGTGGTTTCCTTTTGTGTATCTGAAGATGGGATGTTTCTTTTTAGGTTGTATACCTTTGTATTTGCAAATGCTTGGAACTCTATACGGACTTGGGAAATGTTTTCTTTCTATCACCTAAATTGATCAAGCATAGTGCATGTAATATTAATCTTCTAGATCTATGCTACTAGGTTGGTTTCCCTGATGGATAGGCCAATAACATGAGAAATTATCACTTGTATTACTCATCTTCGATAATAAAATATCGAACTTTACAAAAAATAAAATAAAATTCATAATATTAATTCCATTGGAGTGAAACACATTGGCCTCTCTATCATGAATCTAGATTTGAATATAAAGATTTACATCATTGTTATGAAACCATTTTCACATCCTTTTGAACTTCTTTATCTTTAGAAATATATGAATCAAACTTTTTAGATTCAAAATATATTCTACCTAAATTAATTGATTTTTTAAGAAATTCAACTATCACCTTCATAAGAAAAGAATACAAAATTATTATAACCTCATGTATCTTCTCATTGTTTATTATCGCCCTAATGAACAAATAGAGTCTCAATATGGAGCTTGGGTATTGCCACTAATAACCAAGCAACATATTTGACTCTATGGCAAGGGCGTGAATTAGCTATTGCAAGAATACATTTACTCTCGCGTCACTCCATGATAGTTATGGTAATAACCAAGCAACATATTTGACTCTATAGCAAAGGCTTGAATTAACTATGCGAGAATACATTTACTCTCGGGTGACTCCATGATAGTTATAGAAATAGAGGCTCGATATGGAGCTTGGATATTGCCACTAATAACCAAGCAACATATTTTTCAGCTCTATGGCAAGGGCTTGAATTAGCTATTGCGAGAATACATTCTTGTCGGGTGACTCCATGACACTTATTCTAGGATGTTGTTAAACTCAAAAAGATCAACAGACTCTATCGACCCCCAGGTTTTGCAGAGAGGATAACAATGCAAATAAGAAAACTTGAGATAATTGAGTTCAAACATATAAAACAACACTTGAATACTATAGCAGATGCGTTGGATAACAAAGGAGAATTCGTTGATGATGGCTTAGGAAAATAGTAATAATACCTTTTGAACGTTTACCATGGATTGTGAAATTAAAATAAAGGCAAATGGTAAAATGAATGGAGAAGGAAAAAGCGAGATGGGAATTTGCCGAGAGGTTCGTTGGCTCCATGTAATTACGGGTCCTCATATTCCGACTCTAGAGTGAATCATCATAATGTAGATCTATTAAAACGATTTCTCTCCATTAATGTTGAAAATGAAGTGGGCCTCTAAAATCACAATCATATATGGGCGCTGGTTCTTGCTTGATCTTTATAAGATGGACAATGGTGGTATGGTGTTCTTAATCATGATTGTAGATGGAGTTTTCAACATAATAAAGCCATTGTCAAGCTTTTTTTTCGGAAGAGAAAAAACACGCTTATATTAATATATAAAATAGTACATATACATCATAATCTCGGGCTGTATGGATTAGCGGCGAAAAAACCATCGGATACGAGCCAAAAGAAAAAGCTCACTTATAGAAGAAGGAGCATAATAGAAAAATATGGCCTCCACATAGCGAGGAAAAAAGTCCTTCCCCCAATCAAACATGACCATCGATGACGAGTGTAAAACATAGGGTGGAAAATAGAAAGAAAGAGTATAGACTCTGATATATACCATTGTGATAAGGAAAGATGAGAAATAAAAGACAATGGATTGTGAATGAGGAACGAGCGAGAAACGAACATCACGAAACCCATCCACCCACCCCACAAAATTAGGAAAGTCTGAAAAATGGGGAGCTCGGATTATAATACTAAACGCAAGAGAAAGAGTCCACGAGTGCCCGCTTGTGACATATACAAACTCGTCTCGCCCAGACATTATGATATATCAAGAAACCTATCCAAATATGGACGGATCGTCTCATTTTTACAAGCCAACTCGGAGAGATCACAAACAAAACAGGCCCATAGGAAAAATGTGTAGGGCAGGCCTTCGAAACCTATAAGGTACGAGAGCCCCGCTTATATATAATCTTTGCTCAGGGAAAGACGACAATTATGACAAACTGGCAATACCCGGTGGAGATACAAAAATGTCAGCTTTGTGTAGCAAAAATAGGCTGAGATGAAAAATTACTGTAGCGAGAGTCATCCCATATGTACTTCGATTGAGACCCTTTATGAAAAAACCATATCAACACAGGGCAACCTATAAATAACGCGAAACCCCAATGCATGGCCACACAAAACTAATCCCGGAGGATCATGGTCGAGAGTCCAATTATGGAACTGGTATTGTAGTTTGCCGGTGAATTTGACCATCTGCAAGAGGCCGAACGTGCATCAACCCAAAATCGTTTCTAAACCTTTTACGGACAAACCATCCGCCCCTGGTATTGCTTTCCCCGAATATGTGCAAAATAGGCGGACAATTGAGAGATTCCCATAGATTTTGGGTCCTGCAACAAAACTTGACCCAAAAGATCGAGCCGCCGCATTTGCATAGTCCTTTTGACCCATCCGATTACCACCCAGCAGATCCCCGTATATATGGACATGCTGTGCGTCTGTAACGGGACGCAAAGCGGAGACCACCCCACGAAGCAACCAATTCCGCCTTGTTGTTGGTTTCCGTGCCCGCATTCCAATGAATGTGAATCCTTTCCCGTTGGGATAATTTAATCCAAGCACCGGACCCCATTAGACCTTCCACGCATGCACCATCGAAATAGATCGCCGGGATTTCTATAACATGAGGTCTATTGCGGAAGGAGCAAGATCTATGATAGAGCTCTTGTGAGAGGACGATCTTCCATCCAACCAAGGATAAAAGAATACACTTGATGTATCCGAAATGGCATGTCTTCAAATATTAATCAAGTTTCTCCCCCGCCACACTTCCCAAATGAAGAAGAAAGGCGAGATTTAAACTTACCTTTCGAGCCGTCCCAATCCTTGGCGCATTCATAAAATCGAAGGAGCCCATGTTGGACCCATGATGTGTATTGAGAATAGTCGCCATAGCTGCACGATAGCGGACAGGTGGAAGAAGAGATGATTTATAGATTCTAGATCACGATAGCAAATGTTGCACCTAAAAAGGCCCCAGGGAAACCACGCCTCGGCGAGCCAACTGCGCTTAAGCGCAACGCTAATGGCGATAACTCGGAATAATTGCAAGGTGAGGCGATGAGATAGAGAATATGCGGGTAGTAATTTGATTGAGCGAGGACAATATTTTTAAAGACATTGAATGGTTGCATTAGTTGAAGGGAGCGGGAACTAAAGGAAAAAAGGTTATATAAACACGGCATGGATATTCGAAAATTGCAATAGTACGCGATCGGAAGCAAGGAACTTCGGGCGTGAAAGCAATGGAGTGTGACTCGAAGACTACTATGAAATAAGTCAATAGATCGACCATATAGCTGCGACCATGGATCACATCTTGACCTTTGGAAGGCTCAATTGTGTCAGAAATGGTAGCAACGAAGAAGCTGAGGCCCGTATCCGTCACTTCTAAATAAAAGTGTTAAAATATTGTTATCTTTGATGTTTGGCGAAAAAGTGTTAAAATATATAATTACTCCTCGCATGCGCAGTTCGACACTCGCCAAGTGAATTAGTCTAGTATATGCAATAGATTTGGTGAGTGAGTTAAATGAGTTGATCGAGGAGAGTGTGTGTGCATGTTTCAATTTAAGTTAAATACCCTTCACGGGTTCATTGTATTCATTGAGTGAGATTGCAGGATTTAGAGATTAATTGAAGAGCCGTCGAAACTCAGCTTTGTTTTGTGTGTGAAATATACATTGTTATTCGGTGATCAAATCCTGCGCCTACCAAACATTGGTACCGTAGGAAACGGTAGCACGGAGTTGCGAGAACGGAAGAAAAACGGATTAGCAATTATCCGTGTGTGAGAAGGAATATATAATTATTATTTTTTATTTTTATTTTTCCTTCCGCATTTTTACGCTATAATGCACTTTGTGAATCATAAATAGAGCGTTATAACGCTCGTTCCCACTATAGAGAGCGCGTTAAAAACGAAAAGCTTCGGTGCGTTAAGGCACCAACGCGCGCTTACACATAGTATCGAGGTGCGTTAGCACACTAGCAAGATATTCAAGTTCGGCGCGTTAATGAGTCGACGATCAACCAAGCAAGGTTTTTTGAATACGTATTATTGTTAAAAGGTATATGAAAAGATTCTTTTTATAAAGCATTCTTTAAAGAGTTTTTTGAAAGCACGTGAAGTGTTTACTTTTTAAAAAAGGGAAATTTCGAAGGATTTTTGAAAACGTTGTTTCGTCCCGATCGGTGCTCATAGATCGAGGTTGCCAGCAACAAATCGCTCGACGGTGGGTGGCTTCGGGTCAACCCCGCATTCTTAACCATGATGCAGCTGTGCTGCTTACCGCGATCATGGCAACATGCGAGAAGATAGGAGATTAATGACGCATTTGGGAAGACAACCTAGACTCTGTCAGCGCGACAAGGAAATATTTTGGCAAAAGACGAAAGGTACTTTTGGAATTGTAAATGTAGTTATGACATGCATCGTTCAGCGGAGTGGCAACTGCGAAGAGGACACGGGAGGACGAAGACGCCATACGCAGCGGCGCGCGCGCTCGTTTCTGGCCGTATGTATTTATCAATCTTAAGCGTCCATGCTCATTGATATATTCGGGCTATGTATTTCTCTAGGATAGTTTCATTTACTCGTTTAAACCGAGAGACTACGCAAGGTTTGCTTTCCCCTTTTAAGGGCTCGTAGACCCTCGTTTCCGAGACCCTTGTCACCTTTAGTGTAATTCTATAGGTTAAGGTTCAAATCGGCCTGTGGCTTACCATGTTCGAGAAATTACGGAGGTTGGGTGGGTAGAGTACAAGTTCCCATTCTCACGAGTCGTTGGGTTTGTTGGGTGTCGTCTGACGCTTTATTTCTGTCGCCGTTTTGCATCCTCGGTTTGTTTGTTTCTTTCCATACTCGTCACTCGGTAGTTGGTGGAAGGATATGCATGTATCAGGCACTATGTTGTGCCTCATCCCGCCCCGGTTACAAGTTGTGAGATTTTTCGCGCCTCCATGTAAGTGGGCTTGTATTTTGTCCCGCCGTTTAATCTCTTTGCAATGCCGAGCTCATAAAATCAGTTATCTTTGTGCGTACTGTCTCCATAGTGTCCTTCGTTTATTTTTGGCCGTCCGTCTGCGGGAATGGATTAGCGTGTTTCACTTGACTCCTTTTCGGGGAAGAAAGCATGTACTTTCTACGATCACCGCAATGCGATAGACCTGGGGTGGTGATTTTGCTGATAAAAAGTCCAAACTTTAATGGTCGTACTGTTATTTCTTGTCTCTGATCGTCATTTCTCTGTAGCCGCCGATCACTTATTTTAAGTCTGTTCTTCATCATGGTCAAGAGAACGGAGACTTGTAACCCCATAGCCTTTAATCTTGACAAAGGAAAACAAAAACGAGTGTACAACATGAAGTTAGGCCTTGAGGAAGAGAGGAAGGAAGGACAAGACAAGAGGTTTTAAAAACCTCTCTCACGAAAATTATGCTATTGGCAACTCTTCCAATGTCGGACGTCGAGGTTGGGAGCGAGTCGAGCTGATGAGGGAAGATAACGCTCGTTGAAGCGAGAAATCATGGATTTCATCACGGATCCAGGGCAATACTCGTGGCCAGATTTTATCATGGCTTTCATCAAAACAGCTCATGCTACACTAGATTGTTAAATGCCTCTTGGCTAAAAGCCATGCTATAAAGCTTTCCCCTCATCAAGAGAAGATTGAACCAAAGAGTAGTGGATTTGGTACAAGATATCGATATGTCCAGTTGAACCACATAAAAATCACCTAGTATCAGCGGCTACTGATTGTATCAGTAGAATTGATTGCCATGTAGGTAGAATTGAGAAACAACTCCAACGGACAGCAACAAGTGGGATATGCTCGGATCCACTGCAAACAGATCCGCACCGAGTGAATCCTGCGATGGATAGAAGTTTTATGTAGTTTAGTCATGTTTATAATATGAAATTTTTGTTTTTTGCAAGGACATATATCACTCAATAGAGTTGTAGATAATCGAGTAAATATTCTCGGTAGCTAATGAAGTAAATGGTAGTAGAATGAAAGCGTTTCACGTCCGGATGGCTTTTAACGCTCTAAGGTGGCGACGCCCGGTTTCCTAAGGCGAGTCGAGGCCATAGGCGAGATATTATTTTTTTGTAACCCGGCTGTCATATATATAAATAGAAAATAACGAGGCACTGCAAATTGACAGAAAACGTTTTTTGAGTGGAGATTATAATAATATAAGGACTTATTTTATAAGATTTTTTTATACAAATAAATTTGCTTATATATTAAAAATAATAATTAATAATAATAAAATCTAGGGTTTTATTATAAGGTTTTTGTTTAAGCTTTGCGAAAGAATATCAATAGGGTTTTCGATGGTGAGACTTTTGGTTTGAAGAAAGATGGCTACAAGTGCGTCTCCCAACTCACAAACTGTTCTTCTTTTGACAGGGGAAGGATTATAGAGTATTACAGGGGCATTAAGATGGGAGACCATGATAAAAGCACATGATGTTTGGGATCATGTCAAGTTTGGCTACGTGACTTTCAAGATGATGCAGAAGAAGCGAGCTCTACGTAATGGCCAGAGAGGGAACAATGGAAGAAATACAAGTGAAAGAATGCACAAGCATTGCTCCGAATCCGGCAGGGGAGTGGAATGAGTAGTGTTCTAGGGAATGATAGTGATCACGTCTTCATCATAGGAGGCACATGGGAAACTTTGGCGACAAACTATCAAGGTATGGCCAACTCAATATTGTTAAATCGCGAGAATACTAGGAGAGATTTTGAAAGTGCCGCGTATGAAGGAGACGAGGAGGACATTGATTCCTTCATGAATAGGGTCATGTCCGTCGATCAGAACTCAGGCTAAAAATCTATGGTGAAGATGCCAAAGATCGAACGGTGATTGCAGAAAGGTTATTTGATCTTTGTCTACCAAGTTTGACGTTGTGGTAGCAACCATAGAAGAAAGCGAAGGATTTGGAAAAATTGATAGTCGATGAGTCGATGGGATCTCTTCTATCTCATGAGGCAAGGATAGACATAAATAAGGATTCCACTTTAGAAAGCGCCTTCAAAAGTCAAGTTTATATTTCAAGAGGTCGAGAGGCAAGAGGTCGATCGAGAGTGCAGCAGGACGATGCAACAACTATGGTGAGTCGGAGAGATGGCCGAGAAGAGCATGAACATCAAAGTGGAAGCAACAGCCATCGAAGCTTTCCACCTTGACAATCAAAGGTTTGACCAATCAAAGGTGAAGTGCTACTATTGCAATAGATTTGGTCATTACGCTCATGATTGTAGGAAGAAGATGGGCGCGATCAAGGAAATCGCAGCGTCAATGTTAGTACGGTAGAATACCGGCTCCACGTTTCTAGCATGCAACACCATGCATGCATAGCATGCGATAAGGTGTCCGGCTATTAGATAGTGGCTGCGGTGGCCTACATGACAAGCAACAAGTGATTTCAGAGACACGGATGCCTCGTGAAGAACGAGAGGTAAAGTTGAGGGACTTACAAGATTGTGGATGTAGATGGAAAATGAATGGTCAACATTGTGATCAAGAAGGGGGAGCCAAAGACCATATCGAGAGGTATATTATGTCCCCGGACTCAAACACAATTTGATTAGTGTTGGTAGAATTGACGCGAAAGGATAGGATAGCAAAGTTATATTTCAAGGGCAACAATGTGTCATAAATTACGACAAATCCCCAAGAAAGCAGACACGGTGCAAAGTGCGCAGATGACAAGGAAAAAACTCTTTCCCTCTAAGTATGAACTTCTGATGATCGGAGTTGTCTTTTACAACTACATGTTCCGATCGATTACCGGTTATGGCACTTTCGGTTTGGACACTTGCATTTTACGGTTTAATATTGTTGTAGCGAGAAACGAGTATTTGGTCGCGAGGTTTTACTCTCCCATCAAAGACACCACGCAAGCACTTGTGAAGTGTTGCATCTTAGCAAAGCAACACCGTGAAAAGTTTTCGTAAAAGGAGTTTCTGCTGCAGCAAAAGAAACACGCAGGTTGAGTGCCATGCACACCGACCTATGTGGACACTACCAGAGAGACCACGATCGATTGACAGAAGTTGTTACTTCCTCACCTTTATTGATGACTATGGCAGGGAGAAGACTTGGATTTTACTTTTTGAAGCTGAAGTCCGAAACTTTTGCAAGTTCCAAAGATTTCCAAAGCCTTAGTGGAGAACCAAAGTGATCGACAGGATCAAGGTATCGAGACCTGGATCGTGGTGGAGAGAATACGATTCGAAGGCATTCCATGAGTGCGCAAACAACATGGAATCGAAGACAAGCCGGTTTACGAGCATATACACACCACAGTGAAAGTAATGGTGTAGCGGAGAGAAAGAGCCGAACCATCATGAACATGATAAGGAGAGCATGTTGAAAGCAAGACACTTGTCTAATGAGTATCGCAAAAACGACTTTGCACGTGCGCATTTTATGTGATAAACGAGATTCTCCTACAAAGAGTGTGATGAACGAGAGTTCCGGTAGAAGCTACTATCAAGTATGTCATGCAGACGTTGTATCTCATTTCAGAAGTTTTTGAATGTGTAGCCTATGCACATGTGCTTTAAGAAAATAAGAGGCGAAATTAGATGATCAAAGTGAAAAATGTATATTTATTGGTTATAGTGAGTGCGGTCAAAAGCTTACAAGATCGCATAGCGTCACAAATAAGACAATCATTAGCAAAGATGTTGTGCTCAAAGAACAAGAGTCATGGAATGGACGCAGCAGACACACTAACCGATGCAAAAACACCATTGATGGAGGAGGATGATGTAGAAAGAAGATGATGCAGCAAGAATCAAGAGAACGTGACGACCAAACAGAGTCACACTATGGCAAGGACTCCAAGATTTTCGAAGACAGTATGGATCTTCTAGCCGGATCAACAAACCGGAATTCTCCAAAAGCGGTAAATACAGTAATGAATCAAGCAATGGTAAGAAAAAATATGAGAAATGCTATGAAAAGATCAACCCATGATGATTTGGATGTTGAGCTCAGTTCGCATTGTTGGCGATTCCAACCTTCTATCGATTTTGAAGAAGCAATCGAGGAATGAAAACTGGATGCACAGGAAGCATGCTGGATGAAGAGACGAATTCAATTGAAAAGAATGATACGTGAGGATTTTGGTTGATTTATCAAATGATAAAATTCTCATTGGTGTGGAAAGTGGGTGTACAAGACAAAGGTGAATGGAGAAAGGTGAGATTGAGTCGATTTAAAGCCAGACTTCGTAGCAAAAGGATTCTCATGACAAAGAACCGAGAATAGATTTTGGAGAAAATTTTTCTCCGATAGCTAGATTGGATCTCGTATGGAAGCGCTCTAGCGACAATAGCCCGTGTGAACAAGTGGAATGTATATCGGATGGATGTCAAATCGAGCCCTTCTTGAATGGAATTCTAGAAGAAGAAATTTATGCTGCGTGACGAACTCTCCGGGATATGAAGTTGAAGGTAAAGAAGATTAAGATCACGGATCGAAGAAAAGCGCTCTATGGACTAAAGCAAACACCTAGAGCATGGTATAGCGTAATTCGATGATGCCACATGATCAAGAATGGATTTTGCGTAAGCGACATTGAGCCTACTTTATACACAAAGGTAATTGAGCAAGGACTTGTATATGAAATTGTTTGCTTATATGTTGATGATATAATTTTTGTACGTAACGATCTTGGTTTAGATAGGAGTTTACTGTGCAGCCATGATGAAAGAATTTGAGATGACAGTATATTGGTATCTGTGGAAAATATTTTCTTAGCATTGAAAGTTGATCAATACGAGGAATTTTTGCTCTGTCACAAAAATAAATACATGCAAAGATGTTGTTGAAAAAGATTCGAGGATGGAAAATTGGAAACCTATACCCACACCAGCTTGCGATAGGTGCCAAAGTTAAGTAAGGATGATGAAGGGGCATATGTCAATCCAGCTCTATTCAAAATATTGGTTGGCAGCCCTCATGTATCCTCTCGTTAGGACAAAGACGCAGATATTATGAAAGGCGTAAGTTTGATTTCCCAGATTTATGGAGACTCCAAAAGATACACATTGGAGTGTTGGAAAAATAATTTTGGCGAGGATACACAGCCGGAACCGAGAGATTATGGCACTAAGCCTGTGTGCAAGGACATAAAAAGAAAAAATTGACTGGATATACATATATTGATTTTGCAAGAAGTTTGGATGATCGGAAGAGCACATCTCGAGTTATGTTTTTCATCTTGGTTCCTGAAGTGACAATAGCATGGGCATCTAAGAAGCAACCTATTTTGACACTACTCATCGACGGGGATGCATGTGGCATACGACTTCAAACAGCGACTTGACATGTCAAAAGCAAGTATGGTTAAGAAGAGTATCGGATGGACTCAAGCGAGACAAGGATCAACAACGATATATTGTGACAACACATCGGCGATTGCACCATCCAAGAATATTGTGTTTCATAAAAAGAGCAAGCATATTGATACTAGATATCACTTTATTCGAGAACTTGTGAGCAATGGAGAAGTTCACTTGAAGCCTTGTAGAACAAGCGATCAGTTGGCTGATATCTTTACAAAGCCATTAACGAGTAGATTTGTTTGAGTTTCACAAAAAGAAACTCGGGTGTTGTAAGCCTAGGCCAGAGACATAGACCCGATGAGACTTGTGTTTGAGTTGTCATGAGTTATGTTTTAGTTTTTAGCGGTCGTAATTAAGGGGGAGTAAGTTAAAATATATAATTACTGCTACTTGTCACAGTAGTTAGACAATCAGCTTAAGTGACTAGTCGTAGTTGAAGTTATAGATATATTTGGTGAGTGAGTTAAATGATTTGATCAAGTTAGCGCTATGTGAGAGTGTGTGCACTTGTCAATTTAGGTTAAATACCCTTCACCGGTTCATTGTATTCTAGTGAGTGAGATTGTGATTTAGATATTAATTGGAAGAGCCACAACTCATTGTTTTGTGTGTGAAAATACTTGTGTTATTCCGTGATTAAATCCTACGCTCACCCAACAAAAAGAGGTAGGAGGCTAGAAGGGAAAATGGGGAGTTGAAGGACCTCGCACGAGCATGGAATTCAAGACCGATGGAGGATTCACTAGATGCACTTGATCAAGCGCACCATGCAGAACACAATGAAGCAACATCGGACATCAATTTAGCGATATAGGAAGTAGGAAGTATAGGCCAAGGAAAGGCATTTTTTGGACATATAAAAACTTTTGAAGTAGTATCGATAACCTTGAACATGTAAAAGGTACTGGCCTCGTAAACAGTTTGAATATTAACACAAAATCTTACCTCGATTTCTTTAGAAAACAACATTAATTAAAAAAATATATTTTAATTTATATTTAAAAACAAATATTAATTTATATTCTAAAAATTAACTTGTTAAAATAAAGCTTTGTTTACTTATTGAAGATTATAAAATATTCAAGGTATTTTTTCATCTAAATTGATTGGTTTCTCAAACATTGGAGATATTTGTCTTTTAAGCATTTGCTATAAGGTTTAGACATTTTAACATGGCAAGGATCACCTCCGCATGATCTATGTATAGATATATATCTTTTAAGTATTTATCTAGATTATCGTGGACATATTCTTTCGAGTTATCGTGGACATTGTAACATGATGATGCTCACATCTTACACGATTTGAAAAACAAGTCTCAGTGAATATAAACAAGTTCATTCTTGGGTTTATGTATTTCCTATGTAAGCTAAAGTACTAACAAAAATATAAGGCTTACTTATATATAGTTTGTAGCACATGTCTCCAAGTTAGTGAACATCCTTCATTGAGAGACTTGGACTTCGGTAACTCACACCACAACAATGTGGTTGGAAGTGTAAAGGAGATGCATTGAATTTTTTCTCCACTTCTTGGAAAGAGATCAATCTACTAAAGAGTTCAAAAGGAATGCACTTAGTTCCCTTTAGAGGTGAGCCATATCCAACTCTATGTGTTTGTTAAAATATCTATATTGTAATGTCTTTTCCTAATGTAGAAGGAGAGGATTAACTATCAAAGATTTCTAGACTGCGTAGAGTGAGAAAGAGATTGATGCTTGAAAAGAAGATGGATGCATTCCCCATAAGTTGAATTAATAAGACGTCAACATAATCAAAATGGAATGGAAAATACGTGATAGATAGACCGAGGCCTAGTCATTATATTTTGCATTTAATTTATGAATCTCTAGGAATTCAAAAAACACAAACCTCGAGACCTAGTTAATGCACTTGCATGCAATTGTAATTTGCAGTGAATCTCCAAGATTTAAAAAACACATATTAGTTATAGAAATGAAAATCATACTAGGAATTTCACTTTGATTATGTCTACACACCTTTCCTACTTCGAAGCATCTAAGTTGAGTCTCACATATTTCTTGCTTTTAGGACATTTGAATTGAATGGCTATGAGCATGTATTCCATGGATATAGAGCAATAAAAACTCATTAAAGCGCCTCTTAAAGATCTAGGGTCCCCAAATATTGAGTGGAACAAACAATTAGAGGGGATAAATCAGGTACCTGAAATGGGACACAAATAATCCCAAGAGAGAGAAGAACATGCATAATAGTCCGAGGGGTAGACTTGCAAATTTATGTATATTAGTCAACTCCGCCACATATCCTCTACATGAATGAAGGATGAAGACACTTTGAGTTCTGTAGAGGTTGGTAGTTTGGATATGAGGTCATTATAGGGAAATGATCTTTTCTTAAGACTAAATTTAAGAAATATAGGCTAATGCCATGTGGAAGAACCATGGAGGAGAAATCTCATCCCGTCTAGCTACATAGAACATCATATAGTAGCATGGGAAAAAGGACTCTTCCAATATTAATTCCTTATATAACTCTATGTATCTTTATCTTCAAACAAGTTGGAGAAAGTGTCTATACGATTATGCACTGTGCGTTTCAACTTTTGTATATAGCCACATCCACCTATGACGAATATAAAGTATGAATTTTGGATTTTCGCTTTGGTTCCATTTGCCATTTATATTTAAGGAATATAAGGTACAAATATATCCATTGGTTTTTATTTTTTGTTTTTTTCCATACCCATTTTGTGAATGATTTTATTGCATAAGTATGTATTAAGATACTTTATTAGGAATTTCATGGCAAGGTTTTTCTAACATATCCATATCTACTTATTAAAAGCTAGGAATTTTCTAACCTCTTCATATTGATTTATCAAAGAATTGCAACACATGAAGCAACCATGACTACTACCACTAGAATGATGAGCGCGTAGGCCCAATGACTAGAGCTCAATGTACTGAGGGATCTCTAATGGATGGGGCATCATTTATTGTTAGAAACATGTTTTCATTGATGGAAAAGGTGAGCAAGATGATGGAAAATGCAGCATGTGATGATGGCAAAGGCATGGGTGGTTGCAAGGAGAAATGTCGAGGAACAAAGGCTTTGGAACCATTTATGGTACAAATCGGATCATCTTAGGAAGTGTTGTTGTTAACAACTCGGATGGATAGAGCTGCGAAATACTCGGTGCATATAGAAGTTTTCAAATGGCCCTCCGGGATCCAAAAGTTATTGCCAGTCAAAGATCAATACCCTCCTTAAAGTCAAAGGTTGCGTAGTCGTAGTTGCAGGAGCTTACCAAAATGGCGTTAGTTTTGGAAACTAGAAAATTCCAACGGAAATGCCGGTGAGACTAGATTAGTATTAAATCTGGTGCAAGTACAAAAATATGTTGCACCACGATGTCACTTCCAACTCCATCGATGAAATTGCGAGGTGGTCTAAGCCCACGGTGGGTTTTAACTACAAGGGGAGCCCCACATTGGGTAATATTGTCTAAAACAGGCTGATTAGAGATTAATGGTACTTGGAATAGAGATAATTGGAAGAAACTGCGCAATTTTTCTCTAAGAAGACACCTTGAGTTATCGTTGAGAGTGCGAGAGGGAGTTATCACTTTGAGATTTGCTCGAGATTTCCTCTACCATGATGGTGACGTGTAATCGACAACATGGAAGACAAAATGGCACAATTTCATTGGCTCGTAGAGATGATGTGGGAGTACATAGTGGCATTGTGTGACATCAAAAATGACCTGGCACCAACGAAATGCAGGTGGCATGTGGCATGTACATTCATCCATTTTTTGGTGGGTAAGTGGGCCAAAAATGGGTGACACATGGCACCACTAAGCGAGTGACACATGGTATCCTCGTATATTTGGTAGACAACCGATAACACAAAGTGGCGGGATGATGTGATCTCAGAAGAAACTCCAAATGCGGAAGACACGAGAGAGTGCACATGGGGAGAGTTTTCGAGAAAATAAGCTACGAGACATGGTGGCAGTGAGGTGTGCGAGAAAGTTCGACTTAGGAAAAATATATTGGTCCAAGTGTTAGGCACCGTGGTCCCTTTAGGACACATCATCCTAGAAGAAACTTCCCCTAGAAGAAATAAATCTCAGAAGTTATTTTGAGAGCCACTAGCGATAAATTCCCTAGGAATATATTCCAAGATGACTAATGGATAGGAAATCCTAGCTAAAATTCCATTGGTTGCAACATCGAGCCAAGCGGACCCATAGGAACACAACTCCTCGTGAGGAAACGATCTCGGTGATAATGCAAGGATGTTTCGTTGAATTTTCCAAGAAGTAGCTGTCTTGAGAAAATAAGCATCGGGAGCCATAGTTTGGGACCACGATGAGGTTCTATGTCAACATTGTGACCAAAGGCACACAAGTTTTATGAACAGGTGGATAAGTCCTCGTTCGTAACAGTGGGCCCATTAGGTGGTCGCATGCATTGTTTTTGTGTTAAGTGCTTTGGGCACCAAAACAAATCTATAGTCTTGATTAAAGCCCTTTGGGAACTAAAACAAAGCGCTTTGCAGGTGTATGGAGTCGAAGCTTTGGAAATTTGGTTAAAGGCGTAGCCGGTGGTTATGGATGAATGATTCAACAACGTGTAAATTTATAATTTTACACCAAACAAAGAAGTGAACTAAAGTTTTGAAAATCAAGCATGAATGAGTTGGAAACTAAGATAGCATAATGGACAAATTTGGAGGGGAGATTTGGCATAATTTCTAAATTTCGAGGATCGACCAAATTAAGAAAAACTCTTCTAAATTTTGTAAAAAATTCCAAAGGAATTGCGAGAATTGAGAAATTCAACTCAAGTTTTATTGCGAGAGATGGGGAAGAAGAGAGATAGAAGACTTAAATAAAACATTTAGAAGACATGTTTGAAGCGAGTGAAAAAGGAAAAAATAAAGATTTATGCTTGATATTGGGTTGAGACTTAACTACAAGTTTAAATAGCTTCAGTATTAGCTCAGAATTTCTTTATAAGAATAGTTGAATTTGCCAGAGAAAGGTTGTTGGGATTAGTTGGTGTGTATGATGGTTGATTATTCATAGGTGGATAATGGAAATGCAGTTTTGATGGGTGAGTCAAAGAAGATTGCCGAAAGGTGAGATTTCAAATGGTGTCCATGGTGAGTGATTGACGAAGGATAAATTTATTTGTTTATGTAGGGAAAGTGGCCTTCATGATTTTAGTTTGAAAATGGAATGAAAGATAAATGAAGGAGGTCAAGCAAGTATGTGCCTTGAAAAATCGTTGTAGCTCCTTCCAACTGAGTATGCAGTGAGTAAATAGGTAGGGAGGTTGGAGCTCGTTTCAGGTGGTTGTTGGTAAACTATGGGTTCGTAGCTCCTTTCGAGCTCGTAGCTAATAAATTAGGGAGTAGTAGCTTACTTCTCAGTTTGTAGCCAGTAGAAATTTGTAACAACAAGTAGAAGCTTGCTTTGGAAATGAGAGGAAATTGAAGAAAAGTTTGAAGAATCTATATGCGTGATATTTTGCGCTTTTTATGTTGGTTCCTTGTGATGTTGATGTGAATTGTTGCTAAAGTATTTGTTGGTGTCCTAGACATATCTATATTCGTAAAATAAAGTTTTATAATTCCTACAATGCTGAAATTCACCCCTCTAGTATTACTCTAAGTTTCTAACAATTGTTATCAAAAGAAACAAAATCATGTTACTTTAGGTTAGTTTAAAAATCAAGAAGAAATATCAAGGACCATGGCAATCTAGGAAAGGAGGATACACCAATAGGGAACACCTATAAACTGTTCAATGGAATCGCTTCTATGTGTTTTGGAAAGTAGGGATGAAGACCTATATTCAATCGCTTTGGTGTTGGGTGTATGGGATACAATGGATGAAGAATATGATAAAGCCTCACGTACCTTGAGTTTCTGAATCAAAATATGAAAGTTTCACACCGTAATGCTAGAAAGACTGCTGAATGCCTTGCTTGGTGGCCTACCCGAATCACTAACTAGTTAAGGTCTGTGGATTGCTCTACTACAAAATATATTTGGGACAACATGAGAAACTGCTGATTAAGGTTACAATAAAGGTAAAAGCCAAGCCAAACTTCTGAAGGTTTTAGAATGCATTTCGATTCTTTCGAGACGCATGATGATGAAGATATTACTAAATAATTTCTAGGAGTTGTTGACGTTGTTAACACTACTGAGAGGTCTCAGTGTGAAAAGTTAGAAGAGCCTCGTCATGGTTCAAAAGGTGTTGAGGATCTGTCCCTAAAGTGATATAGAATTATGCCAAACGATTCAATTTGATCTTGTGATGTACTAAAACAAAATGCCGAATGCACTTCTACAAAAGTTTGACGAAACCAAATACGATCAGCACCAAGCTACAAAACAAGTAAGAGAAAAGAAAACTAATAAATCCCACATCTCAAGATGCATATGAAAGAACCGCTCTAGCAATATCTTTATATTTTCATAAAAGTCCAGACCGTGAAAAAATACAATGCTATTTCACCGAGAAACCTTTCGCACTCTACTGACCGTCTCACTGCGATCCACGTCGAAATGCGGCTTTGCGAGTCTAAGCGAGTTTGGTCCAATATTTAACCTTTTTGCTTGCTTGCTAGGCCCTGCCTACCCTGCGCTATGCATTCCTAGGCTACACCGAGCCCCTATTAATTATGAAAATACCAAATAATGATCGCGTAATTTATCTAAAGTCTTCACCGACGACCTCATGCATGACTCCGTACAATTTTCTAATTATACAACCGATAGTTATCTTTCCCTTTTACTCTAATATCAAATGGGCCTACCTTAGAACTCACATCCAACAACTATTTATAGCGAATTATCAGCTGGCCGATTAATCACTACTTTTGAATTAAATCGAGGATTTAACGACTTCGGACCTCTCACTAGCTCATCTCTCGCTAGAACTAGCTAAAACACGCAGTTTAAGCACTGATTAATTGAGTTAACCAATTAAAACTCACAAAATAAACCGTAAACCGGAACCCCTAAAAATATTGGGAGAACTCTGCATGCCTCCTCCTCCTCGACATCTAACTCAAATTTCCTAAGTTAGCTAAGTATCCCCGGCTTAGTTAAATAATACAAGTTGTCATGAGATGAAAATTGCAGAGCCTGCTTCCAATTTAATTAAGGGAAAAATCAGCCGGATGCGGGTGAGCGCGTCGAATATGATGGGATGCCGGGCTCCCTACGCGCCTGCAAAGAAGCTCGCGTGGGGTGGCGCCATAGAGTTCGTTAAACGACCAACTCGTAATGCCATTAATCTCGGCGCGGACATTCCCCTTTCCACCGCCATGGGCATTCAATTGGTAATGGCGTCCACTCCGGATGGTTCGGCCGCGCGGTGAAGGCGGTGATAGCTCCTCGAAGATCCCTTTCAGTAGTGCATGCCCTCGTGAGACTGCGCGCAGCGCACTCGCACTCCCGTGAGCTCATCGTTTCACTTCTTCGCGCATGTTTTGAACCGCTCCTCAGCAGCGAGCATTTTTCGCCGAGTCCCTACTATTGCTTCAATCCTCCTCGGACTCTGAACCGCGGCCCGCCAGTGACGGCGTGCCTGCCACTCCCGCCGGAGGCTTTCGCACGTACGGTTCTCCCTCGCGAGAATTCTCTCTCATAGTGTTTTTGGGCACTCCCGCCCGCCTCTTTCATCACTCCTTGTTCTCCCTCACGCCTATATCCATGCCACGCGTTTCCGTCACCAGTAATGCGGAGTAGTCGCGGCTCCATTCGATGGGTGGGCTTCGCGGCGAAAGACACCCGACAGCTCGGTTTTTGGGTCTTCTTCTCGCCGAAGGGCCTCAAGCTCGAACTCAAGGGATAAGGAATGGCGTGTCGCAGGTGTCACTGTGCTTCGGAGCCTTTGGCTCGGGCGCTTCTCCTCCCCCACTTGCCGACCCTCACTGCGTCGCTCTTTCCCTCTGCCTCCCTCGCACCGGCCGCCCTCCCATCCGCCTCACTTCTTAGCGTGCTTCGCTTCGCTTCGAGATGTTCTCATGATCATCCCGTGGTCTCGCTTTTCATAACCGTGATACTGCCGAAAGAAGAAGCACCTTTGCCCTATTCCCTCCTCTAGTGCCTCCCCTTTCCCCCACTCGCCTCTAGCCCTCCCAAATGTTCGGCTACGCTTGCGGAATGCGCCTACCATGCGACGGACACTGCGTGGAGCGATGGATAGAAGACACTTAACCTAAGAGGCACTCTCCAAGGCGACCCGAATGATTGCGGCGGATGAATTTGCTCGCGCAGTGGTGGAAGAACCTCAATCTCCAGCGAACAGGTCGCACAATCTCGGCGACTTCCGAGTTCTTTTGACTTTTTTGCTCCATTGCTCGTCAGCGGATTTTTTTGTCTCTTTGTCTCACTTCGCGTGAGATGGGAAAGGCCGCTTGTTAATCTTAGTTTCTTTCTTGTCGTGAAGTACTTATGTTTAAATTATAGGCACGGTTTCCCTCTCCAAGGGAGAGCCAACACGATCTCTTGAGCGGTGGTTTCGCTTCTCTGCGATCGCGACTGCTCGACATTCTGACATGTATATCCAAGCCCGGCGCTCGAGCTCACACAGGTGCAATGCTGCAACATTTTTGTAACATTATCTTTTATACATAATAGAATTAGTCATATTTAGAAAAAATATAAAGGGAAAATTAAATCGAGAAGCCCCCTATGGTGCCATTTTTGGGTGCCATTTGCGGATGCCATTTTCTTTCGTTTCACTTGTTGCCAATTTCAACACCTAAGATATTTAATCGAGGTTTCATCCCTCTGAGGAAATGACAAAGAGTTGAATACTCTCACTTTGGACGCAATCTACTTGGCACTCTTACTACTTATGAGATAAGAATTTCTAACGAAATCCTTCAATAAAGGAGTCAACCTTCAAAGAAGCATAAGAATCCCAAGGAAGAACATGATGATTCATGTTGTGAATAAGATGAAGAGGGAAGCCAAGTTTGTGAGGTAGCTCAAGGAGGTCTCGGGCAAGTACAAAGGTAACCTACCTTTTAAGTGCTTTAAATATGGTAAAGTTTGTCACTCAAGTTTGCAAGTGTCCCGAAAAGAAGAAGAAGGAATATGATCCTAGAGAGAAGTTTAGGAAAGTGCAAAAGGACGGAGAAAGAAGGCTAAGAAGAAAGAGTCTCTTCATTCGAGATTATAGCTCCTGCTGAGAGTGAAGGAAACCACTAGGATGAGGACAAAGATGATGAAGGTCCAAAGTAATTTATGCTCATGTGCCATAGACAATTTGGAAGTAGAAGCTATTAATTATAATGAAGATGAGGTCAAGAAGTTAACTTAGAAGGGGAGATAGTTAGTGATCTTGAAGAGATTCAAAGGTTGAGAAATAAAAAATAAAACTAAAAAATAATTGTTGATTAAGGACAAAGTTGAATCTATTGAACCTTTTCTCACAGCAAATTGAAGAAGGGAAGAAGAGATTCAAGAAACTACGAAACAACTACTTAGTGAGAAAAGTCAAGAATGTGAAAGGCTTGAGGGAGAAATTGTTTTGTTAAGGAAAAGATATTGAGAAGGAAAAAAACCAAAGCGAGCTTTCAATGAGAATTTTGGAAAGGGGAATGAAATTTTAATTGAGCTCCTCGTTGCTCAAAGGGTCTACAATAACGAAGCCGAGTCTTGGATTTGAGGGCGGAGTCAAGCTCAACAACTAATTTGAAGGGAAAAGAAATCGATTAATTTTGTGCAAGAAACCAAAAATGGAGACAACACAACAACAAAAGGTTATTTCAAGTGGTTTTTATATATTTTCGACCCATAAATTCTTTATCACAACACGCTAGCCATATCGAGGTATATTTGAATCACGTAACCTATGTCATATCTCTAGTCGACACTAATTTCGTCTCAATTGTTGAGCAACTTACTATGTCTCGGAAGTGTCGCTCAATCGCGTGAGTTTTTCTTATGAACTACTACACAATTAATAACCGTCGCAGTTATTATCTTAACACATAAATGTGCAAAATACAAAAAAGGAATATAAAAATAAACCAATTAAAAATACAAAAGAAATATCATGTATTCGAGCTACAAGCGAAAATACGGGAGAAATTCATTTCCTCTTTAACCTTGTAAAACTCTCTATTTTCGTTCGCAAGTCATTAAAACATCGAATTATTTTCTCTTTTGAAACAAGTCATGCTCGTATTATATTTTAATGAGTTCATTTATATAATATAATGAGAGATTAAAATACATAATCCATTAGACCAACAAAAACCAAGTCATATAGCTCCATCTGTCTTTTATAATTCATACAAAAAATTAATGTTAGGGCCCTATATTGCCCAGGTATGTAGCCCCTTATTTTTGTTAATGTATCCCCCTCATTGTTATTGTTGTACCCCCGTGGTCCCCAATCAATCAACAACAACAAATCAAACGAGAGGAATTTGACTTAGAAAAAGTCGAGCAACATTGAAGAGGCAAATTAGAATAAATAGAGGGAAACTTGACAAATGTTCAAAAATCAATTTTCTCCCATGTATGGAAGGAATTTTTCCAAGATATTGTTTTACATGCACAAATTATGGGCACAAAACAACAAATTTTAGGGTGAATCTTCATTTAGACAACATAGGCCATAAAGAAGGAAATTATCATCCAATTAATCGATACGTACATGCAAAGAGGTGGGCAAACCCTATGTACACAGCAATCCATTCGCTCCTTTGAATAATTTGATTCAATGCTAAAAATGTTAGATTTTTTTGGCATAGAAGAAATTGATTGCGGACTCTTAGAAATAAAAGGCATGGATCCAACTATCAAGAAAACACGCCGGGAGCAAAGTCCGGAAAGAAAAGGAGAATACAAAGAACTATAATATTTTTCTATATGCTCAAAATTAAGTAATCGGGTATGTGCATATTTTTTGTTCTAGACACAAGTTGGGAGAGTAAAAGTAAGTTTTGTCATGGAAAGCTAGTTGAGAAAGACAATGTGACATTTTGGAAAAATAATGCACCTAGTAAGATTGTTAGTAAAGGAGTTTCCAATCTAGCTAATGGTGGAGGTAAATCCAAGAATATGTTGTTTGTTGATGGGTTGAAGCATAATTTACTCGAGGTGTCTCATATATGTGAATGAAGGTTACGTAATGTGTTTGTTTAAAACTAAGTATCAAATCAAGTCTCAGCGAGTGCACTTGTTTGAAATATGCTGTGGGTTGCATTTTTAAGTGAAAAAATGCAACATGATGTCTCTGTGTGCTTCAAATAAAAGACAACAAGCTGAAATAGCATGTTAAATATTGACGAGAGTCGATTGTGGCATCGAGAAGACTCGGGACATCCGAATTTTGATCAAATTGTCAGCTGGTCAAGAAGAATTCTATTAAAGATCTTCGAAAGATTTCAAATCCGAGATAATATTATTTGCAAGTCTTGTCAAATTGGTCAGCCAGTTTCTGAGTACCATTCGAGTCGAGGAGAACTCACCAACTTAAACCATTGCAATTAGTACATATGGACTTATGTGGTCCCTTCAAGAACTCGGACACCCACAAGTAAATTGTATTTCATGCTTATCATTGATGATTTTGGCATAATGTTGTGGGTTGCATTTTTAAAGTGAAAAAACGAGAGGCTTTTGAGAAGTTTAAATACTTTAAGAACGTGGCTTAAAATGAGACATGCATTGTAAAATGAAAGTGCATAATATCTAATAAGGGAGGTGAGTTTAATTCAAAATAATTTGATGACTTTTGTAAGCAACATGTCATTAAAAGGAAATTTACAATAACAAAAAATCCATGGCAGTATGGTGTAGTAGAGAGGGCGATAGATCAATCTGGGCCGGCTGGCCGCAGCCATGATGGGAGAAAGAGATATTCAACAAAGGTTTTGGGATAAATCCATTCACACACAAAAATGGTGATTTTGAACAAATCACACTTCGAGACCAAACATCGATAAAACTCCCTATGAGCTTTTGTATGGCCGGAGACTTGTAACAATCAAGCATTTTAGAGTGTTTGGAAGCACATGCTATATCAAAAGAAATGATGAAAATATTGGCAAGTTTGATGCGAGAGTTGATGAAAGTGGTATTTTTATTTGATATTCTCAAAATAGCAGTGGGCTATATATGCTACAATAAGAATAAAAAAGAGGATAGTTGATCGCACTGATGTCAAAGTTGATGAGCACATTAAATGTGAAGAAAATCGATCGAGGTAAATATTATATCAAATGTTCCAGTCAATAATGATGAGAAAGTTGATAAGCCATTTTCGGATGAAGATAATGAAGAGACCTCTCGACTCTTAATCTAAAGAACCTACAAGGTATGTGCGAAAACATAATCGAGTTGACCAAATTTTTGGTTATTTAAATACGGGGGTACAAACAAGAAGAAGAATTTTAAATCCCCTTACTCTAGTGCACGTTGCTCCGTCTATCGATAGAGTAGTGGAACCAAATAATTTTTATCGGGACAGCAAGATGATAATTTTTTTAAAATCTGTGCATGAAGAACTTGACCAAATTGAGAAAAATTAGACTTGGGAACTCGTTCCTAGCACCAACATATAAAAAATTTATATACATGAAGCGGGTCTTCAAGAGACAAATTGAATGATGACATGTGAATCGGTAAGAAACAAGGCATGCTTAGTTTGCAAAGGATATGCACACATTGAAGGTTTGGAATTTGATGAAACCTTTTCTCTTAACGCTACGGTAGAAATTCAAATTTTCTTGGCATTTTATATCTACTGAGAAATTCAAGATATATCACATGGACATCGATTAGATTTCTTGAATGGAGAGTGTAGGGAGGAATTTCTATATGGAGAAACCAAATGGTTTTCGGCTTCCGATAAGCCTCTGATTATGTTTACAAAGCTGAAAATCCTTGTATGGTCTCAAGCAAGTCACAAAGCACTTGGTGATTCCAAGTTGGCAAATTATTTTTCTCGAGTGTGGTTTTAAAAGAGGCATAGCGATAGTAGTTGCGTGTTGAATCTAATGATGGTAGTGTTTGGTGTGGTTGTCTATTTTTATGATATTATTTTTTCCCGATGAATTCGGATCAAATAACTTTATAGTTTACAATTGATATGAAGGACAAATTTGAGATGTCTATGTTTGGAGAAATTTCTTATTTCCTTGGTTTACACCGCACAATATTAAAAAATAATTTTATCTAACGAAAGCAAGTATCTCAAGGAAGTGTTGAAGAAGTTTGGCATGGAGGAATGTTCATTGGTGTCACTCCAATGGTTACGGGTTGCAAGCTTAGCAAGAATGATGATTCACCGAGGTGTATCGGATTTTATACATATCTATTATTTGTAACCTCCTATATTTGACAACCTCAAGACCAATCATCAGCAACCAATTTGTATTGTTGGAATATTTAAAGCATCTCGCACGCAGTCATCTTTCTTGCAACAAAGCCAAGATTCTCATATATCTTCGAGCCAAGATGGACTATGGACTTAGGCACCCCGCGAGGTAAATGTCTCACTAATTGTTTTTACTGATGTTGATCGCGAGGTGATGTAGATGATCGAAAATGAACTAGTGGTGGTGCTTTCTTTCTTGGTGCATGTCTTCTTTCATGGCTGAGCAAGAAGAAAGATTTAATCTCTCTCTCTCTCTCTCTCTACTACTGAAAGAAAAATACACATGGCAACAATTTCTTATTGCACTCAACTCTTATGGATGAAGAAAAAATTATTAGGATGCGCAAGTATTCCTATGATCAACCTATTCCAATCATCGATGATACACACAAGTGACATAAACATGTCCACGAACGTTTTTCCATTCAAAGGAAAAGCATATTGCAACCAAGTACCATTTCTTAAGAGAAGAAGTTGAAAATTAGATCGCCAAGTTGGAGCATGCGCCTACAAAAGAGTAAGAGTAGGCGATATATTCACCCAAAAAATCTCGAGAGGCCAATTTGAGTACTGTATGAAAAATGTGTGAGAGTAGTTCATCTTGACTCCCTCCACTAGATCTTCCTTAAGAGGGAAGAAATGAAAGCTAACAAGCACTCAACATAGCAAATGAAAACTTCCATGTCCGCAGGATCAAATCCGGATAGGGAGAGATTGTTGTGAGCACATTAGCTTTCTTTGTCATCGAAGTGTCAAAAGGGGGAGAAGGATACAAAAGACAAAACAAGGGATAAGTACCTCAAACAAAATAAAAGGGAAGATTAAACACCACAAAAGGAGCGTACCGTTAGGTCCCTATATTACTAGTATAATCCCTCTATTATTGTTAGTGTAACCCCCTCTGTTTATTGTTGTACGCACCGTGACGTTGAAGCCTAGAAAATCTCTCGCTTCAAACAGCGAAAACCACCTGGCCGGGACCTTAAGGCAAGCCTCCTTTTCCGTTTGGTATGGTGGCTCCGAGCGTTTGAAGGACTAGTTTCCTTATGAATAATGGGTTGGTGATGGATTGATTTGGATGAATGAAAGTGAGACTAAATTGGTCGAAATAAAACTATCTAATTTAAACTAAATACTCGATAAATAAATTCTAACACTAACCCGGCGATCATATGCTTGAATACAACTTAAAGTTATTCCAATTTAACAATAACCATAAAAAATGTATTAAAGTTTAGTGAAATTGTGCAGTAACAAATAAAGATAACCTTTCTGTTTAAAGAACTAAACGTAGCTATATTAGCATATTGCATTCATCATCGTATACCATCTATATATACTTATGAAAGATAACATTTCAATTATACTCGTAAATGATATATAAAGAAATGTTGTGGAAAACCAAATATATATAAATGATAGCAAATTTTAAAGCGAATATCATAAGACAAAAAGAAATCAATAGTGAAACAGATAGAAATACCTTATCTCATCTCGAAAGCTTTCAAATGAAATCCGATACCTCTAATCCGACGACTCGATGCAAAATCAAATCCAAAGGCATGCCAAATGCAACACTTTAAAGATAGTCCAGCAAAAAATCGCTGCGATGTGATTCTTTTAAAAAATATATAAGCCGATTAGGCTGCGAAATGTAATCTCCAAAGTCAAAAATATTAAAATCCAAGACCCTTCTCTAAATGCATGAGAAGGAGTTTAAATACTACTTAGCTTTAATCTAAAAATGAGTCTGTACAAAAAAATTAAGGATTCGGTTTCTCTAATGACGGAAGTCCTTTTCCTAGGCAAAAATACGATAGAAACTAAAAACTAAATCTAAAAAAGTAAAGACTATTAACTAACTACTTATGAACTTGATCTTTAAACTCTGGCGCAACCTAGCATTGTTTTGAGAAGACGTGGTCGACCGACTCGGAATTCCACTCGTCCCGAAAGACGGAGATCGAGCAAGTGTAAGCGCAATGTTCTCGCAGAATTGATGATACAATTAAGCGCACCGTGTGCCGCTCGTGGTTTTCACTAAGTATGTCCGAAGTAAGAGTCGCTTTAATCTTGCTCCAACCCCTGGATTGATTTTTGCTCTTTCTCTTTTCGCCTTTTGCCTCCATTCTTTTTGCGCTGATGTGCCCTCGTGGGAGATATCTAGCGCAGGTTTTGAAATCAAATTAGCTTTGTGCAAATTATCATTTACACAACTCGTAAGACCGTTTGCTTTCGTCGTAGCCGCCTCTCCGCTCGCTTTCTCTCGCCCTTCCGATTTGTGCATCCCGGCTTATTGAAAAAGTATTTCTTTATGGTTTTCATTAATAATTGGTGCACCCGCCTTTTCTTCCTTCTTGTCGTTTTCCGCTATACCAGATAATCATTGATCTCTCCATTAAATTCTAAAGTCATTAATCATTTCGTAAATCTACGACATGATTTGTGATTTTATCACTCTCCTTGGAAAAAAGAATTCCACTGCAAGATTTTTTGGCATAATACTTCTTCTCGTTGCGGTAGTTGATTGTTTAAAGAGATAGTTTTACGAAATAAACTGCAGAAGCTTAGGATCTCATCTTTGTGCTGATCTTGGATAATTTGCATGTTGTTTTTCTTTTGCTCACGCAAACTTTTGATGTGCCAATTTTCATTTCTTGAAGTTGGTGTTGTAACTCTTACAAAGTTTCAATCCGTGCTTCATTATTGGCTCCGTACCGTTGCCAGTGCCTTTGTTGTAGAACTTTTGCTCTCGTTCCTCTTTTTTCATTTAATAAGAGTTGTATCTTAAATGCTTTGTCAATAGTTGCAGAAGCATAAGCTCTCTTTCATTTGAGATAACTTAGCAAGATTATCGAGTGAGGCTTCCGTGGCCAGGATCCTTCCACAAGACATCTAGTCGATCGCCTTCGCGCAGCACCGCACCTTCTAACTTTCTCTCTCTCTTTGTTTCTTCACTACTGCTTTGTAACCTTTTGGGTCGTAGAATACATCTAGAGGAGGAATGTCCCTCTACATTAAGTATAATTTCAGAGGAGGGTGTGATAGGTTATGTGTGCTCGGCCACCGTGGCGTGCCACTTATTCCGTGCTCTCAAAATCCTTTGCTGTTCTGTACGGGTCGCAGCCACATTCTGTCTCTTCTACATTAATCAATTGATTAAAGCTTTCCCATTATTTGTCTAATTCAATGGTGGTAGTCGACCGTTGCCGTACATTGGTAGGAGGAGGATTTGTATCCGTTGAGAAGTCAAAATTTTCCGTCGTGGAGAGTTCTTTCGATTGGGCAGAAATCTACTTGGACCGATTCTTCAATTTTATCTTCCTTTTCATTAGACTTATTGGAACGTTCGGAAGTCTCTCTTTCGGATTTTGACTTAGATTTATCGCAGCACTCGGCTCGTCGTTAAGACTAACACTAGGAAGTTTGTTCCCTCGTGGAGTTCCAAGCGTAGATTTTTCCTCGGGAATAGTAGTTAGTCTTCTCTCTGCAGCAAAGTTTAAATTCCCCGGAATTCCTCCTGGGAGATAACTTCATTTGAGCTGAATTCAAAACTGCTTTAAATGAGACCTTTTGTGTTGGAACATATCATCAAAAAGATACGCGTTCCCCCGGAAAATTCCCTTACTGTGATTGCATTGGTAAAAATTCTTAACAATATTATTTGGGTCAAATAACTCCTTCTCCTAAAATTTGTACGGAGCTTGTAAGCATGTAATGTTGCTTACCTCTTTGAATGCATCGACCAACATCAAACAGGTTGAAAATGTTCCACGGCTTTCGGGAAATTGTGGCCAAATGCCTTTCTTCTTCTCTTTTAATTCCTTTGTTAAAGCCTCCTTGGCCACGGGTACCGATACGCCAATCTCCACGAGCTACAAGTCTATCCGGAACATATGAGGGGTAAAACATGAGAGCGGTAGCTTCGAAAAGCCACTAACGTAAGTGAACAACTCTTCTCCAAACCATCTCGCGACGGGGAGAATGTTGACCTACGTCAAGCCGGGGATAACCTTGGGGCATCCTTATTATGCAATGTTTTGTACAATGGCAACATTATACCATGGCAAATTTTTGTAGAAATGGGGGACAAACTTAGACTCCCACGCTTCACATCGCAGGATACGGATGAATAGGCAAAGGATCGTGGATTTGTCCATTGCCAACCCATCACGAGGAATTTAGAGACAAAACGAGATAGCATCCGCATGCACATAAGCGGATTAACATAAAGGCGGATAAATCCGGCCGAGAAACACTTCGTTTGGACCGGTAGTGAGAAATAGCAGCTGGTCAAATTATCGGATAAGATTTTGACCCGCCTACAATTGTAGAATTAACGACGACATTCAGCAAAGGGGAGCCATTCGTGCGGAGATCATATTTATGTCGAGGCTTTCCAAAAAGCTCGCATAACATGGCGACGACAGAAACAATAAGGAGAGGTAAGTGAACTAGTGCGTACATACCGTGTTTGTTTTTCTTCAACGATTCACCATCTCTTTTTGGTCCACTCCCGTGTGCATTCCGACAAATTTGCATGTTCTCGCGGCAAAATCTTCCATAAATTGCTTATTCTCTAAAAGTTGCCCGAGATTCGGAAAGCCGATACATCTGACCTCAAATCTTCCGCAGTGAACGACGAATTAGCTCTTGAGTTGGAGTTCTAAATTTCCTCGAAATATCGGAATACTCCAAGGTCCAAGGCTACTGCACCGTGTCCGTATGCGAAAGAATCCTCGGCCTCGTCGCTATCCCTGTCGTAAGAAATGAACAAGCCGCTCTTTAGTTGTCTCAGTATGAATTATCTGGAACACTCGCCGTATGCCGCAACTTTCATCACTCACGGATTTTCTTCTTCGAGCAAATTATACCATTCCTTCCCGTGTGTGGTTATCACCGACATCCTTATCGCAAGCGGTGTACGCAGACACAGTGAAGCCATTTCTCTCCGTTTTCGGAATTTGAACTCTTCTCTTTCTTACCCATAATGTTCCATGAACGCTTTTGTATAGACGTTTGCTCCTTCGTGCACTGGCGTTCCCCGAGTTAAATGAGAGTAATGGCATGAGAAAGGTGATGAGATAGTTTTAAATGCAAAGGCAGCATGAAATATATTATTTTAACGTGAAACGACTTTCGATCAAAACAAAATCTCATTTACCATTAATTGACAATCCATTTATTTAATCCAATCGTTAAAGCGCATAACGGATATTGATATATGAAAAGATTTTCTTTGAACAACGCACTCTTTATGAATACGCGACATTGCACCTGCGATTTGTCGTGCAATATCGCAATATCGCATATCGCAAATACTCGCATATATCGCATATAAATAGCGCAAAGCGCACAAAAATTGCAAATAGCGCATAAAGCGCAAATCGCAAATATCGCCAAATCAAAAAAGTATTCATTTAACACATTTCCGCGATTTGCGATTTGCGACTCAAATCTAGGCTTTTTGGGATCGCGTTATCGCGATATCGCATAATACGCAATTTCGGTTTTACAAAAGATATATCTACTATTTGCGTATGGATGCGCTATTTCATTTAAAGAAAATTTTTATTGTAATCTATCATAAACTTAAGTGTTTCTTAAGGTTTTTCTAAGGATTTTCCCTAAGTTTATGATATAAAGTTTTATTTGGAAAAGGAAAACAAATCCTAAATTGATTTTTTTGGATTTTTTAGCTAAGTCCCCATTTATTTAGTATTATCACTAATATTAAATAAAAAGGGGGGTCATGGCTGGTCACAATAATTGGCGATTCACCGAAAGAAACAATGATCTCTCGAAAAAATAAAATGAACACTATATTTCTAGTAAATAAAGATTTTTAAAGATAATGAAAACTATCTTAGGATATTTTTAAATAAAATCTAACTATGAAAAAGAAATAAAAATCACTCACAATTTCTTTCTCATTCCTTAGAGAACAAAAACATTTTTGGGTTATCTCAAGCTTTGATTGGTGTTAATAATGAAGTAAGTGTGTTCTCCAAGTTTTTGGTTTTATAATATACTCTATTGTCATAGGTATTGCCTCTCGCTTCCTCGCAAACGTTCCATAGTCTCGTGATGGTTACCTTTAAACCATTAACCATTCATCGTCCCATCCAACTAAAATTATGACTTTTTAAAAGATAAAATTCTTAAGGCCTATTATCTCATGTTTTTGTCTTTTACTTATATATATTTCTAAGAGCCATTGTTCCGGTCTTGGTAGCCGATTAATAACAATGCCATTCACTAGTTATAATTAAAGCTGAACAAGGCACGGGCTCGTGATGAGACCCCTTGTCTTATATTTATAAGCCATTACCCACTGTTTTGGTGCATGCGACATTGGTAATGTCAGCTTTTATTACTTCTTATGAACATGGTAAGTCGGCTCATAATGAGGACCTCCTTATCTCCCAATTTTCATATAATTTCTTAAAAATTACATTCTAAAAAATCACAACTTAAAATGGATGGGGTGAAATAGTTTTATCCTTAAGAATCAATGGATGACAATTTTCGCAGTTTCTGAGATTTCCAAGACTTTGAAAAAATATTTACTTTTATAGATAACCTTTCTCTCGCTCAATAAACTTACTAATGATTTACATTCTCCTCAGAAGTTTTTCAAAAGATCCTTGCAAATGATTGGAATAATCTTTCAAAGTTTAACATCTTATTTTAAACTATCCAAAAATTGTGATCATCTCTTTAAAAAATTCTTATTTACACAAAATAAATATTTATAATATTTTTTCCTAAGAAATTTTCCTAAATAGTAAACAATCAATTATAGACTTATTAACAACCTTTATTTGCAAAAACAATTAAAAACTTACGCGAGAAAAGGAACATGTGCAGTTTAAGAAGGGGTTTCCTCCTTATGAAAAGAATTTCTTTAAGATAAGCTCCATTTATAGGAAGAGATTCTCTCTTACCTCAGACCAGATCTTTGTGAGTGTGAATGTATTTGAGCCTGTCTCTCCAACGATGCGAAATGGTCCAAGCCACATTTTCTCGAAACTTGGTATGTTTACCTTTTTCTTCGTGTGCTTTATCCCATTTGCGGAACAAGATCACCAATTGACAAAATTCTTTTGAGCCTGTAGAACTTGCATCAAAAGAAGATTTTTACGAAGGCTTCGTTGATGTTTCTCATGAATAATTTTTGCTTTATCTCCTTTGTCTTCCTCTAGTTTAAGGATTTGATCATATCTCGATTGAATGGATGAAGAAGGATTTTTCTTCAATAAATTGCACTAGGGATAATGATGGAAGAGCTAAATTTCGATGGTATCACAACTTCTTTTCCATAAACTAAATTGAAAGGTGAAGTTCTTATTGAAGCTTTTTCAAAGTGATACGATCAAAGTCCATAATGCAAAGATTAAAGACTTGTGCCAATTATTTTGATTTTGATCAATTTGGTCCTTTTAATGATTTTGATAAGATTTTTGTTAGTGGATTCAACCAAACCATTACCTTGTGGATAATAATTTGCTGAATATTTCAATTTAAAACCTCTTTGTTTACTGCCAAATTCCATTATCTCAAGCTTTCCGGAGTAGCAAGATGCATTATCAAAGACAAGAGCTGCTAGGTACACCAAACCACGATTATGATGTATTGATCTATGAAATCAATAATTGCATCGAGTAGCTACCTTGAAAGGGATCGCTTCTACCCATTTTGTAAAGTAATAAGTTGGCAGTAAGGATGTATTTGTGCCGCTTTGGAAGAATGAGGTACTATCTCACCAATAATGTCAAGCCCCCATTGTTCAAATGGTTGCTCAATACTCACCGGCCGCAAACGAAAAAGCTGCTGGTTTCCTTTGTCTTCCACTTGCGCTTGGACAAATTCTACACTTCCTTACGTAATCATGAGTATCTTTAAAAAGGGTGAGCCAAGAATAGTGCTTGACATGAATTATTTTTGTAGAGTCAGTGGTATCACCTCCAAAATGACCTCTCGATCGCCTATCATGCAATTCCCCGCAAAACCTTTTCGACCTTCGAGCCTTTTCAAGACATCTTAATAAGATTGAATCATAATTTTTTCTGAATAATACATTATCAATGATCTCATATTTAATAGCCTTTAACCTTAAAACACGTTTGCTCTTATAGGCGAGATTAGAAGAACGCCTACATTTTCCAAAGTAATATATTAGAATCGGCATCAAATTGAGAATACGCCCAACACTGCGACTTACTTGAATATCTTGATTTGAATCTTGACTTTCTGGGTATGTTTGAGCTCCTGCCAATAATACATGCAAAAACCTTGTCCTCTAACAATCTTAGGTTGGTTTAATATCAATATCATATTCTTATAAAATTTTATTTACCCCGATTAGCTCACCTTTTCTCCTACTTCTTTTTGAATTAATAATTGTCTCACTGCAGAAAATGGGACAATGATTTTCGTATGTGTTTTTAAGAGAAAAGGTCTGAAATGTTTGATTGATTTAAACACGGCAAAGGCTTGTTTTTCAACATCGGAATAATTAAGCTCATCTCCTTGCATATTTGAGCTAAAGAAAGAAATTGGTGCTTCAATTTTCTGATCATTGAGCTGTGTTAAAACAGCTACATAGGATGTTTTCGTGGCCAAAGTATACAAAGTAAAATCTTTAGAAAAATCTGGGGTATTCAATGCTGGTGCATTAATAATCGCTTGTTTGATTGCCTCAAAGGCTTCTTTCTCTTTATGCCCCCATTTGAATATTGAATTCTTCTTGATCATATTTTGCATAGGTAAAACAATTTGAGAAAAATCAGGAATGAATCTTTTTACAAAATTGATTTGCCCAAGAAATGATTGCATGGATTTTTTGTTATGAGGTAAAGAAATATCAGAAATTTCTTTCACTCTTTCTGGATCAATATATATACCATCTTTTGACACAATAAATCCTAAGAGTTTTCCTTCATCTAAAGCAAAGAAAGATTTTTTTGGATTTAAGGAAATACTAAACCTTCTACATCTTTCAAATATTTGATTTAAATCATGTAGATGATTGGCTCTCTTCTTTGAAAATATTGTTATGTCATCAAGATAAACAACAACTAATTTATTGATCAGACCTTTAAATGTTATGTCCATGGCTCTTTGGAAAGTTGCTCCTGCATTTATTAGACCAAAAGGCATTTTATGATAAGCATAAGTTCCCCATTTTGTTCTGAAAGTTGTTTTCAATCTGTCATCTGGATGAACTAAAACTTGATTATAGCCTGAAAATCCATCAAGAAAGGACATGAGTTCAGAACCAGCTACCTTTTGAAGTATCTGTTCCATGGTTGGCAATGAGAAATTGTCTTTTAAACATGCCTTGTTTAAATTTATAAAATCAATACAGATTCTTATATCACCATTTTTTTTCCTTACAGGTACCATATTGGAAACCCAATTGGAGTGCCTTACAGGAAAAATGATTTTGGCTTTTAAAAGTTTATTAAGTTCTGATTTGATTTGTCCTTCGAGATTTGGATGAACCTTCCTTAACTTTTGTTGAATAGGTTTAATATCATGAAGCATTGGAATTGTGTGTTGAATAACCGAAGTATCATACGTTCTTAAATCATCGTAATTCCAAGCAAAAACATTTTTATATTTGTTCAAGAGTTTAATGAAAGCATTCCTTTCCTCGGGTGTTAAATTGAGTCCTAAATTAACGTTTTGAGGTTTAGAATCAGAACCAAGATTTACTAATTCAAACTTCAAAGTGGAACTTTGAAGTTTAGCATTAGTGACTTTCTTGAATCTGTCTTTAATATCATATAAATCCTCTAATTTAACAACAGATTTTGGAATGCGATTTTCATTACCTTTTGAGGCAATTTGTAAATCATGATCATTCTCATCAATAATTTTCTCATCATATGATTTCTCTGAAGTCATGAAATTTAAAATATCTTGATCATGATAGAAAACTCTCCAATTTGTGACATTATCTGGGATAGATGGGCGAAAAATAAATTCTACTGAAAATCTATCAGGACTGCAATCTTCTGCTGGAAGGAGTTTGGATGCAATATTTGCTAACAAATTAGCTGATGCATTTTGATTCCTAGGAATAGGAGAAATATTGAATGCTAAAAAGTGAGTAGTAAGATCTTGCACTAGGGTTTGATAGTGTTTAACATGTCCTGAAAGGCAATGAATAGTATTCCTAACTTGTTTTATGACAATTTCGAAATCACCAAAGACTTTCAAGTATTTAACATCTAACCCTATAGCTTTATAAAGTCCTTGAATCAAGGTTTCATATTCTGCGGTATTGTTTGTACATTCAAATTCTAACCTACATGATAGCATGGTTTTCTCTCCATGTGGATCAATTAAGATGCATCCTGCTCCAGCTCCATCACTAGACTTTGGTCCATCAAAATATAACGACCAAAATAAAGATTTATCTATTGGCTTATCTACAATTACATCAGAAATATTTACAATTCTGGAAGAATCAGATTGTGAAAAAATTTCTATTTGAGAAACAAAAGTATTTACAGAAAAAGGTGATTGAGGTGCTTTGAAGTTTCCAAGAAATGATTCAGCAGAATAACCTCCAAGAATATTGTTGTTGAATGCCACAGGTTCATTAGGTTGTTCAAATTCAGTGATAGTGTGTGTCATATGTTTTTCTCATTCAACTTTGATTTGATTTGGTTTCCCTTTGTAGGGAAGCCACATATGTGAATAATCAGTTGCGATATAACCATTAAGTTTTGCAGACCAGTCCTTGCTTAAAATTAATCCATAGAATTCAGGACTATATGCAATCAAAATATCAATTCTTTGGACAATCCTAGGATCGGAAGCTAATCTGATAGTAACTGAATTGATTTCTCCTACAACTTGAACTTTAGAGCGATCCAATTGAACAATATGAACTGCTGATTTATGTGGTTCGATATTCAATTTGGCACACATAGAAGTAGACATTATATTAGAGGAAGCTCCAGAATCAATTAAACAATTATGCAGATTTTTATTGTACATTTCATAAGTCAAAAGAAAAGGAGGAGTCTGAGAATTTGATTTTTCTCCAATGAGCACAGTATCAGTAGCATCTACCTTATCTGGTGGCTTACCAGTTCCTTTAGCTGATTTTGCAACTACACCACTTGGTAAAGGAGCAATTGGTGTAACGTTTAATTCTTTTAATAGAAACTTTTTCTGGTGTTTTAGTTTGTTGATTTCATGTAAGGAAATGTTGGCTTTAATCTTTTTCATGTCTTCAACAATGTTATACTCCATAGGATCTGACACCACTAAAGTATTTGTTGTTGATGAAGGAGGATTGGAAGAAGATGGCTGATTCTGAGTAGGTAATGGAGAAGTTTTCTTTGCAGGGGATTTATCTTTGGTACTTGGAGTTGTAATTTTCTTTTTAGGAACTGTTTGTACAGGCTCCGATGTAGATTTACTCCTAGTAGCTACAGGCATAGCTTCTTGTTCTACCTCACTATCAGAATTAGAGAGAATAAAATCCCACATTCCATGAAATTCGGTTATTTCTTCATTCTCATCTTCCTCTTCTAATACTAAAGATGTATCTTCTTCTTCTTCCTCTTCTTCTGATTCTACATTAGAGATTGCATTAGGAGGTCTAGATTCAACTTGGTTTCTTTTAAAATTTTGGAATGGTTTTTTGGTAGAAGTTTCAGCTACTTGTTTTTTTATTTCAACCATTTCATTTGACATGGTTTTAAGAACTTTCTATAAACCTTCCATGTCGTATGGGTCTTTGGCCTTTTTCTTTGAATCATCTTTGAAGCTGACCTTCTTTGATTTCCTTTCCTCAATAGCATTTTTATTTTCTAGAGAAATAATTCATTTCTCTACTGCAATAGCCTCTTTCATATTCTCGGCCAACGTAGGTTTTGCAGCTCTATCTACAAAAATTGCTATGTTTGAGGGTAAGGCAATTATGTACCATTCACTTCTGACTTGTTCACTAGGCCTTGAATCTACGTGTATTTTGTTCAAGAACTTGTTGAATCTAGCGTTGAAATCTTTAATGGGCTCCTTTGGTTCTGTCTTCAAATTTGATAGATCGTTGATTAAAGTAGCTATTGATCTGTCATCTCCAAATTTGGTTAAAAAATGATCTGCAAAAATAGCCCAACTTGTTATGGATCCTGAAGGTAATGAAAAGTACCAGGATCCTACTGCCCCTTGAAGAGTATAAGGGAATAGTCTGACTACAACATCTTCTTCTACGACTCCATTCAAATTTACAGCCATCATAAAATTATTGATGTGTTCTTCAGCTTGAATATTAAGCTCTGGACTAAACTTAGGAAGCCATTTTCCAGGATTGTCAGGTAAATCATGTAAAGGTGCAGGCATGTTGACAGCCCCTGGAGTAGCCCATGGTCTAGCCATTATTGTAACAACTATTGGAGGAGTAGTAGAGGCTGGTGGTGTCTGAATAGAAGTTTTTGGAATAGATGATGTTGAGATTGATGATGATTGAGCAGATGATGTGGAAACAACTATACTTTGTTGAGTTGGGGTTTCAGAAACAAGTAATTGAATATGAGATGAAGAACTTATATCACTTACTGATTCCGATTGAGTTTTTCTTGTTTTGACTCTACTAGGTAAAGGGAATTCTTTTGGAGAAATACCAAGTTTTTCACTTTGAAGCCTAGTAAGAGGTTTTGAAGGAACAAATTTTGAAGTTACACTACCTTCAGATATTTCAGACTCATCTAGAGATAATGAGAATCCTTTTAATTTATGTATTAAATCTTGTACTTCAGGAGACTCAGGATTTTGATTGTCTGATTGTTTTGAGATTTTGGTAGTGGGTGTTTGAATATTCTTCTCAATTCCTTCACTAGGATTTTGAATTTCGGAAGAAATCGAGGAAGTTAATGAGGGTGTTTTTCTCTCAGAATGGCTTGTGGGTAAAGATTTACTTGCCATTCATAGCTCATGCCCTCCTTCTAGCGCCAAAAATGTTGAAGCCTAGAAAATATCTGTTTCAAACATTGGGGAAAACCACCCAGTCGGGACCTTAAGACAGCTCCTTTTCTGTTTGGTATGGTGGCTCCGACTGGATTTAAAGGACCAGTTTCCTTATAACTAATGGGTTGGTGATGGGTTGATTTGGATGAGTGAGAGTGAGACTAAATTGACTGAAATAAAGCTATCTAATTTAAACTAAATACTGATAAAGAAAATCTAACACTAACCCAGGCAATCATATGTGAATGCAACTTAAAATTATTCCAATTTAACAATAACCATAAAAATGTATTAAAGTTTAATTGAAATTGTGCAGTAGTAAATAAAGATAACTCTGTTTAAGAAATTAAACAGAGTTATATTAGCATATTGCATTCATCATTGTATATCATCTATATATTCTTATGAAAAAATAACATTTCAATTATACTCAGAAATGATATATAAAGAAACGTTGTGAAAACCAAATATATATAAATGATAGCAAATTTTAAAGCGAATATCATAATACAAAAGAAATCAACAGTGAACAGATAGAAATACCTTATTCATCTTGAAAGCTTTCAAATGAAATATGATACTCTAATCCAGTAATTCTGATGCAAAATCAAATCCAAGGTACAGAAATGCAACACTTTAAAGATAATTCCGCATAAAATCACCAGATGTGATCCTTTTTAAAAAATATATAAGCCAGTGGAGTACAAAAATGTAATCTCCAAGTCAAAAATATTAAAATCCAGGACCCTTCTCTAAATGCATGAGAAGGGTTTAAATACTACTTAGCTAAATCTAAAAATAGTCTATTACAAAAATTAAGGATTCGGTTTAAATGACCGTCCTTTTCCTAGGAAAAAATACAATAAAATTAAAACTAAATCTAAAAATAAAGACTATTAACTAACTATTTATGAACTTGATCTTTAAACTTGCAGGCATCTAGCATTGTTTTGAGAAGATGTGGTTGGCCGACTTAAGATTTAAACTGTCCTGAAAAGACAGAGTCGGCAAGTGTAGGCGCAATCTTCTCAGTAGAATTGATGATACAATTAAGCGCACTGTGTTGACTGTGTGGTTTCACTAAGTATGTCCATTAAGAGTCCTAGTTTAATCTTGTCAGCCCTTGGATTGATTTTGCTCTTTCTTCTGCCTTTTGCCTCCATTCTGTTTATAGTTGATGTGCCTGTGGGAGATATCCCAGAACAATTTCTGAAATCAAATTAGCTTTGTGCAAATTATGATTTACACAATCAGTAAGACTATTTGCTGTTGTAGCCGCCTCCTCTGCTGCCTTCTCTGCCCTTCTGATTTGTGCATCCCAGTTATTGAAAAGTATTTCTTTATGGTTTTCATTAATAATTGGTGCACCAGCTTTTCTTCCTTCTTTTGTTTTTTGCCATACTAAATAATAATTGATCTTTTCATTAATTAAATCATAATCATTTCGTAAATCTATGACATGATTTGTGATTTTATCACTCTCTTGGCAAAAATAATTCCATTGCAAGATTTTTGGCATAATACTTCCTCTTGTTGCAGTAGTTTATTGTTTAAAGAGATAGTTTCTGAAATAAATTCTGGAAGCTTAGGATAATCTTTGTGCTGATCTTGGATAATCTGTATTTTTTTTTCTTTATCAGCCAGACTTTTTTGATGTCCGATTTGCATTTCTTGAAGTTGTTGCTGTAACTCTTCCAGTTTCAATTGTGCTTCATTATTGGCCGGTACCTGTTGCAATTGCTGTTGTAGAACTTTTATCTGTTCTTCTTTTTCATTTAATAAGAGTTGTATCTCAAATGCTTTGTCAATCGTTGCAGAAGCATAAGCCCCTGTAATTTGAGATAAATTAGCAAGATTATCAGTAGACTCTGTGGCAGGATCCTTCCACAAGACATCTAGTTGTTCTGCTTCAGTAGCAATTGCACCTTCTAACTTTCTCTTTTTTCTCTGTTTCTTCACTACTGCTTTGTATTTTGGGCTGTAGAATACATCTAGAGGAGGAATATCCTCTACATTAAGTACAATTTCAGAGGAGGGTGTGATAGGTATGTGCTCAGTTACTGTGACTGTGCTACTTATTCCTGTGCTCAAAACTTTGGTTGTTTGTACAGGGGTCTGTACATTCTGTCCTTCTACATTAATCAATTGATTAAAACTTTCCCATTCTTTGTCTAATTCAATGGTGACTGACTGTTGCCGTACATTGGTAGGAGGAGGATTTGTCTGTTGAGAAGTCAAAATTTGCTGTTTAGAAAGTTCTTTTGATTAAGCAGAATCTTTTACTGATTCTTCAATTTTATCTTCCATTCCATTAGACTTATTGGAATGTTCAGAAGTCTCTCTTTCAGATTTTGACTTAGATTTATCTGTACTCGAACTGTCGTTAAGACTAACACTAGGAGTTTTCTCCCTTGCGGGTTCCAAGCGTAGATTTTCCAAAGGAATAGTAGTTAGTCTTCTCTCTCTGTAAAGTTTAAATTCCTGGAATTCCTCTGGAGATAACTGCATTTGAGCTGAACTCAAAACTTCTTTAAATGAACCTTTTGTTTAGAACATATCATCAAAAAGATCCTGTTCCCCGGAAAATTCCCTTACTCTGATTGCATTGGTAAAATTCTTAACAATATTATTTGGGTCGTATAACTTTCTCGAAAATTTGAACAGCTGTAAGCATGTAATGTTGCTTACCTCTTTGAATACGTGACCAACATCAAACAGTGAAAATGTTCCACAGTTTATGGGAAATTGTGGCCAAATTCCTTTCTTCTTCTCTTTTAATTCCTTTTTCAGACCTCCTTGGCCACAGGTCTGATAAGCAATCTCTCGAGCTACAAGTTTATCCGGAATATATAGGGGTAAGACATGGGGGGAAGCAGAACTTCCAAAAACCCTAACATAAGTGAACAATTCTTCTCCAAACCATCTCGCGACGGGGAGAATGTCGACCTCTGTTTCTGGGGATAACCTTGGGGCATCCTTATTATGCAATGTTCTGTACAATGGCAACATTATACCATGACAAATTTTGTAAAAATGGGGGACAAACTTAGATTCCCACAGTTCCTTGTGGTACACATGAATAGGCAAAGGATCGTGGATGGTCCATTGCCAACCCATCAAAGGGAATTTAGAGATAAAATAGATAGCGTCTATGACATAAGCAGATAAATAAAAAGGCAGATAAATCCGCTGAGAAACAATCCGTTTGGACCGGTAGTGAAAAATAGCAGTGGTCAAATTATCAGATAAGATTTTGGCCCAATCTACAATTGTAGAATTAACGGCAACATTTAACAAAGGGAGCCATTCAGACAAGATCATATTTATGTCAGGCTTTCCAAAAAGCCTGCATAACGTGGCAGCATCAAAAAAATAAGGAGAGGTAAGTGAACCAGTGCTGTACATACCGTGTTTGTTTTTCTTCAACGGTTCATCTCTTTTGGTCCACTCCTGTGTGCATTCCGACAAATTTACATGTTCTCTGTCAAAATCTTCCATAAATTGCTTATTATAAATCGCCTGAGGTTCCGAAAACTGGTACATCAGCCTCAAATATTCCATGGTGAACGACCCGATTAACTCTTGAGATGGAGTTCTAAATTGCCTGTCTGAAATATCGGTGCTGTCCAGCACCCATTTCACCATGTCCGTATACGGAAGAATTCTTGGCCTTGCCACTATCCTATGCAGAAATGAACAAGCCAGTTCTTTAAGGGTTGCCTCAAATGAATTACTGGAACCTGCTGTAGCTGCAACTTTCATCACCACAGGATTTTCTTCTTCGAGAAAATTATACATTCCTTCCCAGGTGGTTACACTGGCATCCTTATTGTAAGCAGTGTCTATATACAGTGAAGCCATTTCTCTGTTTTCAGAATTTGAGCTCTTCTCTTTCTTACCCATAATGTTCTGTGAATGCTTTGTATAGACGTTTTCTCCTTCGTGCCTGCGTTGTATGAGTTAAATGAGAGTAATGGCATAAGAAAGGTGATGAGATAGTTTTAAATGCGAAGGCGGATGAAATATATTATTATAACGTGAAACGACCTTTCGATCAAAACAAAATCTCATTTACCATTAATTGACAATCCATTCATTTAATCCAATCATTAAAGCGAAAAACAGATATTGATTTATGGGAGAATTTTCTTTGAACAACGCACTTTTATGAATCTGCGACATTGCGATATGCGATTTGCTGCGCAATATCGCAATATCGCATTTTCCTCAAAACGTAACCATCGCAAATATCGCATATCGCATTTATCGCATATCACAAATATCGCGCATCGCAAATATCGCATATCACAAATATTTCACATCACAAATATTGCACATCGCAAATATCGCAAATCAAAAAGTATTCATTTAACACATTTCTGTGATCTGCGATTTGCGACCGGTATAGGTTTTTTGGGATCGCGTTATCGCAATATCGCAAAATCGCAATTTCAGTTTTACAAAAGATATATATTATTTGCGATGGATGCGCTATTTCATTTAAAGAACAATGTTATTGTAATCTATCATAAACTTAAGTGTTTCTTAAGGTTTTTTCTAAAGGATTTCCCTAATTTTATGATATAAAGTTTTATTTGAAAAGAAAAACAAATCCTAATTGATTTTTTTTTTTGGATTTTTTAACTAAGGGTCCCCATTTATTTAGTATTATTACTAATATTAAATAAAAGGGGGGTTGTTGCTGGTCACAACAATTGATGATTCACTGAAAGAAACAGTTATCTCTAAAAAAATAAAATGAACACTATATTTCTAGTAAGTAAAGATTTTTAAAGATAATGAAAACTATCTTAGGATATTTCAAATAAAATCTAACTATGAAAAAGAAATAAAAATCATTCACAATTTCTTTCTAATTCCTTAAGAACAAAAACACTTTTGGGTTATCTCAAGCTTTGATCGGTGTTAATAATGAAGTAAGTGGATTTCTCCAAGTTTGGTTTTATAATATACTCTATTGTCATAGGTATTGCCTCTGCTGCCTGTAAACGTTCATAGTCTCGACAAGGTTACCTTTAAACCATTAACCATTCATTGTCCCATCCAACTAAAATTATGACTTTTTAAAAGATAAATTCATAAGACATATTATCTCATGTTTTTGTCTTTTACTTATTTTTATTTTTAAGAGCCATTGTTCTGGTTTGGTAGCCAGTTAATAACAATGCCATTCACTAGTTATAATTAAACTAAACAAGCTGGCTCGTGATGAGACCCCTTGTCTTATATTTATAAGCCATTACCCTGTTTTGGTATGCAGTATTGGTAATGTCAGTTTTATTACTCCTTATGAACATGGTAAGTCGTCTCATAATGAGACCTCTTATCTCTTAAATTTTCATATAATTTCTTAGAATTACATTCTAAAAAATCACAACTTAAATGGATGGGGTGAAATAGTTTTATCCTTAAGAATCAATGGATGACAATTTTTAGAGTTTCTTGAGTACCAAGACTTTGAAAAATCTTTACTTTTATAGATAACCTTTCTCTGCTCAATAAACTTATAATGATTTACATTCTCCTCAAGTTTTCAAAAGATCATGCAAATTATTGGAATAATCTTTCAAAGTTTAACATCTTATTTTAAACTATCCAAAAACTGTGATCATCTCTTTAAAAATTCTTATTTACACAAAATAAATATTTATAATATTTTTCCTAAGAAATTTTTCTAAATAGTAAACAGTCAATTAGAGACTTATTAACAACCTTTATTTGCAAAAACAATTAAAAACTTTGCAGAAAGGAATATGTACAGTTTAAGAAGGGGTTACCTCCTTATGAAAAGAATTTCTTCAAGATAAGCCCATTTACAGGAAGAGATTCTCTCTTACCTGTTAGATCTTGGAGCATGAATGTATTTGAGCCTATCTTTTCAACGATCTGAAATGGTCCAAGCCACATCTTTTGAAATTTGGTATGTTTACCTTTTTCTTCATATGCCTTATCCCATTTTAGAACAAGATCACCAATTGACAAAATTTTTGAGCCGGTAGAACTTGCATCAAAAGAAGATTTTACAAGCTGTTGATGTTTTTCATGAATAATTTTTGCTTTATCTTTATCTTCTTCTAGTTTAAGGATTTGATCATATCTTAATTGAATGGATGAAGAAGGATTTTCCTCAATAAATTGCACTAGGGCTAATGATGGAAGAGCTAAATTTGATGGTATCACAACTTCTTTTCCATAAACTAAATTGAAAGGTGAAGTTCCTATTGAAGCTTTTTCAGTAATACGATCAGCCCATAGTGCAAAGATTAAAGACTTGTGCCAATTCTTTTGATTTTGATCAATAGTCCTTTTAATGATTTTGATAAGATTTTTGTTAGTGGATTCAGCCAAACCATTACCTTGTGGATAATAATTTGTTGAATATTTCAATTTAAAACCTCTTTTGACTGCAAATTCTATTAAACTATTTCCGGAAAAGTAAGATGCATTATCAAAGACAAGAGCGTTAGGTACACCAAACCTGGTTATGATGAATTGATCTATGAAATCAATAATTGCATCAGAATTGGCTACCTTCAACGGGATTGCTTCTACCCATTTTGTAAAGTAATCAGTTGCAGTAAGGATGTATTTGTGTTGTTTGGAAGAATGAGGTACTATCTCACCAATAATGTCAAGCCCCCATTGTTCGAATGGTTGCTCAATACTTACTGGTTGCAGAGGAAAAGTTGGTTTCCTTTGTCTTCCACTTGCAGTTTGACAAATTCTGCACTTCCTTACGTAATCATGCGTATCTTTAAAAAGGGTAGGCCAGTAATAACCAGCACGAATTATTTTGTGAGATGTGGTATCACCTCCAAAATGACCTCCTGCTGGTCCATCATGCAACTCCTGCAAAACCTTTTCAGCTTCAGTCTTTTCAAGACATCTTAATAAAATTGAATCATAATTTTTTCTAAATAACACATTATCAATGATCTCATATTTAATAGTCTTTAACCTTAAAGCGTGTTTACTCTTATAGCTGAGATTAGAAGGAGCATACCCATTTTTCAAGTAATAGATAAGATCAGCATACTGAGATTCAGAATCTGTAACACTTATCTGACTTACTTGAATATCTTGATTTGAATCTTGATTTTCTGGTATGTTATGAGCTCCTGCCAATAATCTGCAAAAACCTTATCCTCTAACAATCTTAGCTGGTTTAATATCAATATCATATTCTTGCAAGGCTGTTACCCAGTTAGCTCTCTTTTCTCCTACTTCTTTTTGAATTAATAATTGCCTCATTGCAGAGAATGGGACAATGATTTTTGTATGTGTTTTCAAGAGAAAAGGTCTGAAATGTTTGATTGATTTAAACACAGCAAAGGCTTGTTTTTCAACATCGGAATAATTAAGCTCAGCTCCTTGCATATTTGAGCTAAAGAAAGAAATTGGTGCCTCGAATTTCTGATCATTGAGTTGTGTTAAAACAGTTGCATAGGATGTCTCGGTGGCCAAAGTATACAAAGTAAAATCTTTAGAAAAATCCGGGGTATTCAATGTTGGTGCATTAATAATCGCTTGTTTGATTGCCTCAAAGGCTTCTTTCTCTTTATGCCCCTATTTGAATACTGAATTCTTCTTGATCATATTTTGCATAGGTAAAACAATTAAAGAAAAATCAGGAATGAATCTTTTAACAAAATTGATCTGTCCAAGAAATGATTGCATGGATTTTTTGTTATGAGGTAAAGAAATATCAGAAATTTATTTCACTCTATCTGGATCAATATATATACCATCTTTTGACACAATAAATCCTAAGAGTTTTCCTTCATCTAAAGCAAAGAAAGATTTCTTTGGATTTAAGGAGAAATACAAACCTTCATACTTTCAATATTTTGCTTTAAATTATGTAGATGATTGGCTCTCTTTTTTAAAATATTTGATATGTCATCAAGATAGAAACAAGCTGATTTATTGGTCAGACCTTTAAAAATGTTATGTCCATGGCTCTTTGGAAAGTTATCATTTATTAGACCAAAAGGCATTTTAGAGGAGAAGTAACCATAAGTTCCCAGTGGCTGTTACGAAAGTTTTTTCAATCTGTCCATCTTGAATGAACTAAAACTTGATTATAATACAAAAAAATCCATGAAGGACATAATTCCAAGCAAGCTACCTTTTGACATACGTTTCCATGGTTGCTTGTGAGGAAATTGTCTTTTAAACATGCCTTGTTTAAATTTCTAAAATCAATACGATTCTTATATCACACTTTTCTTAAAATGCAAAGTACCATGTTAGAAACCCAATTGGAGTGCCTTACGGAAAAATGATTTTGTGGCTTTAAAGTTTATTAGGATTACGATTTGATTTGTCCTTCAAGATTTGGATGAACCTTCCTTAATTTTGTTGAGCAGGGTTCAATGTCGGGAAGCATTGGAGTTGTGTGTTGAATAAGCGAAGTATCATACGTTTTTAAATCATCATAATTCCAAGCAAAAACATTTTTATATTTGTTCGAAGAGTTTAATAAAAACATTACTTTCCTCTCGTGTTAAATTAGGTCTAAATTAACATTCACAGGGATTAAAGTCGAACAAAGATTTACTAATTCAAATTTCAAAGTGAAACTTTGAAGTTTAACATTAGTGACTTTCTTGAATACGTCTTTAATATCATATAAATCCTCCCAACTTAATGATTTTGGAATGGGATTTTCATTACCTTTTGAGAAATTTGTAAATCATGATCATCCTCTTAAATATAATTTGTTCATCGTATGGTTCTCTTTGAATTCATGAGAATTTAAAATATCTTGATCATGGTAGAATACTCTCCAATTTTGTAGAGCATTATGGGAAGATGGGTGAAAAATCAGTCCTCTACGAAGAAAACCTATCGGAATTTGCAATCTTCAACGGGGAAGGGAGTGTTAGGTCCCTATATCACTAGTATAGCCCTTATTGTTAGTGTAAAACCCTTATTGTTATTATTGTACCCTTGTAACCCCCATTTTGTTATTATTGTGCCCTTAAATTATTATTGTTAGGTCGGCTAGGTTACATTACTTGGCCACTAGGATTACATTATGGCCCAATGGACTCCTATATATAGAAAAGGAGGTTTTGTGAATTGTATCATCAAGAATTGTTCATTTATGTAATGTATTGGAGGTTGCCCCCTCGAAGTGGCTCATTTCTAAGGCGTTTATATCTCTTTCTTACTCTTTGAGGTTGGTTACACAACATTTGGTATCGAGAGGTTTGCAGGATTCTAGGAGTTTCGTTGCTCCAAACGGAGTCATCGTGGCATTTTCGCTATAACTTTTTTTCTACGAAGCTTGAGAAGCTGAAATTTTTGGGGTACGAAGGTAAATCTTGAGAAGAGTTGGCTGAAAACATTTCCAGATCTTGGTTCATGACTATTTGAGGAGATATCATATGTGGAAGTTAGGTATTTTTTGAAGCTCAGGTCATCGTAGCATTTGCACTATAATTTTTTTTGTCTGAAGGTGATAAAATTCATATGGTGCGGCCTGAGTCTGAAATGTTTCAAAAATTTCAGAACTTGGTTCGCAATATTTTTTGGAGATATGATGCAATGGAAGGTAGTGCTTTTTCGGGCTCACAGATTTCATCTCAAAAAGAGGTAGATCAGTAGGAAAATTTCAATAACTCTCTGCGAAGATTGGATTGAGTCTTTGTAAGTGGTCACAAGTACACAGCTTTGTAGTTTCTTCCTTTATCAGTTTCGAGGAGACAAGGCAAAACGGTGACACAGGAACGTGTACAAGCTCGCTCTCACGGAACCCGATCCAGTGGGTCATTGTGGGAGATTGGACACAACTTTGTCTTGGAGCATCAAAATCAAGTCGATTTTTGTGGAATTTGAAGAGCGAGAGGGCTACTACGGTGGACTAGGATATCAAATTTTCAAACAGAGGTGTCTGAATTTCAATGGCAAGGGCTCCTCAGAGCTATTATGAGGTGTGTATTTTTTTCAGTGCATAGAGTCTTGTTTGAAGAATCAAGTTGGATGATTGCAAGGGCCTGTTAGCAAGAATAAGGTATCAATATTGAGTCTAGTGGCCCTAAAAAGAATTCAACACCAGTACAAAGCACTGAAATGCTATTACTCATGAAGATGAAAGACAGCAGCATGACATGTCAAAATTACAAGAGCAAATGCAACAAATTTCGCTCTCGCAAAAAGGAAACAACAAAAAATGAAATGGAAGTTTTGAAGAAAGGCATTAGGCTTAAGATGAATGGTTTGGAGAAACTGAATGGATAGCATGGAAGTCGGCATGGAAGCTAAGATGCATGACATGAAGATGATCTAAAAACATACATAGGCTTGATGACAAGCTTAAAACCGGAAATGATTCCTAATGGTGGAAATATAGGAGAGAACCTACGGTAGAAACAAAATAAATGTTAATCATGATTCCATAAACTCTGAATGTTGGCGGAAAGAACCACCATATTAAAAATGGATATGAGGAAGTTTTGGTGGAAAGGATCTTGTAACATGAATGCTACGGATGGAGCAATATTTTGATCTCATAACGTGCAAAACACGCAAAGGTACGCATTGCAACTTTACATTTAGAACAAAATACATTTGTGGTATCAATGTGGCTTTGCTCCGTAAAAAAATTGTCCCTTTGGTCAGTTTTTGCGGAGAAATGATAACACATTATGAGGATACAAAGAGCAACACCTTCTTACCCAATTGATAAATCTCAAACAAAAGGGTTTAGTGGGGCGGCACATTGAGGACTTCCAAAAATTAGCATGAATATCAAGATGGCCCGATCTTCTGGAAGACAGGATTGATCTCTTCCTAGGCACTTTAAAGGATAACATCAACATGAAGTTGCGTTTTGGAGCCTGATTCATTGGAGAGCATTCGAGGTTGTGAAAAGTTGAATGCAAAATTATGGCGACGAGGAAGCCTACCACTCAATTCTATAAAGAAGGAAGTGTTGCTACGCCTAGATTTCCACAACCTACAAGGTTGACACCACAACAATTGGAAGAAAAAAGAGCAAAAGGGCTTTGCTACGATTGTGATATACTGTCCCTAAGGTATAGGAGTGTCTTTGAGAAGAAATTGCCCCCATGGTGTGAAGAAGAAGAAGAAAATGAACGAGAAGAGGATATACACCGGGAACCACCCCCTAGAAAGAGGAAGAAATGAATCAGGCACGGGAAGTGTAATGTGGCGGGAATCACACTCTCAAACTCTCAAGATAGGGACATATAAAGAAGAAAAGGGTAATAGTGTTGATTGATTAGAATTAACATAATTTTATTCATTATAAAAGGTATGCAAGGTATTAATTTCCTATACAGCCTGAGAATGTCAGTGATGGTTGCGAATGGAGGAACTATAAATTACTTTCTGGAAAATGCCATAATATCAAGCTAACCATGGGGGAATATGTATTGACTAGTCCGATGCTTGCCATTCCTATGGGAGAGTGCGCCGATGTTGTACTAAGTCTGATGGTTACAATCTTTAGGGACGATGGCTTTTAATTTTGAGAACTTTTCTTGAAATTTTTCAGAAGAAGGAAGTTGAATTACGGGGTATTGCGGGAAGCAGGGAAGGATAATAAGCTCTAATGTCATGACAAAGCTTCAAGAAAACCTTGAGCGGCGTAATTTATAATTAATACTCACTGGAGGTCAACATCAAATCATCTGTTGCGGATCTCCAACAGTCTTGGACAAATCATTCCAAGGTGTTTGAAACTCAAGGACTCCACCTATTATTGATCATGATCATGCTATTCATTTGATTCCGGTGTTCCTCCGACATGAATGCCATGAATATCCTTACTTCCAAAAGAGCGAAATTGAACGTACTGATTGCGGAATGTTAGAGGCGGGTATAATTCAACCGGTGAAGTTTAACATAACGCTCCTGTAGTGTTGGTACACAAGAAGGATGGATCATGGCGGGTAATGGGATTATAGGGAGCTCAATAAGCTCACTGGCTGGAGCTCATTCCCATTCATGATTGATGAATTATTGGATAGATTACATGGAGCAATTTATTTCTGGAACTGGATCTTCGTTGAGGATAACTCCAAGTGGGAATGAAGGCGAAAGATATTCCAAAAACGGCATTTCGAACTCATGAGGGTCATTATGAATTTTGGTCATGCCTTTTGGCCTTACCAATGCACCTTCTACATTTCAGGTTGATAGAATTCATTTCAAAACCCCTTCCTTAGAATGTTGTGCTAGTATTTTTGATGATATACTAATCTCACAGGCGGTGCCGGGATCACATATTGAACATGACGAAGTGCTCAAACTATTGCAGGGAGAAACAACTATGTGCAAAAAAGTCTTAAAATGTTTCTTTAGTCTGAAGGTGGAATATACTGGTCATATTGTCTCACGAGGGGTTAAAGTGGACCCTAACAAAATTAAAGCCATTAAGGAATGGAAAGTTCCACAACCATAAAGCGATTTAACGAGATTTCTCGGGTTAACGGTATTATGGGGGATTTTGTTAAAAATTATGGGAGAATAGTAGCACCTCTAACAACATTATTAGAAGAAAGATACATTTTCATGGACTCTGAAGCAACTAAGACGCTGAGCATCTTAGAGGCAATGTACCCTAGCAGGATCTTCCTTCCGGACTTCACAAAAACCTTTGTGTGAGTACCGATGCCTCGGGAAATCGGTGGTGCAGTTTTAATGCGAAGGAAGGCCATTGCTTTTTGAAAGTCGTCCGATCAAAGGAAAATATTCTGAGAAACCTATTTATGAGAAGGAAATGTTAGCAATACTACATGCACTAAAGAATGAGAACTACCTAATAGAAGGTTACTTAAAAGCTAAAAAACTGATCTTGTAAAATCTTAAACACTTTTAGAATAAAACCACTCGTCAGAGAACAGCAAAATGGGGATAGAATAGGCTACATTTAAAATAATACTAAAAAGAAACACAAATATTTGGCTGTAGTGCCTCTCCAGAAAGATGAAGAAGTGGAAGCATTGCTTTGTTTCCATTTCTATTATCCAACCGGATTAGGATATTTGAAGCAAGAGATGAATGGAAGAAGGACAAAGATGTATGGATACTCATTCAAAAATTGCGGCAGATCCTAGTATAAATACATTTAATTGGAAAAATGATTCCTTATGGTACAAAAGATAAACATATCTTTGTAAGAATTCCCAACTAAAACAAAAGAATTCTCCAAAGTTACCTTCTCCTTTGGGAGACACTTTCCGAGATTTTTTAAAAACTTACCACGAGTGCAAGAAGAAAGAATTTTTTGGGATGGCCTTAAGGCTAGAGTATTCGAAAGTTTGTGGCGGAATGTTTGGTTTTGCCATGAGAATAAGTGGGCTGGTCTAGCGATTCCAGGACTTCTGCTTTTGTCATTCCGGTCAACGTTGGGAGGGGGAATTTGTTGGATTTTATCATGATTTACCTAAGTCCGAAGGAAAAGTGTCTCATCATGGTGGTGGTTGATAGAATTACCAAGTATGCACACTTTTGTGCATTATCTCATCCATTTAAAGCAAATACGGTTGCTACTACACATTTATGGACAAAATTCAAAACGCTTGGAAGCCCAAGGGTTATTGTGAGCGACGAAGTCCCATTTTTACTAGAAATTTTTTGGACGGAGTTATTTTCTTGTTTGGGTACTCAGTAGCTCATAGCTCATCTTATCATCCTCAATGCGATGGTCAAGCTGAGATAGTAAATAAATGTTTGGAAGGATATCTTGAATTGTTTTGTATCCCAAATCAGCAAACACAATGGGTCAAGTAGTTGCCTCTTCTTTGAATGGTGGTATAACACTTCCTTCCATCTTTACTGTGAAAATGACCCCATTTATGGCACTTTATGGATATCATCACCATCCATCACATCATCTTTAGGGGAAAATTGAGAAAGGTTCAAGCGGTGGAAGATCCCTTGATCTGTCAGCAAGTTCTCCAACTCTTAAAGGATAACCTGAATTTGGCACAAAATCGAATGAAACAACAGACGAGATCAACATCGTAGCGAGAGAGAGAAGTTTTGATGTAGGAGATTAGGTATTTTTACGGCGTCTAATATACAAACAAATGTCCCTCAAGCAAGCAAATGAGATAATAAATTATCGCAAAGTACTATAGTCCCTTTGAGTGTTGCAAAAGATTGGTACTATGGCATACAGTTAGACTTCACCTTTGTACGAGTACATCCAGTTTTCCATGTTTCATGCTTAAAAGAGTTATAGGTGAAAATATTCGATTCAAACGATTATTGCCGAACTTGATGGGAAAGGAAGATCATGTTGAACCAAAGCGATTCTTGAAAAAGACTAGAGCAACTACTACGGAGATAAATCTGATTTAGGTATCCTTGATGGAAACACCCACTGAAGATTCTACATGGGAGGATGAAATTTTTGTCTGGCTTACCGGAGCTGCTCAAGTGTTGAGGACAACACTTTTGAAGAGGGGCATGTTAGGTCCCCTATATCACTAGTATAGCCCTTATTATTGTTAGTGTAAACCCCTTATTGTTATTATTGTACCCTTGTAACCCCCATTTTGTTATTATTGTGCCTTAAATTATTGTTGGTCGGCTGGGGATATGTGACCCACTAGGATTACATTGTAGCCCAATGGACTCCTATATATGAAGTTTGTGAATTGTATCATCCAAGAATTGTTCATTTATGTAATGTATTGGAGGTTGCCCCTCGAAGTGGCTCATTTCTAAGGCGTTTATATCTCTTTTCTTCCTCTTTTGAGTTGGTTACACAACAAGGAGTTGAAGTACAACATTAGCTAATAGAGTCGGTGATGTATTTTGATTCCTGGGAATAGGAGAAATATTAAATATAGAATTAAATGGTAAGATCTTTTCAGGCTTTGATAGTGTTTAAGATATCACGAAAAGGCAATGGATAATATTCACTGTTTGCATAGTAGAATCTTAATTTCAAGTATTTAACATCTAACCTATAGCTTTATAAAATTCTATGAATTAAGCTTGTATTCGGCGGTATTGTTCGTGCATAAATTCTAACCTGCAGTAGCATGGTTTTCTCTCCATCTAGATCAATTAAGATGCATCTGCTCGAAGCTCCGTCTCAGATTTTGATTCATCAAAATATAACGACAAAATAAAGATTTATCTATTGGCTTATCTGAAATGCATCAGAAATATTCCAATTCAGGAAAATTAGGATGCCGAAAAATTCTATTTGAGAAATCAAAAAATGTTCTGAAAAGGTGATTGAGGTGCTTTAGAGACTTGAAAGTAATTGATGAGAATAACCTCCAAACATGTTGTTGATAGATACCACAGATAATAGGTTGTTCAAATTCGGTGACGGTGTCGTCATATGTTTTCTCATTCAAATTTGATTTGATTTGGTTTCCCTTTGTAAGGAGAAGCCACATATGTGAATAATCAGTTCTTATTATAACCATTAAGTTTAAACGGAGACAGATCCCCCGATTGAATTAATCCATGGGGGTGGAATATACTGCCAATCGGAAAATATCAATTCTTTGGACAATTCTAGGATCGGAAGCTAATTTGATAGTAGTGGATAGAGTTCTCCTAAACGAACTTTGAAGCGATCTAATTAAACAATATGAGCTGATTTCGGCCAGTTCGATATTCGATTGGCACAAACGAGAAGTAGGCATTATGTTAGAGGAAGCTCGAATCCGGCTAAACAATTATGCAATTTTTATTGCTTACATTTCATAAGTCAAAAGAAAAGGAGGAGTACGAGAATTTGATTTTTTCTAATGAAACCTTTATATGATAGCATCTACCTTATACGGTGGCTTTTGACTCCTTTAGCTTCTTTGCAACTACCATATGAAAGTGGTGTAGCATTTAATTCTTTTAATAGCAACCTGCTTTGGTGTTTTAGTTTTACGGGTTCATGTAAAAATATTGGCTTTAATCATTTTCATGTCTTCAACAATGTTATACTCCATAACTTTATCGACACCACTAAGTATTTCTTTGATGATGAAGGAGGATTGGAAGAAGATGGTGATTACGAGTAGATAAGGGAGAGATTTTGCTTTAGGGGATTTATCTTTGGTACTTGGAGTTGTGTTTCTTTTAGGAACTTTTGTCGGGCTCGATGTCGTTTACTCCTGTACTTTGAGCATAGCTTCTTATTCTACCTCACTATCGGGGTGAAGAGAATAAAATCCCATTCCATGTGATTCGGCTATTTCTTGGTCTCTCATCTTCCACTCTTCCTAACCCTAAAAGATGTATCTTCTTCTTCTTCCTCTTCTTCGGTGCGTGGGAATTGCATTAGAAGGTTTGAATTCAACTGGTTTCTTTTAAAATTTGAGATAGTTTTTTGGTAGAAGTTTCGGCTACTTGTTTTTTTATTTCAACCATTTCATTTGACATGGTTTTAGACACTACCTTAACCCTTCCATATTCTTCGTAGGTCTTTGGCCTTTTTCTTTGAATCATTTTGAAAGTGATCGCCTTCTTAGATTTCCTTTCCTCAATAGCATTTTCTTTTTCTAGAAATAATTCGTTTTCTCTCTGCAATAGTCTCTTTCATATTCTCGGCCAACGTAAGGTTTTACAAATCACTCTACAAGGGTACTGTGTTTGAGGGGTAAGTAAGTTATGTACCATTCACTTCCGGCTTGTTCACTGAGCCTTGAATCTCGTGGATTTTTTCAAGAGTTTGTTGAATCTAGCGTTGAAATCTTTAATGGGCTCCTTTGGTTTTGTATTCAGGGCAAGGAGATCGTTGATTCTGAAATTAGCTATTGATCTATCATCTCCAAAATTTGGTTAAAAAGGATACGCAAAAATAGCCCAACTTGTTATGGATCTGAGAGTAACGAAAAGTACCGAGTCCTATTTGCTCCTGCAGTATAAGGGAATAGTCGACTACAACATCTTCTTCTACGACTCATTCAAATTTACGACGAGCATAAAGTTATTGATGTGCTCTTGTTGAATGTAAGTTGGACTAAGCTTTGAAAGCCATTTCCCGAGTTGTCAGGTAAATCATATAGGAATCGAGCATGTTGACGTACTGGAGTAGCCCCTTGGTCTAGCCATTATTGGAACAACTATTGGAGGAGTAGTAGAGAATTTGGTGGTGTATGAATAGATGTTGTTGAAATAGATGATGATGAGATTGATGATGATTGAGAAGATGATTGAGCGGATGATGTGGAAACAAACTGTGTTTTGTTGAGTCTGGGGTTAGGAAACGGAGTAATTGAATATGAGATGAAGAACTTATATCACTTTGGTTGATTGAGTTTTCTTGTCTTGGTAATGCTAGGTAAAGGAATTCTTTCGGAGAAATACCAAGTTTTTCACTTTGAAGCCTGGTAAGAGGTTTTGAAGAAACAAATTTTGAAGTTACACTACCTTCGGATAGCTGAGACTCATCCCAGAGATAATGAATTCCTTTGATTTATGAATTAAATCTTGAACTTGGGGCCTAGGGATTTTGATTTATGCGATTGTTTTGAGATTTTAGTGAGTAGGTGTACGAATATTCTTCTCAATTTCCTTCTATAGGATTTTATGACTGAGAAGAAATTGAAGAAGTTAATGAAGGTCTTTTTCTCCTCGGAATGGCTTTTACAGGTAAAAATTTACTTGCACATTCACATATGCCCTCCTTCTAGCGCTAAAAATGTTGAACTGAAAATATACGCCAAACATTCCAGGAAAATACAGTCGGGACAGAATGAGATCCTTTTCCATTTGGTATGAAAGCGGCCTCAAAAATTTGGATTTAAAGGACAATTCATATAACTAATGGATGAGTGATGGGTTGATTTGATGAGTGAAAATGGGACTAAATTGATGAAATAAAACTATCTAATTTAAACTAAATACTAGTAAGAAAGTTACAAAACTAACTTGGGAACGTCATGTGAATAAAACTTAAGATTATTCCAATTTAACGATAACCATAAAAATGTATTATCATTTAAATTGAAGTAATGAAGCAGATAAAGATAACTACGCATTTAAAAATTAAAGGGTTGTATTAGCATATTGCATTCATCATAATATATCACCTTCTACATATACTTATGAAGTAATATAACATTTCAGTATACTCAAAAATGATATATATAAAACGTTATGAAAACAAATGTCTGTAAATGATATGAAATTTTAAAGCGAATATCATAAGACAAAGAAATCAGCAGTAGATAGAAATACCTTATTCATTTTGAAGGCTTTCAAATGAAATCTAATACTCTAATCCGATGGTCGATGCACGATCAAATCAAAGATGCAATGCAACACTTTAAAGATAATTGTAAAATCACGGATACTGATCCTTTTTAAAAATATGTAAACTGATTAGATGCAATGTAATCTCCAAGTCAAAATATTAAAATCCAGGACCCTTCTCTAAATGCATGAGAAGGTTTTAAATATCTTAGCTAAATCTAAAAATAGTCTATTACAAAAAATTAAGGATTCGGTTTAAATGACCGTCCTTTTCCTAGGCAAAAATACGGTAAAATTAAAACTAAATCTAAAAATAAATACTATTAACAAACTACTTATGAACTTGATCTTTAAACTTACAGGGCATCTAGCACTGACTGTTTTGAAAAGATGTAGTTGACCGACTTGATTTCAAGCTTGTCTGAAAAACGGAGATAGGCAAGTGTGAGCACAATCTTCTCGGTAGAATTGATGATACAGTCAACTGCTTGTCTTATTTGTGTGGTTTCACTAAGTATGTCCGGTAAGAGTCCCAGGTTTAATCTTGTCGACCCTTGGATTGATGCCTTTTCTCTTTATGCCTTTTGCCTCATTACGTTTCTGGAAGGTTGATGTGCACAGCAGGAGATATCCCGAACGATTCACAATCAAATTATCTTTACACAAATTATCATTTACATTGATGAATTGACACTCATGGGCCTACCTCCTCTGCTGCCTGTCTGCCCCTCTGATCTGTGCATGCAGTTATTAGAAAATAATTCTTATGGATTTCATTAATAATTGGTGCACCAACTTTTCTTCCTTCTTCTGTATTTTTCATACCAAAATAATCATTGATCTTTTCATTAATTAAATCATAATCATTTCGTAAATCTACATTGTGATTGGTGATTACTATCCTCTCTTGGCAAAAGAAATTCCATTGCAAGATTTTTTGGCCTCATGCTTCTTCTTGTTATGACGTTGATTGTTTAAAGAGATAGTTTAAAATAAACTCTCGGAAACTTAGGATCATCTTTGTGCCTAATCTTGGATAATCGTATTTGTTTTTCTTTATCGATAAGCTTTTTGATGTCCAATTTTCATTTCTTGAAGTTTCTTGTAACTCTTCAAGTTTCCATTGTGCTTCATTATTGGCACGTACATGTTGCAATTGTTGTTGTAGAACTTTTATCATTCTTCCTTTTTCCCATTCAACAAGAGTTGTATCTCAAATGCTTTTGTCAATCGTTGCGAAGCATAAGCTCTAGCAATTTGAGATAACAGCAAGATTATTAGTAGGCTCTTGCTTTGGCAGGATCCACCCACAAGACATCTGGTTATTCTGTGATGTAATTTCACCTTCTAACTTTCTCTTTTCTCTTTCTGTTTCTTCACTATTGCTTTGTATTTTGAGCCGTAGAATACATCTAGAGGAGGAATGCCACTTCTACATTAAGTACAATTTCGAGAGGAGAGGTGTGACAGGTATGTGCTCGCCATTCGTGGTATCTGTGCTACTTATTCCCGTGCTCAAAACTTTGGTTGTTTGTATTGTGGGTATGCACATTCTCGTCACTTCTACATTAATCAATTGATTAAAGCTTTCCCATTATTTTTCTAATTCAATGGTGTGCTGATCGTTGTAACAGTACATTGGTAGGAGAAGGATTTTTCCCACGGTGAGAAGTCAAGATCTGCCTATTGAGGAAGTTCGTTTCGATTGAGGCAAAATCTTTCACCGATTCTTCAATTTTATCTTCCTTTTCATTAGACTTATTGGAACGTTCGAAAGTCTCTCTTTTCGCATTTTGACTTAGATTTGCTCTGCGCTTGAGCTCGTCAAATTCAGACCCGCTTACTAGGAGTTTTGTTTCCGCTGAAAGGTTCCAAAGCATAGATTTTCTAAAGGAATATTAGTTAGTCTTCTCTCTCTCGTAAAGTTTACATTCACGGAATTCCTCTCGGGAGATAAATTTCGCATTTGAGCCGAATTCAAAACTTCTTTAAATGAACCTTTTGTTTGGAACACATATCATCGAAAAAGATCCCGTTCCCAGGAAAATTCCCTTACTCGAGTCGCATTGGTAAAATTCTTAACAATATTATTTTGGTCAAATAAGCTTCTCGAAAATTTGAATAGGCCGTAAGCATGTAATGTTGCTTACCTCTTTCGAATGCGTGAGCCGAAACATCAAATAGTAAAAATGTTCCACGCGTTGATGGGAAATTGTGGCCAAATGCCTTTTCTTCTTCTCTTTTAATTCTTTTGTTAAACCTCCTTGGCCACAAGTCTGCTCTTAAAGCAATCTCTCTCGAGAACAACAAGTCTATCCGGAATATAAAGGGGTAAAACATGGGGGAAGAAGAACTTCCAAAAAGCCTAACATAAGTGAACAATTCCTTCTTTAAAGCCATCTCGCAGCGGGGAGAATGTCGTCCTCTCGTTTGCGGGGATAATCTTGGGGCATCCTTATTATGCAATGTTCCGTACAATGGCGCATTATGCCATGACAAACTTTGTAAAAATGGGGGACAAACTTAGAGTTCCCATAGTTCCTCGTGGTACACATGAATAGGCGAAAAGGATCGTGGATGGTCCATTGCCAACCCATCAAAGAGAATTTAGAGACAAAGCAGGATAGCGTCCATGACATAGCGGATAAATAAAAAGGTGGATAAATCCGCTAAGAAACTGTCGTTTCAGGACCAGCAAGAGGTAAAAATCAGCAGGTGGTCAAATTATCGAGATAAGATTTTGGCCCAATCTACTGATTGTAGAATTAACGAGGTAAGCATTTAACAAAAGGGAGCCATTCGAGCAGAGATCCATATTTATGTGGTGCACCAAAAAGCATCGCATGTCATGGCATCGATCAAAACAATAAGGAGAGGTAAGTGAACTTCGCAAGTCGTACGCACCGTGCTTTGTGTTTGTTTTTCTAACGGTTCGTCTCTTTTGGTCCACTCCTATGTGCATTCCGACAAATTTGCATGTTCTCTCGGCAAACTCTTCCATAAATTTCTTATATATAAGTTGCCCGAGGTTACCGCAGCTCGGTACATCAGCCCTCGAAATCTTCCGTGGTGAATGGTCTCAGTAGCTCTTGAGATGGAGTTCTAAATTGCTCGATCCGAAATACTCGGTGATGTCCAGCACCCATTTCACCATGTCCATATGAGAGGAAAAATTCTTGGCCTTGCCGCTATCCTTTATGCTTGAGGAAATGAGCAAGCGCTCTTTAAGGGTTGCCTCGGATGAATTACCGGAACCGCGTTTAGCCGCAACTTTATCCTCGCACAGGATTTTCTTCTTTGAGAAAGAGTACTACATTCCTTCCCGTGGTTATACCGGCATCCTTATTGCAAGCGATTAGTACCGTATACGGTGAAGCCATTTCTCCTGTTTTTAGAATTTGAGCTCTCTCATTCTTACCCATAATGTTCTCGTGGAACGCTTTGTATGAGACGTTTGCTCCTTTCGCGCCTCGCATTTTACGCAGTTAAATGAGAGTAATGGCATAAGAAAGGTGATGGAGATAGTTTTAAATGCAAAGGTGGATGAAATATATTATTTTAACGTGAGCGACCTTTCGATCAAAACTTAAAATCTCATGCCATTAGTCGACAAATCCATTTCATTTAATCCAATCATTAAAGCGCCATGATCGTATAATGATTTATGGGAGGATTTTCTTTGAACAACGCGCTTTTATGAATGCAGCGACATTGCGATATGCGATTTGCCGCAGCACATCGCAATATCTTGACATCTTTCTCAAAACGTAACCATCGCAAATATCGCATATCACAAATATCGCAAATCAAAAATTATTCATTTAACACATTTCTCTGCGATCCGCGATTTGCGACCGGTATAGGTTTTTTGGGATCGCGTTATCGCAATATCGCAAAATCGCAATTTCGCTTTTACAAAAAGATATATATTATTTGCGATGGATGCGCTATTTTGTTTAAAAGAAACGATTTTATTGTAATCTATCATGCACTTTCAGTGTTTGTTAAGGTTTCTTCTAAGGGATTTCCCTAAGTTTACGATAGAAAGTTTTATTTGAAAAAAGGATCCTAAATGATGGATTTTTTAACTCAAGGGTCCCCATTTATTTAGTATTATTACCATTATTAAATAAAAGTTTTTGCCGGTCACAACGGGTTGCGAGCCATCCAATCCAAAGAAGTCATGTGTAATAATTCATAATAATCCACGAGAACCCGCTAGCCAGATTTTATCGAAACAAAACCCAGTGGTCTTACGCTCCATATTGACCCTTACAAGTACAAATTAAAGCATGCAAATATATGATCTGAAGTCGAAACATGTAATAAAATCACCCGATTACTAGCCAAGTGATGAAAGTTGTTAATAGGCACGAGAGAAACCACCAATAATGACAATGGCTCTCAAGGTACAACGGGTACAATCCACGGAATGTTAACAATGATGCGGGCATCGAACATCCACGTAATCGCAGATCGAAGGCCAATGATGTGAGACCTTGCATCAAATGTGAAGAACCCGCCATTAAGGCATGCGGCTCTAAGGGTACCAAAAGAGAGTCTCTAGATCGAAGTCCTCGGATAATGAGCTGAAGTCGACGGGAAGTGACCCGATCAAAGTTGCGTGCCATAATTTTTCCCACATCATCGACACGAGACGAGAAGAACGCGATTATGGTGAGATCAATACCAATAGAGAATCAGAGGGAGGTTGAAAACTACGGAGGCAAACTTCTCTTGAACATATGAGTGACGACGACACTAGATTTAGCGGAAGTGTTGACATCAAAGGATGCGGGGTCATGGTAGTGATGTGGCAAAGAGCGGATGAGAGGTCAAAAGAGATTACCCAAAACGGCGTGGAGGAAAAAGTGATGAAATGAGATGTCCTCTAATCGAACATGAATGCGGACAAGTGCCATGTTCAAGAGGCTTAACATACTCTGCCAATGTAACTAAAACTTGGTTCCACATTTTCCCCCACCATTTCTAGTGAGGCACCCCAATTATTTTTTAAAACAAGCTTGAAGGGGGATATCACTGTGATGTAAGTTTTTCCTTCTGGACAAATCCAACCTCAGCACATTTTACGAGCCCTGGGAAGGAGGAACTTGAGTAATGTCATGGTGACAGAGTCCGATTTCACGGTAGTTTAACGAGTACTGATAAAGGGAGAACTCGGCATCTTTTCATGTTTAGAGAGTTTGAAAAGAAGGCGGGGAAAGAAACTCTAGCATGGCCCTTTTACGTAAAGTAGTATCTCAAATCCGAAAAGGTAGAAAACAATATCTAAAAAGAACCTCTTGAGAATCACACTGAGCTTCAAAGTATTCCTTTTTCGTAAATAATCCATCCTGTACACGAGGGGTAAATGTATACCTTGCAGGTAGATATCTAAGCATCGCTACCCATTTAACGAGTTTGAAACGACAAAGAGTCTCAACAATGTTTTCAATTTTAGAAAAGTCGAGAAAAGAGCTGAAAGATGACCTGCGATGAGTGTGTGTCGTGTTTTTACCGAGTCTAGCGAAAAAAGTATAAAATATAACTCGTTACCCTCACATCACTGTGGCTCGAAAACCTCGGTTATATCTGTCGCACAAGAGACACTTGTAGAAACCCATTTTCTCACGAAAATAATATAATAAAATAATCGAAAAACATGTCTCTTAAAACCTAATTAGGGTTGTGAAAAGTTGACAAAAATGGTAAAAATAATTCATTTTCACTTTTTACCTCTTGGTGGAGCAATAGTTACCCATTTTACCAGTGTAGATCTTCGTGTGACGTAGTAGCGTGACAATCCGGCGTACCCATCTCAAATCGCTGCTTCCAGGTAAGATCCAATATCTCTCCCTTCATTTTAAGTCTTCTCTTCCCTTCCCCGCAAGCCCTCAAGTTTTGATTTCTAGGGAGGGAAATGTAAATTTTTAGGGCTACAATCGTTGGTGCGAGTTTTAGGCACGGACTTCGGTGCCAATCGCCCATTTTTTTGAACTAGGGCACGCCACCGCACAAACCATTTTTGTTTAAAAATGCACAAGTTGAAGACCCATCTGTGACAAATCCAAGTTTCAAAAATAGCTAATGCTATCCATATGAACATGTTTAAAGGTAGAAAGCGTAAGAAATGGTAATCGAATGGAAAGAATGGGAACACGCAAGAGGGCGAGGCTTTGTCATGCAGAAAGATGATGAGATGCATGGAAGCTCTCGAGAGCCGTGGACTGAGGAATTTATTCTTGACACCATGTCTCCAAGCTCTGACTCCGAGCCGCTTATAGTATTTGATTAGCACATGGGATGGGAAATCGGGAAAAATTTCATCCTTCGAGATCGAACTTGAGATCGATGTTTCTAATCGTCTACTTCTACAACAAGGATGCTCGCGGAGGGGAGCGGCCACCGATCCTAACCGGCACTCGGCTTTGCATAGGAGAGCATTTCCATGGACGATTGACAGAGTGGTATGTCCGGGGTGCGGGAAGGGATTAGGAAGTGGGAAAGTACGATATCCCGGACCATCCCGGACTCTGGCACTAAAAGTAGTGCTACATACCCAACTCACACTGAGTTGTGGGATCGTTCAGCACCACACGAAGCGACAAAGACACGTGTGCTTCTTGTTGTAGACTTCTCGACACCGAACAATATACTCTCGCCGGTGAGAGGGCCACCGACTTGATAAACATGAAACTCCAGCTTAGCAGGGTGCAAGAGGGCCAAATCGAAGAAATTCAATTATGGGTCTATCCCGGTGTCGTTCTTCACCGGAACGGCTCACCAATATTTCAGCGTCAAGAGGTCATAGTCCCAACACCATCAAAGCGAACCACGTGATGGCCCGATTCGGGCGCCTATGATGCCAAGAGCGAGGTGGGAGGTCGCGCAGTCCCGGAGACCAAGCGCGTTTGATCGGCTCCACCGGCAGCGCTGATTGTCGTGGAGGGCGGCTATTATCACTCTAGTAATTTCTTAAGTTGTGGGACTTTGATTTTTAGTAAAAGAACACTAGAGGTAACCACAAACCTACCTTCAAACTCTAGGATCTAGCCTTTCACTAGGGTTCATAAAGAGGAGCTCTCTCTTTAAGATTTATCTTTGTTTTGATTTATAATATTAGGCTAGTTATTGAAAGTACAATTTGGTTTTGGTTTTAAAGGGTTTGAGTGGGGAAAGATCACTTGGAGTTAAGATGAGAGAGAAATTGATCCGGGATTTGGTGCGCGAATGCAAACGTAATAAACACATAACCATAAAATGCGGAGATGCAAAGCCGTGAGTTAACACTTCATTTCATTAATATCAGGCGAACCGTACCTCTTGCTGGACAATGGAAACCAAAACTAGCTGGGGCACCGGTAGCTATCTCCTCGAGAAGAGATGTGGACGGCTACGAGCTCCGAACCTGAGTTACTGATGAGGCTCGAGAACCTGTTGTGCTGAGAAACAGTGGAGAACCCTCAACATCCCAAAAAACCTAACCACTAGGAGATGAAGCGCCCAAAACTATGGGCCGTTTGGGTAAATTGGTGTTTCAACTTCCCGTGGACATAGCTTTGGCATACTATCATCCGTTTGGCGCGCGCGATGCATCATTATAAAGCTCTGTCCGAGGAATACAACTATTGTAGCGACGATTTTGATGATCAAAATCGCGACAAATTTAATACCCATATGACGTCGTTGGGAGCCTCAAAACGGCTCCCGAGGTTCGAGCGAGCTCGCTAAAAATAGTAATTTATGCCAAAAAGCTCGAAAAAGCCGAAAGGAGAGCAAATGGTGTGGGGCCCAAGTGGAATGAGGCGGGTGGCCACCAATATCCACCGGATCGTTCCTCCCCTTAGGAAGCGATGGTCCCCATTGGGTGTAAGTTCCTCCATGAGATGAGGGAAATTCTCGCCTGAACTTGGTCGGTGAACCACTTTCCTTGGTGCGGAGTCGTCGACTTTCGACAACCCGACACGCTAGATCTGGCATCGCGCGAGTGTTCTTGATTTGCATGTCCACGGTACATCTGTGGTGGCTACATTCCATCGCGATGCGGGTTTAACTCGTGGTGTGAGGTTGTTCGCCGTCATGTCCAGAGGTGTCCAGATGAGGTGGAAAGCAAGGACGCAGCGAATCCACATCGAAGGAGGCGGGGTGCGGACCAAGGAATGGTGGAATACTAAGCTCGAGAGGCATTGCTACGGCGACTTTGCGGTGGTGTACGGCCCGCATCGGGCGAGCGAAGCTTGCGGTGAGGTCGATGTGAGGCGCTCCTGCTGCGCAAATGTAGCCATACTTTGTCTCCCACACGGAAGTGGTGTGGCAATCTCGGTGTCGATCATGTGCGTCGCTTGTACTTCGCGTGGCTTTGTCCAATATATCCCTTGAACTCCGTTGGCGGATGTGTTGAATGCGCTCGATGATGAAGCCTGCTTGCTTTGTCAACTTCAAAGGATCGGACATGAGCTGAATCGGCCCGAGCAGTAGCAAACGACATGGCTATGTCAATGGGATATAGTGGTCGGAATCCCAAGCCCACTCGAAAGGCTATGGCGATTGAGCGTGGAGAGTCTCGGTTTATTATAATCGTGTTGTACATAGAGGCTCTGCGTCCCATGTGCGTGGATGCTTTGAGTTGTACATGCGAGAATGCACGGTAGAATCATTATGTTGACGACCTCTCGATACCGGCCATCCGTTTAGGGATGGAAAGCCGTGGACTTGGTGAGCGCTGTGTCCAACATTGGCCGTAAAGGCACGGACCAAAATGTGCGAGGAACACCGCTATCTCGATCGCGATATGATAGGCGTGGGATCCCAAAGTGCACCCACACACTCGTTCGAAAGAAGATTTTAGCAAGGCATTACTGCTGTGATATTCACTTCTTACAGGCCGCCATGATGGCCATCTTTCGAGAGTCTCGTCAACGACCACGAAAAGCTCAGAGCCATTTCCATTCTTATTAGAAACGCAAGCCCGACATGTAATCCACGAAGAGATGGATTCCCACGGGCCGACTAGGGGTAGGTAGTGGAGTATATAGGCCTTGCTGTCGATGGCTCGGTTTGGCAATGGCACTGGCCGATGCGGATCCGATGTGCTTCTCGACATCCTTTCGAAGGTTCGGCGATAGAAATACTTCGACAGTATTGCTACCGTTTTCTCGACAAGAAATGCCCGCCGACTCGAATCGTAGTGTGCTTCCCCATATCATCTCGCACGCTCGCTCGAGGGAACACAAAGTGTCCCGGAGTGACACAAAAGTCTGCATCTTGGAGGTGAAAATTTGGAACTTGCGTGCCTCCCAAGAGTGCCTTGCAAGTGTGGCCGGCTGCGGGTCACTCTCATAGAGAAGCGGCCGTCTCGAAGTCTCGTGCCCACGAGAGTTGGAAGAGCACGGTGGTGAGCGCCACGGACGAGGTGGTCTACTGAGGCGGTCTGCAACATTATTGCTCGCTGCCCTTCTTGTGCCCGATGTTCTGAATGGCCACTGCGGATATGTGGACCACTTCTCGATGGCGAATCATTCTCGCAACTTCCCTTGTGTCCGTGCATGAACTACGAGGGGCCGGTGGTCCGTGTGGATGATTGTTTCCTTCCCCGAGTATGCAATGCTTTCCATTGTCGACGGGCTTGCACAATGGAATACATTTCTTTGTCATAGGTGGGATGCTTGCGGCCTGCCTCCAAACAATGTCTCAGCGTGATATGCCACTTGGATGTCCCCTCGGTGAGCAAGAACCGCCCCACATAGCATAGTCGGAGGCATACCGTCTTGATCTCAAATGGGCTCGCCGCAAGTCCGGTAGGGTGAGCGCGCGCGTACGCAGGCGATTTTTCCAGTCGTCGAACGCCTTCTCGTTGGGGTTCCGACCAAAAGAATTTTGCTCTCGCTCCTCCCTTTCGTGACTTGACTCCAAGGGCCAGAGTGATGTCGAGAGAGTCCCAACACGAATCTACTTCGTAGAAATTAGCAAGACCGCGAAAGCCGCTGAAGCTACGGTATAGTAGTCGAGAGTCGGCTCAATCTGAATGACTTGGATCTTGGCAAGGATCCACATGCACTTTCAATGATGATATCCGGAGGGTTGAGCTGGCCTTCGCCAAACGTGCACTTCTCCCAAATTGGCACACAACTTGTGTTGCCGTAGTGTTTGGAGGACTTTGGTTTCGGATGTGATGAAGGTGTGCTCTTCCCCAGTATCACTGAAGATCGAGAATGCTCATCCAAGTACACCACTACGAATGAGTTTGGTGAATGGGCCGCAAGGTCGTCGTCCATCATCCTCACGAAAGGTTGCGGGCATCTACTCGACCCGAAAGGCATGACCAGCCATTCAAAAGAGGCCTTCCTTAGCTTTCGCTGCGGGCTTCCACCCCATCGAGAGTGCAGTTGGTACCGGTGCAGTACCCGGACTTCGGTCGATCTTACTGAAAGTATTTTTCACCTTTGGAGTTGGTCCGAGAGGTCATCGATGTCCGTGGGATTGTGGTGCCTATTCCGGATAGTGATCTTGTTCGCCGCGCGATAGTCAATACGCGAGTCTCCACGTCATCGTGCTATCCGTACCGACACGACGGGCTCCCACAGTAGGCGATGAACTTGGTCCGATGCCAGGCCTTTCCGCAACAACTCACCAGATACTACGCTCTTGATTTCATCATTTTCTGAAGCAGAGCGTCGAGTAGATGGGTCATTAGGTAGTGGCAGCACTTGGGGTCGCGTCAATCGGGTGCTTGACTCCGGTAGTGCGCAGAGAACCCACAATCGTGAGGTGCAGAAGATGTCCACCGCGCTCACTCCACGACCTTATCCATTTGTTGTTTTCGTGCAGAGGGGGCCTCCGTCCGGGAGGTCGTGGCCACGGCCTTCTTCTTGCCCGCCCGCGTGATCATCGAGTGAAAACGAATTTCTTTGGTTTGGGAAAATGAGCTTACTACATTGTTTTGCGGTAACGAGAGATAGTCGTAGGAGAGTGAGTACCTCTCCGTTATCCGTACAACTTGTTCCCAAAGGAATAACACAGCACGGAGGTCGGGAACTCATACACAACATGGTGCTTCTGCAGAAGCCATGGTTTTCCTAAACAATACATCGTAAACATCTGACAGGAGCAACATCACATAATGCCTCATCCAGTGAAGGGCTTCGATGCTACGAAGGCGGCACTGTTGGCCGCGACGGAGATCTCGTCCTCGGTGAAGCCACCCCGATGGTGTATGGATGTGGAGCGAGGCCGCTGGTCGGCAAGCCAGCAACCGCTTCACGGCGTCAGTCGAAATGAGGGTTCTTTTGGCTCCCATTGTCGACAATGAATCAGTACGGGGGAGCCCTTTACCCGCATCCAGGAGTGGAAGAGACGTTCCTCCTCCTCGGGATCTTCCGGCTCCTCCTTCTGGACCTTTGTAGCGCAGCGAAAGGGGTGTTGGGCTCCGACATCAATAACGTGTTTCCCTTTTTCATTCTTTACCGGGGTCCTCGATTCCCAGGAGCTCCGAGCATGCATGCGACCTCAGAAGCCCTCATCTCGACCACGACCAGCGCTCGCTTTGGCCCGACACTCACTTGTGTTGTGAGTGGAGCTCTTATGGAACTCACACCACTTTCCCGTGTCCTTCTTTGGCTTTACGTTGTTGTTCTTTTCTTGTGGCTTTTGACGGGTTGTCTTTAGCCGCCATACTCTATCCTTTGTCTCCGCGGTTTGGAAGCACCTTTTCCTTGCTTTTGATTCGCGTCCAAAGTCTCGCTTCCTGCGATTTGAATTCTGCTCCGTTTTCATCTGCTAGCATACCCAAGGTGTCGTACCTGAGCGAAGGGAGATGTCGAGGAACTCCATTTCCTCCCGAGTGTGTCCGTGCGCATTGTGCTGCGATACTTTAGCTCTAAATGTTTCTGCGAATCTTTGATACCCAACTTTGTGCGCGAGGGCACGGAGCAGATTCGTCGGCCCCGTGCACGTCACCCGAGTCCCTTTGTTGTCGCAGTCAGTGGTCCATTGTATGCAACCATGGCTCATGTAGCTCCCCATGGGATAGTACTGCTCCTTGACGGCGTCTCGGAAAGAATTCCAAGTTGGTACGGTCCGGAAATCGCAGAGGGTTCCGTCCGGTCCTCGTTCACGCGCAGTGAGTTTCCCACCAAAGTCCTTAACATGAAGCCTTTGGAGTGCAAAAATAATCTTCTCCTAGGTGCGAAAGAGTCATGAACATAGAAATATCCTTCTAATAGATTCAACCATCTATCTACTCTCGACATCTGCGTTTATTTGACCCTCAAATATGGGAATGTCAAAAATTTACTTGCACCTCCAAAGGGAGTCGCAGCACTCCAGAGTGGCCGTCGGATGCGGCATGCGCCGCCGGCGGCGCCGTTGATGCGAGCAAAGCTATCCATCATCGCGTTCCTTTGTTTTTCGGAGGGCCTCCCACCGAGCAATATTTCGATCAGGATCCTCCCCGCTCCCTCATCTTTCTTTTCGTCCCCCATGGGCGTCCCAGTCGAGGTTTTCGAGGCCACGATCTTTGCAAAGGTTCCACCCGGATCAAGCCCTAGCTCCTTATACCCCGACCTCGTTGGGGAGCATGCGAAAGAAGGATCGAGAAAAAAGGCGACTCCCTCCGGCACTGTCAGATCCCGTTGTGCAAGAACGCAACGGAATCGACACCGCAACCATAAATGCAGTAGATGCAGTGGAAATAACACTTCATTTCATTAATATCAAAAGGCTATCGAAAAGTTTGCTTACGAGACAATGGAAATAAAACTAGCGAGCGCGGTCAGTCATCTGCGAGAAGAGATGTGGTGGCTCGGTGCCTCGCGAAGCCGAGTTAAAATGAGGCTCGAGGGCCTATTTATTATTGAGAAACAATGGAGAACCCTCAACATCCCAAAAACCTAACCCTAGGAGATGGAAAGCGCCAAAGCCCATGGGCGTTTGGGTAAATTGGTGTTTCAACTTCCCGTGGACGTAACTTTGGCATACTATCTCCGTTTGACGCACATGATGCAGCCATCATTATAAAGCTCTATTCGGGGACTACAACTATTGCGGTGAGTTTTGTTGATCAAAAGTCACAAAAAATACCCACGTCGTTTAGGGCCTCAGCGGCTCACGGAAGTTCGGGACCCGAAAAAGCTCGCTAAAAATAGTAAGTTGTGCTCACACCGAAAAACTCGAAAGAGACAATGGTGGGGGCCCAAGTGGAATAGGCGGGTGGCCACCAATATCCACTCCGGATGGGAAATATACTTTTCGTTGGGCTATGGAGTCTAAATCAAGCTAGCAACACTAGAAATCAAGGCTAAAAGGTACAAATATATTCAAGGCAAGATAGATAACCCTCAGAGATTTGGGAAAGTGGTTTTTTGTGAGGTGGTATGATCACGATAAAGGGCACTTAGAGGATCACTTTGATCCGAAAATGGAAGTAAATGCGTAGATCAAAGCGGGAGTGAGAGCAATTAAGAATTCTCAACCACTGGAAATTAGAAGAAAACATTAAAATGGCAACTAGTTAAAGATAGGGAGAACTTGACTAATCCTTTCAAAGTATTACTCCTAGATACACATTTAGAATAGAATAAAAATACAGTAAGTGAATGAAACTTCAGAGAAAATGAAACAATGACAAGAAGGGAGTGCTTCACTCATCGAGATTATCACGATGGATCCTAAATTATGATGCCGCTAAGCTTGTCTAGTCCGGCTACTTTGAATTCAAATGTACTAACACCTCCAGTGTTCGGCCAGAAAATATCTATAGTAATTCCATCAATGTTTATTCCACCCTAAATACTTCCTAACATTGAAGTATTTATACAAAATGTAATTCACAAATATCACTAGGAGAATTTTAGGAATATCTTTAGGAAAAGGGAAACATCATTACATAATAAAAGGAGACGACTACTTAACGAAACAACTTGAGTCCTCTTTTATCCAAAACAATCAGCTCGCTTTATCTAACAAGGATCTTTTAAAGGTCAAGGTGTACGTAGCTTTCACCTGGTTGCTAGAAAAGTATCTAGCTTCTAAGTTGCCTTCGTACCGATACTCTCTGTCTGATCCGATACTTTACCTAATTAGCTTAACTAATTTCCATGCTATAAATTTATCTTTTACATTGAAATCAACAAAGCGTCTTTTTATTTTAATTGTTCATTTGGTCGTACCTCTTGTCTCTACATCAAATTAGTGAAGAGTTTTCCATTCGTCTTCCTTAGGAGTTTTGGCATTCCTCAAATTCACAGGAAATTCCTCACCTGGCACGTATATCCGGAAAAAGTGGGCTTTGATGACAAAGAGATGTTTTAATCTCGTACTGTAAAAAGAAGAGATATTCAAAATACTAAAGGAGGACTTCTCTCGTGAGTGCCTTGTGTCACTAGTGGCTTGTTAACACTGCTCTTTAGCAAATTCTGCGATCTTTTTATCATAATCGCTTCCAGGGCATAGGTTTTTCATTAAAAAACATGGATGTCCGGTAGGCCCACTCTTTCTTGGGTTTGTGTATCTTACCATAAATTTTGTTATGGAAAGTGTTCATTGATTCACATTTTTCTTCCCGGAATTATTCATCGAGTTCTTCTTAGTTACAATATATTTTATCTATAAGATTGTTTCTGTCCTATCCATGACTTGTCATTGCTTTCCGGTCTCCGCCCTATTCTCGCTATTTAAAAATTTAATAAGTTTTAAAAGCCTCAGGCTAGTGCCTACTCGGTCCAACTCATATTTTGGTCCTTTGTATCTGGTTCTGCAGACTGCTAACAACAAATCTCTAACCTCTTTATAACCTCGAATTGAAGGCCATCGATTATGAATGGCTTCGATTATGTTAGCACGTAGATGATTTTTTACATATGAAATATGCGCTACCAAACTTAGTTCTTTTCTGCAAATTCTTCGATTCTCCTTCTCCCCATCTGAGTGCTTTTTGTTCGCGGGTTTTAGCATTTACTCGGGTTGTGTCTTATTTGTGGCTTCAAGATTCTCAATCGTCTTTTTCAAGTCGTTGATTTCCAGTTGTTGTCTTTCAGACGGCTTTCTTCCTGTAGCTTTAACAACTGGGCTTGCCTCATACGTGTTTGTTGAACATTTGTAGTAGAAGAGTTTGCAGAGTCGAAAGTAGTGGTTGAAGTCACTCGGCATTGATCGGTGGGCCCTTTGGTGCTTTATTTCTCTCCTAAAGTAGAGGGCAGCGTTGTAGTTATTACTGGAATCAGCTCCGCAAGAATTATAGGAGTCTCCATGTTCTTTCACAGTCTCTTTTTCCTTTGGTACAAAAGTCTGGTCCATTTGGAACTCCATCACTTTTATTTGAGCACCGCGTTTAAGAACGAGCTTCGTCAGTTCTTCTTTCTCACTGCGATCTTGAAGGATTTCCTTGTTTTTGTGGATGATCACTTTTAGGAAGCTTTGGGTTGATTTCCTCAAATGTCGCTATGTCATCATTATTTTTCTTTATCAATAGTTATGCTACTTGAATGTTTGAGGGATCATATCCCACCCGTAAAACTAATTCCTCTACGGCTTTAATCCTTATATTCTCGTGCATATAAATATGCCTTGTCTGCTATCCATACTGATCCTACATCATTAATGATGGTGTTCTATAGCTTATTTTCACTCATTGCCTTGGTTGCTACCGTAAGAATAAAAAGCATCTTTGAGACTTTGTCTCGTGAAATTCAATTTGATCTATCTCATGGACAGGCTTCTGCGCATCAATCTCGAGGTCCACCTTGTTATAATCTACCGTTGTTTTTAGGTGTGGAGGTAAGTAGGTTGTAGAAATGACAAGATCATACTAGAATAATCAGAGGCTAAAAATAGCCTATTTTGCAGTCCAGGCTTTTGTTTGAGGAGTGAGAATATATCTTTGTGTGTGATCTCCTCATTCTTCCGCTGTGCGTTGTATTTCTCCTCGATGTCTGAAATCATTTTCCTCACTGTTTGTGAGAAGAGGCCTCCATGTTATGTCGCCTTAATCATCTCGAGGTATCATTTTGGATTGGTTGTTGATTACTTTTCTATTTCCATGGTGTTTCATTGATTATAGTTATGGCCTATATCGCTCATCGATACTGGAGCATCCTGATCTCATCAGCATCAATCGTTACTTTATCCTTGTCGCGAACTGAGTTTAAGCCTCTTGTTATAGACTCGCTTTGAATTTGCGTTTTCGTAGTTGTTTCTACTATATAGGCTCCTTCCTATCTAACTCTTTTGTTGATGTCTTTTGAGATTGTTTTTACAAGTTCTAGAGCTTTGTGTTGTGTCACATATTACCTGTTGTCTCTATATTACTTGCTATATCTATCAAAGTGTATTTTCCAGAATTCAACTTGGTTGGAAAATTTCTACAATCTCGGAATTAAGCTCATGTATGAAAGGGTGTTAATTTTCCATTTTGCTCCCTTAGATTTCTCGGGATCCCTTGAGGATCATAGTTCGGTGGAAAAATATTCTGGAAATTTAAAGCTTTGAGTAATCTCTTTGTGATTTCTCTCTCGCATCTCTCGTTGTTTATGATAAAGGGACCAGCCTAATTCTTTAACTTAAATTTGAGTCTTTTTTTCCGGCACGCCATGAAGTTAATGAGAATGAGAATTGAGTATTAGTCTCAAATACTCTAGTTCAAAAATTCTCATGCTCATATATGTAGGTAAATTATAAGGTAATAAGTTGGATCCAAAAAATTCATAGCAACTCAGCATGCTTCTCATAGAGACACACGATCTCATTTTACTCGGTTCTAAAATTCTGCGGGATTCTCTTTCATTTCCTCACGCGAGTTGCGGGTCTGTTTCGCTTTATTCAAAATGTTCATCGCTAGATGTGAGAAAAAGTCTAAAAAATCTCGTGTAGGTGAAATCGCCACTCCTCTTTCCTAAGCGAGGAAGTCACGGAGAGATAATGGATAAAGAGCTTACCCTCCAAGTCCATATTTTGTAATGCAATAGGAAATTTATACGCCTTGAAAGAATAAGAATAAGTAAAACAAATAGGATGAGTGTTTGAAAACTCCCTTCAATGGGTAATTTTATCAGCTGATGATGGATAGTGTTGGCTATGAGAGCACGACGAAAGTCAAAGATGGCGATGGAGGTTGGCTGGAGACAGGGTGGATAGGAAACCTAGAATGGACTCACTCGAAAGGTATCCATCCCATAAAGCATCCAAGTATAAAAGGAGAGCATAGAGATAATATGTCTAGACCCTTCAGGGAATTTAGAAGTGGAATAAGGAGGGTTTATTTTAGGAATGTCAACATGGGAAGGCTTAAAGTTTTGAAATATCATGAACTTCCTAGGGAAGTCTAGGCCTAAGTACAATTGGGTCAACACTTCTATAGATAGGGGGATTGATTGAGGCTCAAATTGTAATTGAAGCATTTGGTTTATTGACTTTGCTGTGATGGTGAAAAGGATTTCTCTATCAGCATTTACTATGGCCCTTTGATCTGGTTCATAATATTTTTGACATAATCTGATAAGATCTTGGCCGGGGTGGGTCAATGGAACTATATATTTAGGAAAATGAGTCTCCCAAATAGGTATCTCATCCTTGTCCAAGTACTTTTCATAACACCAATTGTGTATATCCAAGAGGTTGAATTCTACAATAGGATCAAAAATTTTGTAGTGAACATTAGTCAAAGGGAGGCTTTCTACAACAACTACAGGTGGTTGGAGGGGATTCACTGTTGCAGCAGATTTGGCAGTGATGACTGAAGTAGGTTTAGGGGCTTTGGATCCTTCAGATTTAAGTGTTTTGGATCTAACAAGTTTTCTTGTGCTCTGTTTCTTAGTCATTTTGGATAACTACTACAATATTAGACTGTTTGCAGGAGTTCTTATATCAAACAGAGAGGAAATTTGAGCAGTTTTTAGGCTAAGGATGGATTCTTTTAGGCTTTTTTGCTCTATTAGATTTATCTAAAGATGTAAAACTGGCTTAAACAGAAAACAGGGGTTTTCTTAGTGGATTAAATGGAAAAAAGGGATTTTTAGTGTATTTTCAATAGTTTTAGCCCTTTAGGTGCTTTGAATTTGGTTTTCACGCTTTTGAAACTGGGAATTTGGCTACAGAAAGGCTCACAGTAGAAAATAGAGTTTTCTGGAAAAATTTGGCCAGGGTTTGGCCTCTTTTTAGGTGTTTTTAGGCAAAATAGTCCGATAAAATTTCCTAATTACAGACCTGGCTTAATTACTGAATGGTTTAGAATTGAATTTGAAGGCTTAAATTTATTGGAAAATACCTTAAGATGCAGGTATTCGGCGGTTGAAATGATTTTGAGAGGATCTCGGTTGATTTTGAGATCTTTCATGGCTTTACTGGAGCGGCAAATAACTTTACTGGTCTTCAATGGGGAATTTCGGGTCAATTTGGAGTTTTTGTGGATAATCGGAAATTACAGGCATTAACACAATTGGGAGAGGTCTTTTGGAGTTTTAAATAGATGAATAAACATTCTAATTAACCTTTATCGAAGGTTTTATGCTTTGGTCTATTCATGTTTTCTTGCATTGAATGTAGGATTAATTTATGGCGGGCGGCGGCTTCAATTTAAACAGCGAAACCAACAGTGGTCATCGCGTCCATTTAAGGTGGTAAGAGGTTTTAACGCAAACGAAAGCGATCCAATAGAATACTGACATGTCGCGGGGGGTGGAATGGGAAAAACAACCCATTTCACATCCATTTTGTATTTGCGTGGACGATTAGTTTTCCCACGCGATATTGATCTTGCACCATCAGATCTAAGGTAAGGGAGCGAAGGGTCAAGATTTGTTTGAGAGATGCGGGTAATCAATGATGGGACCGGGATAATGTTAAGCAGGTGTTTTAAAGTTCAAAACTTTTATACAACATGACTTTAACCAAGGTTTCGATATGGTGGCGGATATAAGAATGGTTGAAGGAATATAATGGGGGTTAAATGTATATACGGCATGGTTTTTATATGACGGGTTATCAATATAAAGTATGAGGCTTTATATATCATGGCAAATATGGATAGGGGCGGGGTTTAATGTTTACTTAAAATAAACCTTAGCTTATTTTATTTAAACATTGGATTTAGAAATATGCAGGGAGGAATGACATTGTTTGCATAAGGCGGAGTTTTGCATGGTCACGCTTCCAACCTTTTTAACCTTTATAAAATGATAAAATATCATCCAAAAACTTAGGCTAAAATGCTGATGAGCAGGGTAATGTATTTCATTTCAAAATACATAGGATATGTTCAAATAAAACTCATTGACGCAACTTTTATTTTATTTATATAGTATTAAACCTGTTGAATGGTTTAATAACCATAGGGGGTGGGATATTTCTTTAAAGGTAGTTTTAGACTAAAGGGCGCTTTATTTGGGTTTTATTTTGACATGTGGATAATAACTTTGATCCAAAATCTTTGTAATAGTGGGTTTTTAGGGGTATTTAGATATAGGGAATTAGATAAATAGGATAAGGTTTTATTTAAGGATTTAATAAACTAAATTAAAAGTTAATATGAAAAGGGGAATGGAATGCACACAAAATACACAATATGACTAAGTAAAGTGAATAAGTAAAGCAAAGCTTGTCTTTTCATCATTTCACCAATTTACTTAGGATAACCATTTTTGAGGGTTTTTGTATGTTTCTGAGTGAAGGAAGTTAATTAGATGGGGTTTTATGTTTCATTAAGTAAGAATGAGTATTTACTTATGAAAATGAGTGAAAATTTATAAATAAGGGATAAATAATGATAAATGGGGATTTAACATAAGATTTTAACATTTTCAACTAACTAGTCATCGAGCCTTGGGTCCGGTCCCAACAAAAGTCAGAGAAATGCTTTGAGCATGTTTAACTGATAGTCTAAAACACTAAATACTTACAGAGAATGTGAAATTAGTGATTTTTTGCCCGGTGATGAATATTACATGCTTTCTTCCACTTCTTTCTACCTACCCAACATTACCCTAACATTTTTTCTTCCCTTTGGCAGGTGCATTTAAGCTTGCAACCTTGAAACATTTTTTCTTTTGAAAGCATAAACTATCTAATTATACCTTATTTCATCCGAGGACTCAGATTAAATTGTTGAGCTCCTCATTATTCTCTACCTATCCACTGATTTGTCAGGATTAAACTGTCTGACAAGTCTTTATTCACTATCTAAAACATGGGAATTGAAAATATGACAAGTCAAGTTTAAGTAGTTTAACTCATCATGGATTATGGAATTTATTGACACTCTGCCATAATCATTTGTAAAAAGTAAAAAGTAGTGGCATTTGGACTTTCACACTTTCATGTCTTATTTTCATCTTTTTCTTTTGGGGTATATATATTTTTAAGTCCTTTGATCTTTCTTTTAGGACTTTTTACCCTTTTTTTTATTTTTATTTATTTTTATTTTTTTATTTTTTCAAAATTTGGGAAACCAGCTTGCAGAAAGCAAGGTATGTACATATTTTACAAGACTATCAAAAGTCAATTCAAAATTATGAATCCTATATTTATAGGACCCTAATAGAGGCTTCAAATAGGGATGGCATTTCCTGGTGAAATTTCAAGAACTCTAATACTAGTAGCCTTCACTTTTGACCATGATGATCCAGTAATTGTCTTTTGTTTTCTACAATAGTTCCATCCAAATATTTGATAAAGAAAGCATTGTTACCCCTATATCCATAAATTACATAAGGTCCTTTCCACAAAAAGTCAAACTTTCCATGCTTGCCTTTGTATTCTCTCCTAGAATCCCATTTTAACACTTGGTCTCCAATGTAAAAGTCATCTTCTTTACTTCTTTTATCAAAATATTTCTTGATTTTATCCTGAATGACTTGTGATTTCTCATAGACTTCTTCCCTTGCTTGTTGTAGATGAATAGTTTGATTAATTCTTCTTTGCATATCATTGATTTCCACTTGTGATTCTTGAATAATCTTCATTACTGGAACACCTAAGGATGATGGAAAAATTGCATCCATCCCATATACAATCTGGTAAGGGGAATTCCCAATGGATTTTTTGGTAGTAAGTCAATCTTCCCATAAGGCATAGACTAACTTTTTATTCCAAGTCTTTTTGTTATCTTCAAGTAATTGTTTAATGATATTTATTCGAGGATTCAGCTAGGCCATTACCCTAAGGGTAATATGCAGTAGAGTGACCCAGGGTAATATGATATTTATGAAAAATGTAAATCATATTTTTAGACTTAAATGTTGCTGCATTATCAGTAATTATTTTCTGAGGGCATTCAAATCTTGACAAAATGTTGCTTTCTATGAAAGAAATTATGATTGTATCAGTGGCTTGTCTAGTAGGAATGGCTTCAATCCACTTTGTAAAGTAATCAGTAGTAGTCAAAATCCACCTATGTTGGCCAGAGGATGGGGGGTGAATTTATCCAATGAAGTCCAAGCCCCATTGTTGAAATGGTATCTCAGTTGAAATAGGCTTTAAGGGTAAAGGTAACAATTTCTTCTTGCCTTCAAAGATTTGACATTTATGACATGAAGTAACAAATTTTTTAACATAAAAAAATAAGGTAGGCCAGTAAAAACCAGTTCTAAGTATCTTATCTACAATACTTTTCCAACATAAATGTCCTCCAGAGTCACTTACATGAAATTATTGAAGTATTTTGTCGGCTTCTGTTTTCAGTAAACAATTTAATAATATCCCACTTTGTTCTTTCCAAAAAAGCACACTATCTAAAATACCAAATCTCATTGCTTTAAGTTTAAGAAATCTAGCTTTAGTTCTAGACAATCTAGGAGGAGCTTGTAAGTTTGTAAGTACAAAGATAATTGCTAAGTACCAAGGTGAATCTAGAAAGGCTTCACTGATAGTTGGAGTCGCCATCTCTTCCTGGTCATCAATCTGAGCAATAAAATTTATGTCTAATGCATTGCAGTTAGATTCATCCATTAATATGGCTAATCCTTGTCCTTTAATGAGTTTTTTTGGTTTGATTTCTATGTCATATTATAGGATAGTGGCAATCCACTTACCTCTTCTTCCATCAGGACCATCCTGAGTAAGAATGTCTTTAACTACAGAATTAGGGACATAGGAAATTATGTGGGAATAGAGAATGTAAACTCTGAAATATTTTATGGCCTTAACCAAGGCTAATGCTTGTTTTTCCATTATGTTATATTTCAGAGGTGCATCTCTAAGGGTCTTACTGAAAAAAGCTATAGGATGTTCAAAACCTTGATCATTCTTCTGCAGTAAAACTGCAGCAATGGTATGCTCTGATGCAAAAGAAAAAATTATAAAGTCTTTTTTGAAATCTGGACTAATTAAGACTGGTGTTTTAGTTAAAGCATGTTTTATGGATTCAAATGATTGTTTGGCTTCAACAGTCAATTTTAGAATTGAGTCTTTTTTGAGAATATTGTTCAGTTCTCTAATGATTTCAGCTAATTTTGAAAACAATCTTCTCAAAAAGTCAATTCTACTTAAGAAAGCTTGTAATTATTTGTATTTCTAGGTGGATGAATGTTCAAAATTGCTTCTATCCTAGCAAGATCAATTCTAATTCCTTATTTTGAAATTATATGTCCTAGTAACTTACCTTCCTCTAATCCAAAGAGAGTTTTCTTGGGATTTAAAGAGATGCCAAATTTCCTACATTTAATAAAGACCCGTCTCAAATGATCTAAGTGTTCATTATTTGATTTGGAAAATAGAGTAATGTCATCTAGATAAATTACCAAGAATTCATGAATCTCCTTTGCAAAGGCTATGTCCATAGCTCTCTGAAAGGTTGCTCCTGCATTCATCAAACCAAAGGGCATTTTCACATACATGAAAGTGCCCTAAGGAGTGGTGAGAGTTTTTTTTGCCTGATCTTCCTTTTGGAATAGGATCTGGTTGTATCCTGAAAAACCATCTAACAAAGAAATTATAGACGAGCCAACTACCCTTTGTAAAATATGATCCATCTTTGGTAAAGTGTAGTTATCCTTTAAAGACACTTTGTTAAGATTTCTAAAGTCAACACATAACCTAATTTCTCCAGTTTTCTTTCTTGTGGGAACTAGGTTTGAAACCCAATCAGAATATCTAATTGGTGCAATAATCTGAGCATCATACATGCATTTTACTTCCTTTTCTATCAAAGGTAATAGAACAGGATTAATTCTCCTTAATTTTTGTTTGAATGGTTTTTTATCATCTTTTATGGGAATTTTGTGTTGGATTATGTTTGTGTCATAAGATTTGAGATCTTCATAACTCCAAGAAAACACATCTTGATATCCCTTTAAAATATCAATGTATTTTTCCTTTTCTTGTGGAGGTAAAGTATTAGACAGTTTAATCATTTTTGGTTTTAATTCTGTCCCAATGTTACATTCCTCAATGTCAGACCTAACTGGTTCCATTTTTGGCTTTTTAGGTACATCATTGGAATCAAAAAGGTCTTCCAAAGGAGTTAAACCTTTAGGCAAAAAATTATCTTTTAGATCTAACATGTCAATTTCTTCTTCAATGATTTCCTCAATATCTACCTTATCTAAGTTGTCTATGTCAGATTGAGTAAATACAATAGGTTTATCAAACTTATGTACATTTATGTTATCTATTTCACAATCAAAATCTGAATCTATTTTACAGTCTGTATCTATTTTACAATTTTGAAATTCTTCCTCATTATTTAAGAAATGGTAAATCTATTCAACCTGAGAGAAAATCTTCCAGTACTTGAGGTTGTCTGGGATAATTGGTCTATGTTTAACTTCAGCAGTGTACCTATGAGTTGGTTGGAATCGTAAGTTACATGTACTAGCAAAATTTTCTAGACAATGTGTTTGAATTATTTGTTTTCTTGGAATAGCAGCAAACTTTCATTCCAATAAATCATCAGTTAAATCTATCATTGCATCTCTGTATCTGGCTCGTCTAGGATTATAAACAGAATAATATCCATTTATTTGCTTTATGATTAATTATGAATCTCCCATGATTAGTATTCTTTTTCCTCCTAAGTTTCTAATGATTTGGAGACCTAAAATGAGTGCCTCATACTCAGGCATATTATTTGTACATTTGAAGTTGAGTCTGAAGGCATGTCCTTCTAAATGATTAGTCTCCATCTTTATAATCCATACTCCTGCTCCTGCTCCTAATTTGTTTACAAATCCATTAAAGTCTAAGTGCCAAAGGGACTCATGAAATATGTTATCATTATTTGGTGTTGGCTTTTTATCAATAAGTTCAATTTGGATTTCATTATTATCAAAGTTACACAAAATAAAAGAGTCAAGGTCACTTAGTGTAGAATAAATAGGATAGTTTATGGATCTTTCAGCACTACTGACCATGAACTTCATTAGTGTTTCCCTATAAAGTTTTTTAGGTTGACCAAACACTGATATGGTAGCATAACTCATGTCCAGTTGTACAGACCCCTTCAACTTTTCTCCCCATGACCGAGAAAGAAGCATACCATATTTTGGTGGGATATCAGCTACTACAATGTCCATTAATATACTTTTACCAAGGTACTTAACTAAAGTAACACATAAGTCTTTAATTAATCCTAAGCACTTAACTTTGCTGGAGTCAAATGAAAACAAATCTTTATAAGGCATGGTTATTTCTAGATTAAGAGTTTCCATTACGGCTTTAGGCATTAAATTATGGGAATCTCCTGAATCTAACATAGCATTATGTACAAAATTAGATCATGAATGGTAAGACTGATATAAAAAGGAGGGACTAATCCATCTAAATTCTTTCCATTCACATCAGGGCCAAAAATTAACTTGGGTTGATCATCATTAAAATTAATTGCATCTTCACCATCATTCATACTCAGTGTTTCAGTTATGGTTGATTTTTATAAGTCATTTTTTACCAATTCTAATAAAGGAATGGGTATTTTTAACTTAGCAATTTTAGTCTGAATATTAAATGAGGATTGAGATTTACTAATTTGAAGTAATTCATCTCTATTAACTGTAGTCTGATTTGGTTTTTCTTGAGTTTCTACATTTGTATTACTATCTTCAGTTGTTTTGATATTCTCTGTCCGAGTTTCTTGATTTTTATTGCTTTTAAATTTCTTTTCAGGGATAGTTTGTGTTGCAGCATAAGTTTTATCAGATTTATAATTATCAGCAGGTATTCTTGAATTATCCATTTTTGGATCTACTGATTTAGGATCATCGGAAGGCTTTTTAGGATTAGAAATTGCTGATTTTACTGAATTAGAAGCTTTAGCAGTATTAGATTTCTGTACACCTTTGGAAGATTGAGCTACTTCATTAGTAATATCAACAATTTTGGGACTTGTTTATTTTTTAGGACTGGAAGGATTGGAATTTTGCTTATTTTCCCTTGGGAGAATTTGCAAAACTTTTGTTTTTGGTCCTTCTACATTTTTCTTATTTTGATTTTGGGAATTTTTTTTTGTAGAAGACTCATTATTTTTCTTATGTCTAAGGTTATATTGACTGTGTATTTCATTTATGGCAAAGTCATAACCCTGCTTGTAGTAAAAGGATTCACTGGATTCTAATTTGAGTTGTTGAAGCTAAAATAGTTCCTGATCTTCCCGAGTGAGGAAAATGGTATTGTTTTCATCTATTCCAATTAGATGATTGATGTCATCCTCATATTGATCATTATTCTGAGAACTTTCAACATAGTTCTCCTGAAATGGGGGCCTAATGTTTTGGTCTGGAGCTGCTTCTTTAGCTTTTCCAGAATTATTGTTTTTTCTGAAATTGGGATTTCTGATCTGAGTTTGATTATCCCATTCAGGTTTTCTTTCTATATTATCTAATCTATCTACCACCCTTTCTAAATTTTTAGAAATTAAATTTATTTTACCATCCGAGTTTGAACTTTCTTCTTTAATTGTAACTCTTCTTTCATTTCTAAGTCTAGCCTTCCTAGCTAAAATATTGATTTCTACACTGACATCATCTAATTGCATCTGTTCTAAGGTTTGGGAATCTCTTTCTCTTAATTGATAGGCCATATCTATATCAAATCCATCAGGGAATTTGAGCAGAACAGAGTAAGGTGTAGGTTTAAGATTTATATGTATTGTATTGTAGACACTATAGTACCTAGTGCAATAGTCTTGGACATACTCAGTAGGAGATCTTTTCATGGCATCAAACTGAGAAAAAAATTGAAGGGGGTTCTTTTTCTTTTCCCATTTATTTAAAAATATTCTATGAAATATAGCTAAATCAGCTACACTACCAGGAGCTAAATTTTTGAACCATTTTTTAACTTCTCCTGTCAAACTCTGGGCAAATAACTCATCTACACATATGACTCATCAATTTCATAAATTTCACATAAATATGTCATTTTAGTTACATGTCGTTGAGTAGTATATTGTGAAATGCCATCAAGTAGTGGTACATTTTTTTGATAATCTTGAGGCATGTCATGGAGGTTTTGGTGTAAGACAAGGGGAGCATACCTAGTAGTCATGGCTTGAAGCTTCTCTGAGCTAGGAGGTATAACAGTAATGATAGGTGCAGTGCTAGATATGGTAGCTGATGAACTAAAGACTGTAGTTGAAGAGATGGGAAATGAAGCTGGTATGTAAATGGAATTGCTGGGAAATAAAGATGTGGTGCTTATAAAATTTGAATGCAAAGTGGTGGATGTAGTGGATTGAGTGGATGAAGGAAATAATATCCTAGGTTGCAAAGACAATTTAGGAATGAAATGATCCGTAGATGAACTTGCATTAGTATCTATAAATGAAGTAACAACATATAAAAATGAATCTGCTGTTGGTATTATTGTTGTATGAAATTGAGAAACTGGAGGTTTTATGTAAGACAAAAAATGAGCTAATTCAATAGCTTCATTAATATCTTTAATCAATGAAAAATTAATCTTTTCAACTGTATTTTGATATTCATATTTACTTGATTTTGTTCCTACTGAAATATTTTTCTATTTTGCATTCAGAAATGAAATAAAAACAGGATCTATAACAATATTTTTCAAATCAGTTTCAGATTTAGTTTTAAAAATGAATATTCAAACTTCAAATCAAAATCGATATCATTTATAATTACTAACTCTTTGGGTAAAGAATTAGCTTTTCTTAATGGTACTTCGGTTTCTAAATTGACAATTTGTTTTTTCTTTTTACCAATCTGATCAGGGTTATGTACAATAACTGCAGGTTTAGGATACGGGTTAGACCTGGTATAGTAGGTTTTCCTAGAAGCCAAAATGATTGTTTTTATACCCACAACCTATAAAAGTAATCTTAAAGTAAAAATGATAATTTAAATATTTTCCTTTAAGACTAAATTTAAGACTGGAGATTGGTTAGTTCCCCAGTATGGTCGCCAGTATGTTAACACTCTAGTAATTTCTTAAGTTGTGGGATTTTGAGTTTTTAGTCAAAGAACACCAGAGGTAACCACAAACCTACTTCAAACTCTAGGATCTAGCCTTCCTAGGGTTCAAAGAGGGCTCTCTCTTTAAGATTTATCTTTGTTTTGATTTATAATATTAGGCTAGTTATGAAAGTACAATTTGGTTTTGGTTTAAAGGGTTTGGTGGGAAAAAATCACTTGGAGGTATGATAGAGAGAAATCTACTTGTCCATTGGGCTATGGAGTCTAAATAAAGCTATCAACACTAGAAATCAAGGCTAAAAGGTACAAATATATTCAGGGCAAGATAGATAAACCTCAGAGATTTGGGAAAGTGGTTTTTTGTGAGGTGGTATGATTGGGATAAAGGGCACTTAAGGATCCTTTGATCCGGAAAATGGAAGTAGAAGGTAGAGGTCAAATGGGAGTGAGAGCAATTAAAAATTCTGAACACCAGAAATCAGAAGAAACATTAAAATGGCAACAAGTTAAAGACATAGAGCACTTGAATAATCCTGTAGTAATAATCTTAGTTACACATTTAGATAGAATAAACATATAATGGATTGCATGAAACTCAGAAAATGAAACAATGACAAGGAGGGAGTACTTCACTTATCAGCCTATCACATGGATCCTGAATTATTATGCTAGTTAGCTTGTCAAGTCTGCTACTTTGAATTCAAACACACAATGCCCCCAATTTTCAGCAAAATATCTATAGTAAGTCCAACAATTTTATTCCACACTGAATACTTCTAATGTTGAAGTATTTATACAAAATGTAGTTACAAATATCCTAGTATAATTCTAGGAATATCTTTAGGAAAAGGGAAATATATTTACATAATAAAAGGGACAGTTGCTTAACAAAGAACAAGCTATCCTCTTTTATCCAAAACAAATAGAACTACTTTATGTAATGAGGAGATTTTAATTGTTAAGGTGTCATGCTTGCTGGTTGCTAGAAAATATCTAGCTACTGACTTGCCTTCGCTGATACTCTTTCATCCAATACTCTTTACCTGATGACCTTTAACATTGATACTCTTTCATCTGATTAGCTTTAATGATTTACTGCTGTAAAATTGTCTTTTAACAGTAAAATCATCAAACTGTCTTTTTATTTTAATTTTTCATTTGACTGTTTTAGCTCTTATTTTTACATCAAATAAGTAAAAGTTTGCCATTCTTCTTCCTTGGGAATTTTGACATTCCTTAGCTTCCTGAAATTCTCATCAGCCTCTGTATATCTAGCAAAAGTGGGCTTGAGGACAAAGAGATGTTTAATCTTGTGTTGTAAAAGGAAGAGATCTTCAAAATACTGAAGGAGGACTTTCCCTCTGGGAGTGCCTTGTGATAGTGGCTTGTTAACTTGTTCTTTAGCAAATTCTCTGATCTTTCTATCATAATCCTTCTGGGGCATAAGTTTTTCATTAAACACATGGATGTCTGGTAGGCCCCTCTGTCTCAAGTTTGTGTATTTTACCATAAATTTTGTTATGGAAATGTTCATTACTTCACATTTTTCTTCAAGACTATTCATCAAGTTCTTCTTAGTTACAACCTTTTTTATCTATAAGATTGTTTCTGTCCTACCTGAGACTTTCAATTCTTCAAGTTCCTCCCTATTCTTGCTGTTCAAGAATGTGATGAGTTTTAAAGTCTGAGCAGGCTTATCAGTCAACTCATCTTTTTTTGTTTGTATGTCTATTTGTGCTGCCAACAACAAACTCTCTCTGCTCATATATAACTTGAATTGAAGGCCATTGATTGTGAATGGCTTGAATAATGTTATTCCAGAGATGATTTTTTACATATGAAATTTTCTCAGTGAAGGTTAGCTCTTTTTGTAAATTCTTGATCTGTTCTCCCAATCTGATTACTTTCTGTTCATGGGTTTTAGCATTTATTAGAGCTGTCTTATTTGTAGCTTCAAGATTTTCAATCATATTTTTCAGGCTGTTGATTTAATTTGTCTTTAAAGACATTTCTTCCATAGCTTTAACAATCTGGCTTGCTTCATCTTTTTGCTGAACATTTGTAGTAGAAAATTCTATAGCTGAAGTAGTGGCTGAAGTCACTGGCACTGCAGTTGCCAGTGAGACATTTGGTGCTAATTTCTCTCCTAAAGTAGAGGGAATTGTTGTAGTTATTACTGGAATAACTATAGGAATTATAGGAGTCTCATGTTCTTTTATATTCTGTTTTCCTTTGATAAGGCGGTCCATTTGGGTCTCCATCTCTTTGATTTGAGCAGTCAGTTTAAGAATGAGGTTCATCATTTCTTCTTTCTCACTCTTAACTTGAAGGATTTCCTTGGTTTGTGGATGCTCACTTTGAGGAAGCTTGAGCTGTTTCCTCAAAGCTTCTATGTCATAATTCTTTTTCTTTATCAATAGTTCTACTGCTTGAATGTTTGAGGGATCATATCCCACCTATAAAACTAATTCCTCTAAGGCTTTAATCCTTAGATCCTTGGCATATAAAGATGCCTTGTCTATATTCATCTAATCCTGCATATTAATGATGGTGTTTTGTAGCTTATTTTCACTCATTTCCTTGGTTTCTACTTTAGAATAAAGCATCTCTAAGCTTTGTCTATGAAATTCAATTTGATCTAGCTCATGGACAGTTTCTATATCAACCTCAAGGTCCACCTTCTTATAATCTTCTATTGTTTTAGGTGTGGAGGTAGTAGGCTGTAGAAATGACATGATCATCTTGTTACTAGAATAATCAAAGGCTGATAATAGCCTATTTTGATTTCCAGGCTTCTATTTGAGGAATTGAGAATATATCTCAGTTTTGATATCCTCATTCTTCTGCTTTATTTGTTTGTATTTCTCCTTGATGTCTAAATCCTTTTCCTTAGCTGTTTGTGAGGAAGAGGCCTCCATGTTATGCTTCTTCTTAATCATCTGTGTTTCATATTGATTGGCTGTTGATTCCTTTTATATTTCCATGAGTGTTTCATTTATTATAGTTGTGGCTATATCATCATTGGTTACTGGAGAATTTGTCTCATCAACATCAATTGTTACTTTCTCCTTGTCAACTGAACTTAGTTTAAGCCTCTTGTTATATATTATTTTGAATTTGGTCTCAGTTGTTGTCTCTGCTGTATAAGCTCCTTCCTCTCTAACTCTTTTTTCTGATATATCTGGCTGTTTTACAAGTTCTAGAGCTTGTGCTGTGTCCATTTTACCTGCTGTCTCTATATTACTTGGTGTATTTGTCAGTGTATTTTCCAGCCATTCAACTTGGTTGGAAAATTTCTCAATCTTAGGCTTAAGCTCATGTATGAAGGGTGTTAATTTTCATTTTACCCTTAGACTGCTCAGGACCCCTTGAGGATCATAGTTCCATGGAAAACTTTCTTGAAATTTAAACTCTGCTAATCTCTTTGTGATTTATTTTTCTGCATCTCTGTGGTTTATGATAAAGGGACCAACCTGATTCTTTAACTTAAATTTAGTCTTTTTTCTGGTAGCCATGAAACTAATAGAATCAGAATTGAGAATTTGTCTCAAATACTCCAGTGAAAAAATTCTCATGCTCATATATCTAAGCAACCTATAAGATAATACGTTAGATCCAAAAATTCTTAACTCTGTATGCTTCTCATAGAGATACCAATCTCCCATTTTACTTTGTTTTGAAAGTTGCAGGATTATTTTAATTTCCTCACTGATTCTGGGCTGATTTTCTTTATTCTGAATGTTCATTGCTGGATGTAGAAAAAGGTCTAAAAAATCTGTGTAGGTGATATCACTGCCCTCTTTTCTTAGCAAGGAAGTCCAGAAGATAATGGATATAGGGTTGCCCTCCAAGTCCATCTTTTGTAATGCAATAGGAAATTTATCAGCTTGAAAGAATAAGAATAAGTGAAATAGATAGGATGAGTATCTAAAAACTCTAGTGTGTAATTTTATCAGCTGATGATGGATATTGTTGGCTATGAAACTAGCAAAGTCAAAGATGACTGATGGAGGTTGGCCTAGAGGCAAGGTGGACATGAAACCTAGAATGGACTCATTAGTGTGTCCATCTGTAAAGTATCCAAGTATAAAGGAGAGCATAGATATAATATGTCTAGACCCTTCAGGAAATTTAGCAGTGGAATAAGGAGGGTTTATTTTAGGAATGTCAACATGGGAAGGCATAAATTTTTGAAATATCATGAACTTCTTAGGGAAGTCTAGTCCTAAGTACAACTGGGTCAAAGCTTCTATAGTCAGGGGGACTGATTGAGGCTCAAACTGTAATTGAAGCATTTGGTTTATTGATTCTACTGTGATGGCGAAAAGAATTTCTCTATCAGCATTGACTATGGCCCTTTGATCTGGCTCATAATATTTTTGACATAGTCTGATAAGATCTTGGCCAGGGTGGGTCAATGGAACTATATATTTGGGCAAATGAGTCTCCCAAATAGGTATTTCATCCTTGTCCAGGTACTTTTCATAACACCAATTGTGTATATCCAAGAGGTTGAATTCTATAACAGGATCAACAATTTTGTAGTGAACATCAGTCAAAGGGAGGCTTTCCATAGCAACTACAGGTGGTTGGAGGAGATTTACTGTTGCAGCAGATTTTGTAGTGATGACTGGGGTAGGTTTAGGAGCTTTAGATCCTTCAGATTTAAGTGTTTTGGATCTAATAGGTTTGCTTGTGCTCTGTTTCTTAGTCATTTTGGATAATTACTGCAAGATTAGACTATTTGCAGGATTTTTTTATATTAGACAGAGAGGAAATTGAGTATTTTTTAAGCTAAGGATAGATTATTTTAGGATTTTTGCTCAATTAGGTTTATCTGAGGATTTAAAACTGGCTTAAACAGAAAATAGGGGTTTTCTGAGTGGATTTAATGGAAAATATGGATTTTTAGGGTACTTTGATCAGTTTTAACCCTTTAGGTGTTTTGAATTTGGTTTTCACACTTTGGAAACTGGAAATTTGGCTATAGAAAGGCTCACAGTAGAAAATAGGGTTTTCTGGGAAAAATTGGCTAGGGTTTGGCCTCTTTTTAGGTGTTTTTAGGAAAAATAGTCCAGAAAAATCTCTTAATTGAAGACCTGGTTTAATTACTAATGGTTTTAGAATTGAATTTGCAGGCTTCAATTTGTCAAAAAATACCTTAATATGCAGGTATTCGGTGGTTGAAACGATTTTGAGAAGATCTCGGTTGATTTTGAGGTCTTTCATGGATTTACTAGGGCGGAAAATAGCTCTACTGGTCTTCAATGGGGAATTTTGGGTCAATTTGGAGTTTCTGTGGATAATAAAAAATTAGAGGCTTTAACACAGTCAAGAGAGCTCTTTCAGAGTTTGAAAAAGATGAATAAACATGATAATTAACCTTTAACGAAGGTTTTATTCTTTGGTCTATTCATGTTTTCTTGCATTGAATGCAGGATTAATTTTTGGCTGGCGGTAGTTTCAATTTAAACAGCAAAACCAACAGTGGTTATCACGTCCAATTTGAGTGGTAAGTGGCGTGGCCTCAAACGAACGCGATCCAATATAAATTTGCCATGTTGCAGAGGGACGAACTGGCAATATAGCCCATTTTGCGTCCATTCTTCATTTGGGCGGACGATTAGCTTTTGTGCGTGATATTGACTTTGCGCCATCGGATATGAGGTAAGGGAGCGAAGGGTCAGGATTTGTTTGAGAGCTGCGGGCAATCAAAGGTGGGACTGAGATAATGTTAAGCGGGTATTTTAAAGTTCAAAACTTTTATGCAACATGACTTTAATCAATGTTTTGATATGGTAGCCGATATAAGAATGGGTAAAGGAATATAATGGGGGTTAAATGTATATGCGGCGTGGTGCTTATATGATGGGTTATCAATATAAAGTATGAGGCTTTATATATTTTAGCAGATATGGATAGGGGTGGGGTTTAATTTTTTCTTTAAAATAAACCTTAGCTTATTTTATTTAAACATTGGATTTAGAAATATGCAAGGAGGAATGACATTCTTTACATAAGGTGGAGTTTTGCATATGCACGGGGTTAAGTCTTGTGAACCTTATAAAAAATTATTTTGATCCAAAAATTTAGGATAAAAGTTAATGAGTGCGGTGATATGTTTTCATTCAAGCACTTGCAATATGACTGAATAAAACACATTTTGTGTCGCGTTTTACTTTATTATATAGTATTAAATCTTTTCAATGATTTAATAACTATAGGGGGCAGGATATTTATTTAGAGTTAGTTTTAGACCAAAGGGCATTTTATTTGGGTTTTAATTTAACATGTGAGTAATAACTTTGGTCTAAAAACTTTGTAATAGTGGGTTTTTGGGGCTATTTAGATATAGGGAATTAGATAAATAGGATAAGGTTTTATTTAAGGATTTGATAAACTAAGTTAAAAGTTAATATGACAAGGGGAAAGGAATGCACACAAAATACACAATATGAGTAACTAAAGTGAATAAGTATAGCAAAGCTTGTATTTTCATCATTTCACCAATTTACTTAGGATAAAGCATTTTTAAGGGTTTATATATGTTTCTAAGTGAAGGAAGTTAATCAGATGGGCTTTTATGTTTCATTAAGTAAGAATGAGTCTTTACTTATGAAAATGAGTTAAAATGTATGAATAAGGGATAAATAATGATAAATGGGGATTTAACATAAGAATTTAACATTTTCAACTAACCAGTCATCGAGCCTTGGGTCCGGTCCCAACAAAAGTCAGAGAAATTCTCTGAGCCTGTTTGAATGATAGTATAAAACACTAAATACTTACAGGGGAATGGGAAATTAGTGTTTTTTTGCCCGGTGATGAATATTACATGATTTTTCCACTTCTTTCTACCTACCCAACATTACTCTAACATTTTTTCTTCCTTTTGGCATATGCATTTAAGCTTGCAACCTTGAAACATTTATTCTTTTAAAAGAAAAATGTATCTAATTCTACCTTATTTCATCCAAGGGCTCAGATTAAACTATTGAGCTCCTCTTTATTCTCTACCTATCTATTGATTTGTCAAGATTAAACTATCTAACAAGTCTTTATTCACTATCTAAAACATGGAAATTGAAAACATGACAAGTCAAGTTTAAACAGTTTAACTAATCATGGATTATGGCATTTATTGACACTCTGCCATAATCATTTGCAAAAAGTAAAAAGTATTGGCATTTGGACTTGCACACTTTCATGTCTTATTTTCATATTTTTCTTTTGGGGTCTATATATTTTTAAGTCCTTTGATCTTTCTTTTAGGACTTTTTACCCTTTTTTAAAATTTTTCATTTTATTTTTTCCAAAATATGGGAAAAAAACTTGCAGAAAGCAAATATGTACATATTTTACAAGACTATCAAAATTCAATTCAAAATTATGAATCCTATATTTATAGGACCCTAACACCTTGTAGGCACTATACATAGAAAAGATGACCCTGAAGTTACTAAAAAAATAGTACACCTTCAATACAAGTTTGGATATAGCATGGATGCCATCATATGGGGGAGGTGGGGTGGGGGTGGGGGGGAGGTGGGGGGGTAAATTTGTTGTTGAGGCAATCGAAATTTCCTCCTTATGCACCACATGAAGTAAACCCATCATTGCAATCAAGTATATTCGTGTTAGTGATTTCAACAGAAAGAATGTTGGGATTACAACAAAATCCATTGTTCGTGTATACCCTAACATTGAAAAGGCCCACACTCTAAAGTCATGGTTCAAAAAAGAAGGCTTAAATACAACTTCTCCATCAGTAACCACAAGATATCGACCTCATTTTTCGCATCAACTAAAAAAAATAACACTTGTTGATCTTTACAATATTGGTTCCTCTGAAAAAATTGTATTTTTCCAAGTCAAGGGTATAATATTTTTTTTTCAATGGACAAATCTTACTATATTTATTTCCCTTCTATCATTGTTGGAACAAAATGCATGAAGAAAATCATTAGAAAAAGTGCAAGCACGTGGTACTACCCAAAATGCAATGCTGAAGTCACTAATTTTGACTATAAATACTTACATAAGGTCAACATACAAGCTTACATAGGCAATTTGATTTCATCAATTGCTTTTGAAGGTGCGAATCTAGAATTCTTGGCATTAATGCAAAGGAATTATATTTTTCACCTTCATATCCAGACGTAGTCAAGGATATTGTCTCTAAAGTAGTCTAGACATGTCACCTTTTCACACTGTCAATGAATATGGAAACATTTAGAGGGATACCATGCTTGAAGTGTGTCATTATCAAAGAAGAAAGTCTGGAATTCTCAACAAAATGCAACAAAGTTCTTGAATAAATCATTAACATTTCTACATCATAAATAGATTTAGTTACATGTACCACTATACTTTCTTGTAATGTCTTCACACCATATAATTGTGTTTGAATTTTTGGAAATTTGTAGTATTCCAGTGTTTAAATACGCTTTTCAACATAATAAGTATTTGTAGGTAATTACATGTACCTATCAGTTTTCATTTTTGTTTTCTCAACATAGATTTATAGCATGCCTCCTCCATTGTAACTAATATTTTATTGTGTACATGTAGTTATTGACATAGGTTTCACTTTCCTTATTGTAACAATTCATGGAACTTGATGGGTTTAACAAATGCAACTATTTTTATGTATAATTTCAAATTACTCGAATGTTCCTTCATGTGCATGTTGAGATTCAACAAGATGATGAAGCTTAGTGAAAATCAGTCACCTTCACTAAGTGGGCTCGCAGGCTATTTTTAGGTGCAAGTTTATTTTTAGACTATGCCTATTTTTAGACATGGTGATCATATTTCAGAAGTTGCAGGATGCTATTTGTGGATGGTTGGTCAAGTTGGAAAAATAAATGAAATTCTATTTTTAGAATATTGGGCGAAGTCTATTTATCGATCGTCGATCTAAAAATAGATGTGTCGATTATTGTTAGCCCTTAATAATAATCAGACTCTAAATATCAAATTATTCTCTTGGAGCACTTTATTTCAGTATACAGATTTGGAAAATCAGTGGGCTGAAGGAATTACACAATTCATAGGGTTTATGGTGGCTCATGCATGGAGCACTCAGTTAGAACTGAAGTGGAAAAGTTATGACAGAGTTGGAAGAGTAATTACAGGAGTTGTTATTCAGTTTAACTCAGTTGAGCTAGTTGTATCTAGTCTAACTGAATGATACACTAGTGAGAGTTAAGTGAATTAATTCACAACTATTAACTCACTAACAACTGAATAGAAACAATAGTTAACTACAACGCATGTCAGTTCCAGTGGAGACCCAGTGGAGAGGTAGGTGAAAGGGTAAGATGGACTATCTGTTGTGACTATAGTGATGCATTGATTGCATCACACACACATTGGAGTTGCTAATGAGGATTGCACAGTCAAGGAAAGGTAGATTTGAATTCATTCAAGGTTCTTCTTTAGCAGGTATTGCGCAGTGGAGGCAGGCTATTAGGTGGCATGAAATCAGTGCATGGATTTGCAGATTTCTTCATGTTAGTGTGTGACGATTGTATTGTACTGAGAGCTTGATGTACTAAGCTTTGTATGAGATTGTTACATGATATCCATGATACATAATATATGATAGTTGGGGTTTTTAGCTTCATGATTTCTTGTTAAACAACTATGTTATGTGCGATTGTTTTTATTGCTTCATGTGTTTGCAATTGAATTTTAAATTTCCGCAAAATATTAACAGTAGAAGGATTCTGTATTTAGCAAGAAGATAAATATTGTTAGATCATGAGAATCTGGATATATACATGCATATGTTATATAATCTCTACAGTGCACTATTCCAATGATAAATTACCATAAGAATATTTTGGACATCACTGATGTTAATTTTTTTTTCTATACAATGACATCATTGTTTCTCTTCCCAATAATAGTCTCGTTTTTCCCTTTGTTACATGTAGGTTCCTTATCTTATTTGCAATAACTTCGGAAAATATCCACTCATTCTAATGATGAACATCCCCGAAGACACTATGTTGCAAATAAAAAATGAATAAATCCATGGCAAACTAAACATTATCAAGATAAAAAGACTTTACAAACTCCCAAAAAAGTAAAAAACAAAAAAACACCCAATGACCACCCTTTGAGCCATATGATGCAACTTTACGTTTTTCAATAACTTGAGATGTAATTAACACTTCCCACTCTGAAAGAAACCCTATTTTACAATAAAAAAATAATTTTACTCATGAATGAACCACTCAAAGAAACGCACGCACAACTCATTACGCCACCAACTCCCTTGCATATGCTTTTAATAATACCCACACTACTTATGCACATCATGAATTTCATGAAAATATTGATGAAATCACACCAAAAAATACATGCTCCATTTGTATTTAATCATATCACGGAATAAATATTTGTGTCTCCAACAAAATTTATTGTTTCTCTAGATGCATGCCCAAAACAAATGTCCATCACTTCTCATTGTAAAACAACATAGACCTTGGTCTTCAACCACTTGTCCTACTTTTGGTGGAAGAAGAAACATTAGTGAGAGATGTATGGGAGATTATACCTAATACAATCCATTGTTCTTAAACATATACTCCTAACAGTGACTACAAAATTGATTGTGAGGTACATAGCCTCATGAAGAACAAGTGGTGATTATCATGTCTAGAGGATCAGTGGTGTAGGATCTATGGGGGAGTTATGCATGTGTATATTGATGATGATTCCATATGTTGTTTTGATATTATTTTGATGATGTTTATATTATTGACATTATATCTGATGAAGTAATAGTGAACAAGAAAATACATGATTGTTTAGGAGGAGTTGTAGTTATCAACATTTTAAATTATGTACATGTTCCTTAAGAAGGACAATCACCTTTATACGTAGTTTCTGACATAAAAATTCTCATATGATTTCCTATGGTGAAAAATGATTGGCAAAAACTTAGGGGGAGCTTCTCATATGCTTTCAACAATTCATTATTGGCATTCTCACTCTCTCATTGATTTGTTACATTTTTTTTTATGATGCTCATATGTTGCTTAAAATTATGTTGGTCCATGATAAGTTTATGAGTTGTTGAAAATTGTGATTGTTGCTGATGAAATAGTTATTTCATGCATTTCCTAGTGGATGAGATTGATATTATCTGATCATAATTGATGGTGAAAATTTGGCACATGTTCAGGGGGATCATATGCTATGCTTCTAATGATTCATTATTGGCATTATGGTTTCTTGGGCACTCCTTATTGCATGGTGTTTCCTATGATGAGTTTATTATTTACTCAATGTTGTTAGGAATTGATGAGAAGATATATATGATACTGCCATTGTGTCATGGGTTATTAATGATGCATGGATTTCATGTAGTGAAGTTATGAATGATGTCTATATGCTGCTTGAATTGCATTCGGTAAAGAGGGTACATGTTGCATATGGTGTTTGATATAGATTCTTGAAGATTATGGATTTTCCTATATGTGGAGAGAATGTGTTGGTCTTGATAACATTAGGTCTAGGAGATGAGTTTATGACAAAGCTTTATTGCACTATATTAAGTTTTTGTTATATTTTCTTGGTGATGCTTGGAAGAACTGCACATTTGGTCACATGTTGATGTTCATGCTGATGCCATAATGACATGTATGTTTATGCTCTTAGATTCTTATGTTGTAGATTCCTGTATGTTTCATGGTGGTTGATGATGAATATCATGGTCTTGATACCTCATTGTTGAGGTCCCTGTTTTTGGTTGTAAGTGTCATATATGTCTCTTGATTTAAAGGTCATGAAAAAACCCATGTTGTAATCATTGTAAAATTAAGTCATGTATGGGAAATTGGGATTAAGTCATGTCATGTATGTGTAATTAAAGTAAATTTGGGTTAAATGTGGAAACCTAATATGTTGGGTGATTGATGTAATCATGGGAGCATAGAGTCATTGGTGATAGGAATGGTCATATTTGTTTGAGTCATAAATCCTTGTACTTTTATTGCATATATTTAGAAGGTCCAACATATGCTCAGGGGGGAGCATGGCCAGTACATAGATTTGATGATTCATATTTAGTAGATCATACCTATAACAATCAACACTATAAGAGAAGTACTTCATTCACCCTAATTTAACCCTTTTCCCTTGATGTCAAAGGGGGAGATAAGCTTAGTGTTTGGAGAGAAGACTTGGTGTTTGCAGGTGGTGTCCAAACACCAAAGTGGTTGCCATAAAGTCCAAAGGGAGATATTTTTGGCATTATAATTAAAATGTTGTACTTGATGGAAAGCTACTTGAAAAATATTTACTTGATGTCAACATAGTGATAATATGATTATGGAACTAAAACAGATAAGAGGTACAAATGTTACAAATGATATGGACAGAGAAACAATATTTCAGTTATAGATGAATGAAAAAAGTAAAGTTTGAGAAAGTATACGCAGTTCCGATGAAGAAAGGTCACGTACATACATAGGTCTTGTAATCAAAAGTCGCACACATAATTCAAACCATGGAAATATTGATACAAGGGGTCATTAGCATGGTAGTTTCCCATAGTAATTAGAGTGACATCGTTTATTTGATCCCGTCAACGATTCACCCGAGGTATTGGCTAAGGAGAAAAGTATATAAGAAGATGGAGATCATGGTGTTGTGTGTACAAGTAATTGATTTTTTATGAGTAATTTGATCTAGAACATGTGTGCACAAGGGAACACAAAGAAGACTCAGATCTGAAAGATCTGCAAATATGTTGACATATATGCTTTACTTGTTGCAAATGTCTATATAATAATGAGGGATTTGTGATTATAATGATGTTGTGATCTAAATGAATTATTCAAAAGTTTGTATTTTTGACAGTGAGGGTTGGAAGTGCGAAGTTATGTTTGCAGTGTAAGGCATGAGATATATGCACAGGTTTGCTTCTGAATAGTCACGTACATATGTGTATCTATATCTAATGAGTCGTGTATATATTCTGAGATTTATTTTTTAATATGTTGAGATATGTACGAGGGTGTTTCACATTATAAGAGTGTATATAAACATGTATTATGAATAATATTCATGTATATATTTTGAGTTAGATCTCACCAAAGTATACAAAGTTGTTTTATGATGACTGTTGATGAGTCACGTTATGTTTTTTATTGTCATTCAATGATGTCTGGATCTAGATGGTTTATATATGTTGCGGTTTGGTTGAGCATTGATCTAGTTTCAATGATTGATTTAGTATTCATTGGGATGATGTTACAGTGATTTGGTTGCTTCAGTGATTGTATTTCAAGTTGAATATTTAGTTTGGTTTTGGATTATTGTTGATGTGGGTCTAGTGTGAAAATTTGTTAAAAGGTGACTATTGGGTCAATTTACTGGGTAAATTAACACGAGCATTTAATTATCAATCCAGGTTTCTAGAACTTGTTATCACAAAAATTTCACTTGGTTGGCTATTGATCAGACAACTCAGTGTAACTATTTCAAAACAACTATTGACTAAAGCTTAGCCTCTTAAGTCTGAGAGGGCTCTCTCACAAGTAATTTATGATATTGGTTAATGATAAATATATATGGCTAACTCTATGAATTGCGTCTTGCTTTTGTATGTTTTTAGGTTGAAAATATGAAGGCTTGCTACCATTGGGTTATGGAGTTAGTGACAAGGATCTCAATGACAAAGGCTCTCCTTGTGGAAGCTGAGGTGTGTAGGTACTTAAATGATAGTATAATACATACATACAGAGTTTACTCAATATATAAATGTTCAAAGGAAGTCAAAGCACGAAAAACATGAATTCTGAGTAATGAACATTAAGATACTGAAAGCATGACATTGAGAAAGATATCCAATAGTTTAGTGCTTGAAAGGAATTCAGAGCATGCAAAGAAATAATTATGAGTAATCAAACATTAACATATTGACTGAAAGTAATAAGATACATAGGCTTCATGAAAGTATCAAAATCTCAAGTGAAGGATGAAACAAATAGCCATTCTCCATTACTAATCAAAAACCTGTTTACAATAGCGGCAGTCAACCATAACATATCCCAACCCTTTCTAACTGTAAAAATCAGTCCTCTATAGAATGAGGACTCATACATATGATATGCCACCTTTCTAGCTTTGAATTTCCACCTCAGAGACCTATTTCAAACATGATTCTATCACTTGGAGACTTTCGAGGGATATTTCTGCTTTGCAGAGTTTGAATACAAAAAAGACTCTTCTTTCATTAATAGTTCAACAATTCAATTTAATAACCCTTATCAACTGCAAAAAACTAATTTTATGAGTGTACTAGAGTGCTGATGTGTCATTATTCCACGCGGATGCTGAGCTGGACCTCCTCCAAGTTGAATTTTTACAATTTTTTCACAAATCTGGTTAGTGAAAATTTTGAAAAAATAAGATTCAAAGATGAGTGTATAATTTCCAAAACCTGATAGATTTGCAGAAACGGAGAGGTTTTTGTAGATAGACCTGCCTTGAAGAAAAAACTCTTTCATATTTCCAAAATACCTTTTCATTTTCTCTTATAAACTTAAAAAACAATTCACTACGAAAACAAGGCAATTTCGTAGCGTGCAAAGATGAGTGTATAATTTCCAAACCCTGATGGATTTGTAGAAACTGAGAGAGGTTTTTATAGAGGGGATTGTGCTAAAGAAAAAATTCTTTCAGATTTCCAAAATAATTTTTCATTTTCTAAAAAACCTTAAAAAACAATTCGCTACGAAAACATGACAGTTTCGTAGCATAGAAAAATGACCTTTGCCATCAAAATTTCTGCTTCTTTTCTATTGCATGGTCTTCATCATGTTCTGACACATCTTCCCTATCATTTCCTCCCCTTGGAAACTACCAAAATTGGTTTTTTAAACAAAAAGAAAGCTACAGGTGGTTTTGTAGCATTTTCTTGGCTTCAAGCCTAGGAAACGCTATGAAACTGTCATAAACAATATAAATTCCAAATTTTTTCCTTGTTTAAAAAAATGTATCTTCCAGCCGTATAAAATTGGCTTTCAACATGCCTTTAACTTCTTAAAACATAATGAAACTCAATTTAAGAACCTTAAGGTGTTTCCTCTTCAAAAACATCCTTTTCTCCTTTAGCAAGTTTATTCATCACTGAAATGACTCTGTTTTTCTGAAAACACAGGGTTCAGAGATGAGCTCTTTCCTCGCTATCCTTGATAGATATTCCAAAACTGAAGGAGGTTTTTCTAGGTCAGTATTTCTGGAAGAAAAAAATCTCTTTGTTTTTTGAAACACATCTCCAGCTATCCATAATCGGCATTCTAAAAACATGTATAAAACAGGAAAATTCTGCATTCTGAAAATAGAAAACCCTCCTTTCGGAGTTGTAAGCTTGGGAAATGAAATATGTCAGCAAATGATGACTGATGGAACATGATGTGACCTATATGGAGGTGGTTTTGAGATGAAATGAGGGTGGTCTTGAAACTTAGGATAGGTTAAATATGAAAAAATAAAATTTCCTATGCCAACTTGAAAAATTTTTAAGGAGTCCTTACCCTTTTAAGGAGTGAACTGCATGACCATGTCAAGTAATGACTCAAAAAATAATAAGTGATAACAGAACTTAGAAGAATCTCCAAAATATATGGATTTCAACTACATTCAAGTTTAGAAGATGATTTGTTGATGATTAGGGAAATGCATATTAGAAATATAAATCTAACTTAACAATTTCTAAATTCAGATGTGTAATTAGAAGCAAAAGAATCTCCTAACTTAAGAGATTTGTTTTTCCTTCTCTTAACAAGATTACCATGTGAATTAGAAATAAGAAAACTACTTAACTAAACAATAGATTAAGATACATGAAGTAATAATTGAAGAGGCTCTTCACTGAAGAGGTCCTAATTTTCCTTCATCATATATTCATTTATCAGTAATGCTATTGTTAAAAACAGGAATTCAGAAAAAGCAGGAAAGATGAATATTATGTTTTAGTCTCTTGATCAAATAGAAGAATTATTTAACTTAAAAACTAGTTTGACTCTTCGTATGCAAAATAGAAACAATATTAAGATCCATCAGAAATCATGTAAAAGCATGTAAAAGCATGTAAAGATGAATTCTAACCGAAGATCTTGATTAGATAGAAAGAATGTTTAACTTTAAACATTTGTTTATCCTTTCATATGCAGGTTAAGAATTATCATTAGATTCATCAATACTTGGAAATAATCAGCATAAACAAATTAAACATAATCAAGCAAATTCAGAAATTTCAACTACAAATAAACTAAGAAGTGTGCTTAGCTTGGTGTAGGGGCCCTCCACCCTTGCCTCGTACACTGAAATTACTTTCATCTACTAAAAATTATTCAACTCTTATGCATAAGAAAATGATAAATTATGTCTTCAATTAACTTCAGAAAATAAGAATCTCAAAGTCTCAAGTTTCTCTTACTATCTTCTCCTCCTTCCTTCTACTACTTTACTTGGAGAAAGAGCACTCCTATTTATACATGAGTGCTTTGAAAACAAGATAAGCAACTCATAATTACAAATCCACTTTTCTCTCAACCAATATCCCTATAATTACAAAATATGATCCCTTCAAATCCTCACTCATCTCTCACAAATCTTGGATGAGATATGTTATCCAAATCTCCATTATCTTCTACTTGGAATAAGCTTGAACAATTATCCTTTGAATTCTTGAAATGGTGGAGGAAATATTTGAGAATATTTTTTATTAATCCTTCAAAATAATCCTACACATTACAAAGCTCATCCACATTTGAGATATTAAAGAAATATGTTAATTTTCCAATAATTAATCATACATTCTCTTATAATATTAAAAATAAATAAATTGGAAAATAGTGAGGTGAACTCATGAAAATGGTATGATGAATGGGTAAATGAGGTGATGGAATGTGAGGAATGGTGAGGATAAATATGATGAAAATGTGACAATTACGAGACCCAACATACCCCCCAACTGAACTTGTTGCATGTCCTAATGCAACCTTGCATGGATTAAAAAATTTTGTCTTTGCTTGATTATGGTTTCTAACAATGTATCATTCCAGGATGTGAAATACATGTACTGTAACTGATATTTTCTATGGTTGGTTATTGTGTTAACAACCATGAATATAAAAAATGTTGGTTCTTGTGTTAACAACATTTATTTATTTTCTTTCTTCTATTTTTTAACACATGTACTGAAAATGATAAGTCATGTACTGGAAATGATAAATCATTAATATGCATAAGAAAAAAATTTCTCATATTTTTGAATCATGCCAAAATATATATTAATGTATCAATTGCAACAAAGTGTACTTTGGAAGAGTCATGTTGGTCGATAATATATGAGGCGATAAATGGAATGAAATGGTTATGAATATTCCCGCCAAACTGAAGATGTGTTATGTTTATGAAAAGGTAAAAGATGATGTAATATGGTGAGGGAATTTTCCAAGTTCATTTATTTTCAACATGTAAGAAATTGTTTGATTAAAAATTAAAAAATAACATACCTTCACTTACCCAAAAAATTGATGAACTATGCAATATAAATGTAGCTGCTGCTGCTTCTCAATATCAAAAATGTCATGCTGATTTGCATGAGAGAAAATGCCATGCTGCTACATCAAGAAAATATCATGGTGTTGGATCATGTGAATATCATGCTACTTGATGAAGTGAAGGAACCTGAAGTGCTGTTGCTAGATGAAGTGAAGGAATCTGAACTGCTGCTTGGTTGTATGAATCTGAAGATGATGTCTGAAAGTGGAATTGTTGTACTCTCATATCGTTGAAGGAATGCTATCACAACTAATAATGGAGTCATGAAAAATACATATAGTATTCACCTTCTACTAAACCCGATGCTACAATTCTAGTCATGCGAATGAATGTGTCGGTGACGAGCATGAAAAGAAGTCATTGGATTACCGACCATTAATGGATGTCATTAACCAATGTGAGGCAAACTCACTATTGATGTCAATGAGTGCCAAGGTACCCAAGTACATCTTGTGAAGTGCGAATAAATGATCTGATGTCGAGCCACTTGCAAGATCCAATGATCAATGGAAATTGATGTATTCTTATGACTATCAACGAGAGAACTTGTCGTTAGGGCATACAAGGATCTATGTACTAATGATGACTTTAGTATTTATCCCATATAAGGTGTTGAAGTCGATGGGTAGAGACTTGTTGAAAAGTGGGCCTTAAGGAATCCCACATCAGTCAACGCGAGTTTGTACCAAATGATTGGTAGGACTACAGATGAAAAAATCTCAGAATTAGGCAGTATATATGGTAGGGAAATGTAATTATGGAAAGAGAGCTTGGGATTTTTATTGACAAGGAAAAATGAATTGCAAAATAGGAAGGAGATGTTGTATGTATGAATTCATGAAGGATAATGAAATGGAAGATGGGTTGCAACATAAGGTTGATTAAGGTGCTTGTGAGTAAACATATTATGACGCAAAGTGGTTTTTGTAGTAGCAAATGTCATGATATTTGCAGTAAAAAATTTGTTCCTTCAAGCTTCCAATGATGCATGTTTCATTGTGATTTCTAAAAATCACTTTTGCATTAGATCGTCTTCAACCCTGAAAAAAAAAACTTAGCACCATTCTTTCATAAAAATTGTCGCCTTTGTGTGCCACCTTTGTCAATGATTCCTGTATGAAGTGACTCGAAATAAATTAGCTCATTTTCAAGAATTTATGAAATGTCCATTTATTATTATTTTTTTAAGTTACACCAATCATGGATGAAAAGGTTGCCACATCGTAATGTTGAGGCTTTTTGCATAAGCTTCTTTTTGACCTACACATAGCACCAATCTCATTTCTCTTGTTATATATTAGTATATGCATCCTAACTTTTGACCACAAATTCACTTCATTAATTTTTTGAAACCATATATGTGACCCAAATGATGATAATGTTAATGTAGTAAAATGGAGGTGGAGTGGAAGTGATTTATGGAAGGATGAATGAAGTGAAAATGAATGACAATTCTAACCTACCAACCTACTTTTATTACGCACCACCAACATACTTTTATTCCCCCCAACTAAAAGTATTGAATGTCCTCATGCAATGTAATCATCTGATTGCTTTTACAAAGTGTTTTTATTGGTTTGTAAGAAGGTAGATCCTCTTTCTTTTTCTTTTTTTGACAATCATTAAAAAAAAAAACATTTGAAAAGGCATTTGTATGGATCATAATGTGATAATGTATGTTGATTTTTTGAATGTTATGTAAATGAATGTGGGGCAATATTTTTTATTTATTTATTTATTTTTTTTAATCACAAAATTAAAAAGAAAAATTTATTTTGTCATTATTGATGTTAATTATTAATTTTTTTTTAAACAACAAATTAAAAAACAAAATTTTTAATTTATTATTTATGTTGATTTTCTTTTTTTAATGAAAAATAATAAAAAAATAAAAAAATAAATTATTTATTTATTTATTATTTATGTTGTTTTTTTTAACCAATAATTTAAAAAAAAAAAAAATTAACTTATTATTTACGTTGATTTTCTTTTTTAATGAAAAATAATAAAGAAATAAAAAAATAAAATTTTGATTTATTTATTATTTATGTTGTTTTTTTTTTTAACCAACAATAAAAAAAAACAATTTTTTTTTTATTAGCACCGACGATTCACAAAATTGAAAAAAAAAAATGTAAGTACCATCAGACGGTCAACTGGAATCCATGACACTATATCAGAATCAAGCGAGGGAGTTGACTATGAGTCTTTGAATTTGTAGTAGCATAAAGTTTATCATAATGAGGCCGCCAAGAGGGGGTGGCCGTGGCGGGAGAGGAAGCAGAGGCCGTGGTGGCAGAGATGGTGGGATGAAGGGTGGAGCTAAGGTTGTGCTTGAGCCACACAGACATGAAGGGTTTTTCATTGCTAAGGCAAAGGAGGATGCCCTTATCACGACGAATATGGCTACAGGAGAAGGTGTTTACGAAGAGAAAAGGATCAGCGTTCAGAATGAGGATGGTACAAAGACAGAGTATAGAGTGTGGAACCCTTTCCGATCAAAGTTGGATGCAGTTATTCTAGAAAGCAGTATTGGAGATTTACGTCCTCTTTGCCGATGGATTCGAAACGAATTCCTAGCCAGTCATCATAGCTATCCGTGTTCGACCATAAATGCACTGTTACCGCAAAAACACTCTGACGTTGGAGTCTATCCCACACATTAAGCTTGGGTCAATGTCTGGCTTGCTTGGGACCTCGAAGAAGCTAGATATGTGGCTCTTAAGGTGCAGAAAAATGCCCAACATTACGCAGAAGTAGCTATGGATGAAATCAACATCTGGAAGGAAAGTGCAGAAGGAAATCCTCTATATTCGGTCCAGCCTTAGTGAAATCGAAAACTGCCTCCTCCATAATCTAGCCAGCGAAATCGAAATTGGCGTTATATCCTCCTCATTTCGTGGACAAAAAGCCCAGTTTTTCTTATTGACAGTTGTTTTTTTTAGATTTTGTTTCTGCCAAACTTATGAAATAATTTCTAACTGCTTCCTCCATATTCGATTTTGAAATAAACATTGAAGCATGTGAACCTGGCTAGATTTGTTTACGAGATTGCTTTAACAACTAGCACTCTAGCCAAATTATTTATGCCTGAGAATCCATGACCCCCGACGCGCCCTTCAGTGCTTTCTTGTCAAAAAAAACAAAAGAAACGAAAATTAGCTAACCTCATATACAAAATCGGTGAAAGAGGAAGAAATTGGGTCAGTTAAATTGCCATTGGAGCTGGTCGACGCCCATTGCCACTCCCAAGATGCAAGAATAGGTTTGGTGGCCTCTCAATTGTTCCAGACCTCCTCAAATGTTGGGATTCGCCGGTTTGGTTTCAATGGGACCAACAAGGAAGATTGGGAATCAGTGAAGCAGATGGGCGAAACACATTCATCAGTTATTCCATGCATTGGTCTTCATCCATGGTTTCTTTCTGTGCACCGTGGCTTTCACTCTCAGCTTTGTATGTAATGGTTTTCGTTTGAAATGATTTGGATTTTTGCAAGTTTGTCAATCTGTGGTGTTTTGTTTTGATTTTTTTTTTTTTAATTTCTTTTATTATTTTCAATTGTTATGTTTGGTTTTTGTTCTTAATTGTTTTTTGTTTCATTTTTATTTGTTTAATGTTTTTTTTTTTTAAATTTTTTTATTGTTTTTAAAATAGTGTTTTAATTTGTTAGTTTGTTTTATTGTTTATTTATTTATTTTATTTAAAAAAATGAAATTGAATCTTATCTCTAAAAAAATTGTTAGTTTTCAATATATATATGTGTGTGTGTGTGAGATTTTGCTTTTTTTTTAATTAATTAAAAACTAAAATTTGGAAAGAAACTAAATTTTATATTCCTAAACTTAGAATTTTTTTTTTTAATAATTTTTTACAAATGGATACAAAGTGATTCACACATCTAAAGATGGCATTGATTAAGCATATTGCAAATCCTCAGTTTATTCGTTCTTGAAAACTTTTATAGGCATCTTACTTTCTGATCCTCGAGATCGCGTGAAAACGCTGGAGGAGAGCATACTTATTCAAAACTGAAGAAAATAATATCCTACCTACTCTATTGCAGAAAAATATTTTTTTTTTCAAGTATAGGAAAATTTCCAATGCATCCATTTGCATAACAAGATGAGAATTAAACTCACATCCAAGTTTTAAAAATGCACAATGAATGCTTGGACATGAAAATTTAACTGATCATAAAGATTTGATGAGAAAGAATATTGAAAAATGGAGTGGTGTTGTGACGTAATGGCTAGTTGAAACCAAGTTTTACGATGATCTTTATTTGCTTGGCTCTCCTTAGTTGTTCTGTCACATAATTCTTCGAGTGTCACTTGTTCAAAATCTGGAATGTAAGGGTGATCTTGTGATAGACATGCTAGAAACTCTCAAATTTCATGTTCTAATGTTTGATCGTTATCGCATGTGATCCATGACTCATTCATATCCTTGCTAAAAGAAGATTCTAAGTTTTCCTCTTGTGGATCCTCTTCATTGATGCTTTGTTCCTCTTCTAACTTCTGAATTAAAGATCCATCCCTAGTGATCACTCTAAATTGTTGACAAGGATTTAAGAAGATCCTTGTGGTGGCATACCCTCAAAATGGCTTCTTTAACATCATGTCTTTTTAGATCTTGTTGGGAAAATGGATTTTTATTGTTTTTTTTTTGCGATGGGGGTTTTGTTTAATGAAACTACTTTTAAAATCTCTATCCTAGGCAATTAACTAGAAGAAATAGTAGGTTTTTGTCATTTTTTTTAATGTGTTTTCTAAAAAATCTTTGTAATTGACTATGTTGAAGTATGCTTCCTCGGCAACGACACCAAAATATTGGGTCAATTTACTGGATAAATTAGCACGAGCATTTAATTATCAATTTAGGTTTGTAGAACTTAGAAGCATATCCAAAATATATGGATTTCAACTACAGACAAGTTTAGAAGATGATTTATTGATGATTAGAGAAATTCATATTACAAATATAAATCTAACCTAAATAATTTCTAAATTTAGATGTGTAATTAGAAGTAGAAGAATCTCCTAACTTAAGAGATTTGTTTTTCCTTCTCTTAACAAGATTACCATGTGAATTAGAAATCAAAAACTACTTAACTAAACAATATATTATGATACATGAAGTAATAATTGAAGAGGATCTTCACTGAAGAGGTCCTGATTGTCCTTCATCATATATTCATTTATTAGTAATGCTATTGTTAAAAACAGGAATTCAGAAAAAGCAAGAAAGATGAATCTTAGTTTATAGTCCCTTGATCAGATAGAAGAAGTATTTAACTTTAAATACTGGTTTGACTCTTCGTATGTAGAATAGAAGCAAGATTAAGATCCATCAACAATCATGTAAATATGAATTCTAAATGAAGATCTTGTTTAGATAGAAAGAATGTTTAACTTTAAACATTTTTTTGTCCTTTCATATGCATGTTAAGAATGATCATTACATTCATCAATACTTGGAAATAATCAACATAAACAAATTAAACATAAACTAGCTAATTCAGAAATTGCAACCACAAATAATCTAAGAAGTGTACTTAGCTCGGTGTGGGGGCCCTCCACCTTTGCCTCATACACTGACAGTACTTTGAGCTACTAAAACTTATTCAACTCTCATGCACAAGAAAATGATAAATTATGTCTTCAATTAACTTCATAAAATAAGAATTTCAAAGTCTCAAGTTTCTCCTACTATCTTCTCCTCCTTCCTTCTACTACTTTACTTGGAGAAAGAGCGCTCCTATTTATACATGAGTGCTTTGAAAAAAAGATAAGCAACTCATAATTACAAATCCACTTTTCTCTCAACTAATATCCCTACAATTACAAAATATGATCCCTTCAAATCCTCACTCATCTCTCACAAATCTTGGATGAGATATGTTATCCAAATTTCCATGGTCTTCTAAACATAAACATGCTTCACTAGGAAACTATTATCCAAAATAAAATAAGGTCATTATTTGTCTTCTATTATGACCTGGCTATTGATGTTAATTGACTACATAATCTAATGGTGGAGGGTCCTATTGAGATTGGTTCTCCTTCATTAACACATCTATCAGTGTAGAGGAAAAACAAATACCCGCAACTGTTTCTCTACAATATACCTTGCTCAATGTTTGTATCCAATAAAAATCACCCATCACGTGAGGTGATAGGAAATGAGAAACCCCTTAATGGTTTCAACAAAGTTAGGTCTAATAAAAGGGGGGATTTTTCCTCACACCTTTGTGAGGGTCCTTTTATAAAACTAGGTTTTAATCAACTTGACTCAAACTAAAATCAACTAAACCATTAGAAGAAAACCTACAAATCTAAGATAAAGTTTGTTCAATAGTTGTACTCTTTACACTATGCCTCCTAATGGGGAATCCTATTGTGATTATATTAAGCTCCCTCCAACAGGAGACTGGACAATTAACAAAAGTAATAAATGTTGAAAATAATCCAAAATATTGATAAATAGAGGATGCAATCAACATATACATTAAAGACGACGAACAATTACTAATAGTTGCTATGATGTGTTATATTTATTTCAAATAGGCATGGTTATATCTATTTATGGATACTTCATCTTGTAAAATCATTAACTATGTGCTATTTTTTATTCATATACAAATATGTTTTAATGATAAATATGGTATAATTTGTTAATTAATTTGTAGGGAATACGCATCTATTGATTTGCGACAAATTTATTCCATGTTTCAACCCATTAAGTTATAATTATTTAAGCCACAAAAAGCCATATATTTAGAAATCAATAGGAGGGATGTGAAGCTTGAGTGTGGAGACAAAGAAATATTGTCAAATAGTACCCAACTTAGGCTTGCCGAGTGCAAAAACCAAAAACATAAAAATAACATATTCACTGGAAGATCTATTAAGGAATATTCCCTATAGAATTGATGATGAACATCCTTTAGTTTCCCTAGAAACTTGTGCATTTCATAGGCCCTTAAATTTCCTTGGAGACCTTTGCATTTGAAAAAAAAAAAATCATCACAAAATAGGCCCATAAATGGAAGAGAATAATCAATAAATACTTTGTGAATGATATTATAGAGCCAATGGTGTCACTGACTAGCCATATTACTCTTGAAGCCATAACCATGGCTATAAATGACATTAGGAAAGTTTTTAGGATGCTATATTCAAGGTTATGGAAGAAATCAAACAAAATAATAAATATATATCCAAATTGGAGAATCAAGTGACTTAACATAAGGCTTTAAAGCATAATGTGTCCATTTTCATCACAATCACTCATATGCGAGAAGAAAAAAACATGTTGCTAATCTAAAATTTCTATTGGTGTATTGATGCCTACAAAGAACTAATCATGTCCATTACATTGGAGAAGTAGCAATTGGTGTGGCGAATTATTGATATGAAGAAGAAGGTGCATACACTAGCTGGGATTTTCAATTGGCAAAAATAACATAAGCCTATCCCTACCAATGTATGTGTGCTAACCAAAGATACAATAACTTTTATTTATTATAAAATTAAATATATTGATTATAAGGTAAAGGACACTATGGAAAATATAAATAGTTTAAGGAAATAAAACAATTGTTCTTCAGCTAAAGCTTTGAAGATGGTGAATCTATGTGAAGTTCCCAAATTTTAGAAAAAAAATGGGCCTCCTCTATAAATAAACCTTATGGGGTTGGTGTGAACACACCATATAGAAGAAGCGATATGCATATCAAATGAGAGATATCTCTCATTACAAATTGGTTGAGTTCATTAAAGGACTAGACATTGCCAAAGTCTTATTGGTGGACTATATTGTTAGATTAGGCTTGAATTATGATTGGATTATAGATAAGGTTGATTTTGTAAATTCAATCAATACAAATGTAGTTTTCAATAATTCATTTGATTAGAACAAACATATGAAAATATAGAGGTATACATGAAAAGCCAAGAAAAAAGTTGAAGGGACACTTTTGTAACTCCTTGGATTTGTAAGCTATAGATATTTATATTTAACTAACTATAAATTATTTTGTGGCAAGTTTCACTTGAGAGGAGGATTATGTAATCCAAGTTCTAAGTTCCCATTGGGTGGATATAATAAATTGATGCAAATTTGTGGTGAAAATTTTATAATTTGTTTTTTGCATTGCAAATTTGTGGAGAAGAAATGTGTACTTTGTTTGTAGTATTATTTCATGGTTCATATCTGAGTATTTGCTTGTGAATATGTATTCACTAAATGTATGCTTTTTGTTATGGTGTAATTTGAACATAAAAAAAAGTTAGTGAAAATAAATTTATGGATTTGTAAGTTTGTGAAAATACAATAAATTTAAAACTAAAGAAGAATATAAATGCGCATTTCTATTTCTAAGAAATATCATTGACTCATTACGTTAACTTGAATATTTCATTCTTGTTATTTAATCTATGTAATTTTTTTATTAGATAGATATTCAACTCACTTAAGAAAAATGAAGCAATAAACAATATTACTAAAAGAATCATCTTAAAGGTGGGGATTATTTGGACACCTTCATCTCATAAGTTCCTTACAAAAGTTAACTCCAAACATTCATTGTGTCAACACAAGTTCGGGTTTTTCTAGTACTAAAAAAGCATCATGATTTATGCTTTACAACTCTAGTGATTCATTGTCCTTTGTGTTTTTCCCAAACCGTGCGGCCAAGAAAACACAGGGATTTTTGGTACAAAAATCGAGGCACAATGGAAGACTTACTACATTTTATTTTTGGTCTCTTTGATAAATATTATTTTCTCTGCTTTTTTTGTGTGTTCATTAGCATGATCTGGAATTATAGTGTTTTATTGTGCTTACAAGGGCTTAAATGGCGTTTTTCAGGAAATATTAGTTCAATTGGATTTTATTTTTTTAACATATATTCATCTTAATTTCAAATATTTATTATCAAAGATTCATCTTAATTTCAAATTATTCGCCTATACGCCGATAGGCATATATATTTGGACTCAGGATGGATGTGGGTGAGAAGATTTTAAATATTTATAGAAATGAACAGAGAGGATTTCATAGCAAGGAATATTCTTCGTCTGAGAAAGTATTCAATGACTATGATTTTTCTTGTTATGTGTTACATTTGAAACTTTGAAATGAAATAAAAAATGAAACTCTCTTCCTTTCAATCACATGACACTCGGTGCATTTATTCATTTGTTTCAATCCATTTACCCATTTGTTTCGAGTGAAATGTTGTTTTCCAGATGAGTGAAGAGCGGGCGAAGGCCCTCGCCCATGTGTAGCTGCTTCATTTCGAGTGGTAGATTGTTACTTAGAGGAGCCAAGAGCATGCGAAGGCGCTAGATCATGTGTAGCTACTCCCTCCAAACATGTGTGAAGGGGATTTCCATGTTTGACTAATCGATGCGACCATCTCCGTTTCATTTTTTGTGGTGAGTATTGTTGGAAAGGAAGAGAGGAGAAAAAAAATTAACACACATGAACCATAGGAGTTGCTTCTCTTCTCTATTGATCACAGAAGCTTGATTTATTAATAATGAACTCGGTGAAGGGTATTTAACCTTTTCCAACTTGTGACTTGCCTAAAATAACTTGACATGCACACACATTCCAAATTCAACTTTACCCAAAATATGACTTAACTGGACTTGAATGACTCTATAACTTTTTCCAAATCCTCATACTGAAGTAATTATTTTATTTTATACAGTCACCCTTATTTACAATCGTATGAATCAACATAACTCAAACATGGCTTTAACATGACTTAACTATGTCTACTAGGCTTACAATATAAATTGGCTCAATTATCACTCAAACATGCTTGTTGGTCTATGTCTCATATAAGCTTACAATCACTCAAAACGTTTATAGTTTTTCATTTTCTTTTCATTTCCTCCAACTTCTATATCCTCGAAATTTCTTCACTTTATGTTGCACATTCTGACTATAGCCTCCATATTTCTTTACTTTTTTTTGTTTCAATGTTTCTTTGATTTGTCTTGAATTTTATCTGAGTCGATCTTGTACAACTTCCTATTCAAGAATTCATTCAACTATTGACTGCTGCCACAAATCTCCATATTCAAACTGTCTTCTTCCCTTTGCTGCTTGTGCTTCATATTCTTGTCTTTCGTTCTGCCGTATTTTTTGATAGAAAAATATTATCTCTTCTTAACTCCATTGCAAAAAAATGTTTTAATGCATTCTTCCTTATTTTTATAAACTTCCATATCATTCTCTTTACTTTCATCATCACGTACTGCTACTTTTTTCTTGTAATTTGCACACTCAAGATCAGTATTCACCATTGCACTCAATTATTTTATTCAAACTACTTCTTTAAGACACACATCAATTTGTTCAATTGGTTTCTGAATCCATTATTCAATGAGCTTCAAAAATGCACCAAATTTATTAACAACTCTGTTTTCAACTTCTTCTCCCATGCTATTTTGAACACCCACATATTAAAAAACAATGTTAAATTTTTTTTTTTTATGCTCTTCAGTGAGAGATTCATGCTCTACCTCTTCCTTCTTTGCCTTCTTTTGTTCTGTCATTGCATCATAATTTTGATTTTCTACCCTTTTAACAATCTCTACTACTGCAAATATGTTTTTCTTCCACTTGGATTCCAAACACAAGTGGGTTTCTCTCACCAAATAACAACATATCAATATTTTCTTTCTGTTGCATCATGTGCAACCACTAATCACATGTAAATGGTTCTTCATCAAATTTAACTTCAACAATTCCAATTGTTGGATCCACCAAACCACTTTCTGCTCTATTGATAACTTTATATAAGCCAAACTCAGCTATTGTTTGTTCACACAATGCTTCATGAGAAACTCCAACTGCTTCATAACTTGTTGCTACAATGGCAACTTCAACATGTTCAATTCTTCATAAAAAATGGTGCTTACCATATTACCACAATCAATTCATGTTTCAAAAAAAAACCACACTAACATCAGGATAATGTTCATCCACACTATGGTGGGATATCTCAGCATGCATGTGCTCATTGTTAATTTCAATGAAACTTTTAGCTTCATCAAATTCATTAGTTGTGGTTGGATTCACCAATGCAAATTTCACTTTGCAGTCATTATCCACGTGTTTCTTCACAGTGGGATTCACCATCATCTGCATCATCCACATTACAATGGAGTCCTTGAGCATTTATATTATTTTACTCTGCTTCACATACAGAGGCTTCTTCTTCTCTCTCTGCAATCTTTGTTGCATTTTCTTCATCCATATGCATGCTTTCAAAATGGGTTTCAATTTTATGGTCTTCACAACCATCTTCCACTTTTGAGTGGGATTCTCCAAGATCTGTTGTCCACTTAGAGTCTTGGTCATCTACTCTCACATCTACAGCTCACTCCACATACTATGACACATCTTGCTATTGCATGTCAGTCTCCCTTACATAAAATTATTCTTTCAAGGTCTTGCATGCTTCCTTGGACATTTTAGCATTTGTTACCTTGCACAAACACTTCTCATCCAATTCTTGTTAAATGAAACTCAAAGTTAGGGCATCATTAAACATAGGAGGTGGTAGCATATCCACGCTATACCAATCAACCTCGCTTTCTTCTTTGTCTTATGTTGGACTTCTTTGTTTCTCGGTTGCGGCCTAAACCTCTCTAAACACGACAAAAAACTTTGCCTCTTATTTTCGATTCTTGTTCTTAGTCTTCTTCATTCACGGTTTGTGACCCATGGCTATTGTCTTTCCTCTATCTTATAGTTGCTTTCTCAATTGCATGAGGAATCCTCACATATCTCCCCCAATTTTATTTTATTTTAATATGCGCCCCCATAAAGCACAATCTTCACCCAAAAACATTGTCATACTTGAAAAAACCATAATTTTTTATAAAATGACAAACTTTACAAAGCCTTAAACTCTCTTGTTCAATACAATCCTTTTCTTTTAATTCTCTTTCACTTACAAACTATCCTTTATAAAATACTCTCTTGTTTTCTTAAAAAAAAAAAAAAACTCCTATATAATCCTTTCCTTTTAATTCTCTAACAAAAATATCCTTTATAAAATACTCCTTTTGTTTTCTTTAAAAAAAAACCTATAGAGTCCTTTCCTTTTTATTTCATATAACACTAAAGTCCCCCCCAACCTCCCAAAAAAAAAAAAAATTATAAAAAGCCCTTTTATAAATCTTTATAAAACAATTTATAAAGGCCCTTTATTCATGCAATACATCTCAAACGTAGTTGGGAGGTAGGCTTAAAAGAACTTCAATAAAACTTTATTACATTACCCACGTGACTTTTTCAAACCTATTTTAACTTTTAAAACCATACGAGCCCACATGCGTTCAAAAACAATTTGTTCAGACCTTTGTTTCGCTAACACGGTGTGAACGGTGGTGAGACCACGTGGTAACACTCTTCTCGATAGGATAAGCTCGCGTCAGTGCTTTAATGCTACAAACGGAGACAACCTGCGTTCTTCCAAATCGCTGTAATTTTATCATCGATAACGCCCCTACTTTTGAGCCCTTGTGCGTTATAATTCCCTGCCTATCACTTGCATGATCCCAAACTTCAAAAATCTCAATAATTCTAGCACATTTTAGTGTTCTAAAAGCTTGTTGTAATATCCTAAACTTCAAAAATCTCAATTATTGTAGCACATTTTAGTGTTGTAAAAGCTTTCGACAAGAAACGACAACACAAACGAGATCTGGAAATGCTGCAACACTTTATTTATATTAATAATAAAAAACAAGATGCAATTGAAGCCTTTGCCCTGTGGTTTCTTGTCAAATAAGAAACTATAGATACTGAAGTATAAGTGGGGACCTTGTATAGATCCACTAAGCAAAGTTTTTCATGGGATTAGATTAGAACTGGTCTTGCTAAGTTCTCAACAAAACATAATAGGATAGATAAATCAAGCTGATCCAAAGGCATAACTAATCTCTCTTTTTATAAGCTCAATGGACTTTCTAGATGCCTCTATTTTATTATTTTTGTCAAGAAACAAAATAGTATAGAAGGACCAGTTCCATTGGAAAATACCACAGTAAATATCATGGGTAAATTTCATCCATTTGACCTTATCAAGAAAAAAAGAATATTACACTACTCTGCAAAAAAACTCACTCTAATCTCACTCTAATCTCTGTGACGCTCTGATACCAATTTGTTGCCCTAATACCAATTTGTTGAAAAGGTAGAGAAGCGAAACATAAATTAACACACACAAACCATTAGGAGTTGTTGCTGTTCTCTATTGATAACAGAAGCTTTGTTGCCCTAATACCAATTTGCTGAAGAGACAGAGAGGCTAAACACAAATTAACACACACAAACCATAAGAGTTGTCGCTCTTCTTTATTGATAACACAAGCTTTATTTATTACACTAAACTCTGTGAAGAGTATTTAACTTTTTCTGACTAGCTAATAACCTAAAATAACTTAACATACACACACTCTAAATAAATTAGCTCATGTGGGAGTAATTAGGTTATTTTAACCCATATGGAATGAGTAATTAGCTTATTTTAACCGATATGGAAGGGAAGAAAATATATGAAAATGTGTTTGAGGAAGCAGTGGCATTCGCCAGGTTTAGGGTTTCTGGCCGTGTTGTGCAAGTAATGCTCCAACTGCAACCTTTATTCAAGCGATAAATAGAAAATATTTTCAAAGGGATGATATCGATCTTAAATGCAGGATATTGATGTTTGACATGGAGCATGAGTTTGTAGATGTTGAGAGGTACCCTGCTCAAAGAAAAGTCCTTTATAGAGTGGATGACCAAGTGGTTTTTAATACGCTGGGATGGAACAGATGATTTCGTAGGGTTTCTCCCTACTTTGGCAGTTTTTCTAGCTACTATGATGGAAGCAAGTTAAGAGAATCCAAGATGGATACACAAAGAAATTGATATGCATGTGGATATCAATATCGGTTGTGGTTGATATAATAAAATTAACCTTTTCTCAAATTTTCTTTGAATTTGGAGAGTAGCTTGAAAAACTGACTAATAAGGCTGAGGGAATATGCGTTTTATCACACATTGGGCTTCTACAATTTTTTAAATAGGCAGAGGACTGCAGAACAATGATTCCTTGAGTTACACTACAAATAAAACTGCCACGTGAAAGAGTCACAAACAAACACATTCTCTACTCAAATCCGAAAAGCGACGTTTTGACGAGTATCGCCTATCGGTAATATTAGCCTTGAACAACTTGAAGCTTACGAGTTCAACCCACACAGCGGTGGACAGAAAGGAGAATGGGAACACACGAAGAAACAGAGCAACGACAGCATCAGGCTGGTAAAATAATGGTGAGAATTCTGTCGCATCAAGGGGCTACGGAGAAATCTTAGTCGTGTTATCGGAAAGTATATGAATGCTTTTTAGAATAATGAAATAAATTTATTATTATTATATTTTATTTCAAAATTAAGATATTGTGTATCATTATAATTATAATGATTATTATTTATTAAATTAAGTTTAAGATTTACTTTGATGTGATTTTTATAGAAACATTATAATATTTTAATTTTGAAAATTAAAATATTATGTATAATTATAATTATAATGATTTTTATTTATTATAATTTTAATAAAAAATAATCATTATAATTATAATCATATACAATATCTTAATTTTCAAAATTAATTATATAAAATTATAAATAAATTTTTTTTTTTAAATCACATCAAAGTAAATTTTAGACTTAATTTATTTTGATATGATTTTTATCTAAAAATTTTATACACAATTTATGGATCATAGAAGCCAAATTTTTAATATAAAATTATATAATTAAATAATTTATTTTAATATATTATTTGTATAATAAAAAAACTATATAAAAATTTGAGTTGGAAAAAATACTTATTTAAAATTAAATAGTCTTTTTAATTATAAATATATTATACTTATAAATATATTATAGTTGTGAATTTCGAACATATAACTTCATAATAAAATATATTAAATTACATTTTGAAGTGAAAAATGTTTTAGATCAAAATTCTAATTATGTAACCATTCATTAATGGAAAGGACTTATGGGAGATGCAAAAACCATTGTTTAGTTAGAATAATGTTGATAATGGTTGAAACTAAAGTTGATAATTTAAATTGGGGATGTAGGTTGTTGTAAAGGCAAAAGATTACTAAAATTTTCATATAAAATATAAATGATTTATTGAGAATGATGTGAATGTTTTAAATTGATTTTTGAATAACTTAAATTTAAATTTATTTTAGAAATAAGGAAGTGTGAAGATAAGAAAATATCATAATTACACATCTATGTTTTAAATTCTTGAGCTGTCAATTTATGTATTAAGACCAGAGAATACACTTGCCAGATACAACATTAGTCAATTTAATGGATTATCTAAGGGTTCAAGAGAGAACAACTCTTAAAATCTAAAATTTCAAAGTCAAGAGTACATTTATATCATCCCTTTCTATGTTCATTTTCTTTCATTTTAATGGAGTAACTTAAGTTAAAGAGTTGGTGCAAGTTAATACTTCCCTTTCATAATATGTTAATTACAATATAATTTTATAAAAGCAAAAATATGGTAACAAAAAAAAAATATTTAAAATATCCATACAATTTATTATCAAAATATAGTATAAAAAGATAAATATAAAAAAATGAATTAAATTTTATAATAAATTTGATAAACATGGGTATATGGTTGACTATTGTTGACATGGTCAACTATAGTCAACAATATTCAACATGATTACCATACTCAACCTTACTTACCAAAGGCATCATGGTCTATCTATAAGTGACCTATAATGAACCATAGTGAATTATATTGAACCATAGTGGATGACCATGTTTGACCATGGAGGCCTATAGTCCATGGTCAAGGTTAACCAAAGTGAAACCATGGTTAGACATCAATAACCACCATTGCGATGCTAACCATGGTCAATTCATGGTAAACTATAGACAAATGATAGTAAATTCATTGTCAACTGTAAATAAACCATAGTTAAAATATGACCAACCATAGTCAAGATGTACTCAAACCATGGTCAATTATAGTCAATCACATTCAACTATGGTTTAAGATAGGAAAAATATGGTCAAATGATGCTCAATCCTAATCAAACCATATTTAACCATAGTCAATACTGATCAACCATAGTCAAACCATGGTCATAGTCAATCATGATTTACCATAATCAAACAATGGTCCACCATAGTAATGCAATCGTTAACCATAGTCAAAACATAGTTAGTGATGTTTAAACATAGTGAATTTGGACAACCACATATAAATCCCTTTGGTTTATTACTCTGAGGATTCATATTCCTATGGTATAATATTATTTATAGAGTAGATAATATTAATCCTCGGGTTTAATATAAATCCCTTGGGTTTATAATCATGGTAAACCAAGGCTTAGTGTCATATCATGAAAAAGTTTATCTCAATATGAAAATAAACCATGGTCAACCATGGTCAACAATAGTCCAACGTAAATATATTCCATCGGAGGAGGGCTATAGGTTTTCCATGAAACTGTAGGGTAATAGATCTGTCGAGGAACCTGTTGGTCACAATAAATATTATTCCAAGCATTAAATGATGACAATTTTTGAGATATACCTAGTGATCAATTTATATTATTACTTGATTCCTTAAATACTTGTTGAAAGCTTGGAAGTGATGGACAATAATTTATTGAGTGATCCTCCTTGCATTTCTTCTGTTCTTCCTACAAACCATCCAATTGTAAATTTAGAGAGGCTTTTATAGCATATTCAAAAAGTTGAGAGGAAAGTTCTTGAGAATTCTTAACAATATGGGAGATACCTCTTGGATACCTAATGCATAATTCATACACATTATCATATAGTTAGTGAAAAACATAAATTTATCCTATCATATTTAAATGTTCTAAAACTTCATCTTTGATTTCTTTAAATAGGATTGTTTTCAAGATCTCTTTTACCAAACGTTTATGTTTTGATTTTTGAAGGTTGTATCGAAATTGCTCCACATATTCCTCCAAAATTTCATCTTCGCTTTGTATCATTCCAAAAATATCTTCACTGGCCTTTCATTAGTCTTGATATTTCTTCAAGAATACATTCTTCATGTCTTCCCACGTTTGAATGCAGTTCCCACCAAGGCTCATGAACCATCAGAAAGTGCCTGCTACTTTTAGAGTAGGAGCAAATGCTTGCAACCTTTGATCATTATTACAATAACAATATCCTCTAAAAAATACTTCAAACTCAAATAAGAATTTATTTTGTTTTTAATTTTCCAAACCATGAAATTTTGGTAGAGCAGATGGGGAAATACTTTGCATTTGTACTACTCCTCTTGGATATTTGATAGAGAATTGAAAGGTAATTTTGTGTTCCATTTCATCCTAAAATAGAATATGTTCTCCATGTACCATTTTGAGACTCCTTCTTTGAAGGTTCCTACCAAATGATTAGTGAAAAAGGTGCAATGGATGATTGATATTACCCTTGAAATACTTATTCAAAAATGCCTCGAAATACCATTTTTTTATTCTCAACAAGATAGTTGGTGTATCCTCTCAAGATATGGATTAGCATATATATATATATATATACGGGTGGTTATTATAACACCCTATAAATTAAAAAAAAAACTATGAAGGAAAGAAACAAAAACTAGCAATAAAAATTAGGTTAAAAAAAACCAAACTGGAGCAGGTTACCAAGGTCAATCCCCTAAGAACCTCTATTGCAATCAAGCCAAAATTTTGGATGCAATATATGGTGAGTTAATGGTACAACATTTAATTTGAATCAGGGGTCCGTGGAATTTGAGGTGAGGCACTGGAAATGCCATTGAAGGACACTTGGAACATACAAAGAAAAACTATAGTTTTTCTAGAAACATCTTACACATTCAAATTCCTCCACTAGTCAATCCTTATGCTAATCATGTACTCAAAAATTAATATTTAGAAATAAAGTCATAAACACTAGTCCTATAAATCTATTCCTTATTCTAAACAGTGTGTCATCATTATTCTAAATTATAAAAAAAAACAAAAAATAAACTCTCAATTCAATTCCCACACTAGATTTGGAACTTTTTATTAACGATGGAACAAATAAGCAATCAACTAGAATTTTTTTCACTTCACTCTTCAAATAATTAATTAAAATAAACTTTAAAAACTTATTTAACTAACCAAGTGACTATAAAGAATCAATGCCAACTGGTTGCACTACAAAAAAGAATCCAAATGAGAACCACACAAATTCGCATACTACTTTCAAAGTCCAAACAACAACCACAAAGATTCCTGCACTCAAGAAAAAATAATAGAGGTTCCTACACTAAACTAAACACTCCACTAGTCTCTATGTTTTTAAAAAGTAAAGTGTGGTACTAATGTGGCATCTATTAAATTTATTAACTTATGTAAAATAAATTCACACTCTCTCTCCTTAAACTAGAGAACACCCCAAACGCTAGATGAGAAGGTGTATTTTAAATCCCAAAAGAAAGCATTGCAGAGAGAAATAAAAAAAAACAAATTTCAAAATGAAAATGTAGTTTTAGATAACCAGTGATAAAATAATGAACTAATATGCAAGAAAACCTCTCTATAGTAATCCACTCAAAACATCATGAATACTTGTTCCACACATATACCAGTCAAGAAAATCAATCCAAACGAATATAATCAACCACACATGTTTACTAGTCAATAATTGTTGTATAAAGAACCAGACACCAGGTTATACCAATATACACATCAATATGACTTTGTGACTCAGCTTAAGAAACCAAAGTTATAACAATGAAACAAGCCTCAAGTAAACATAACAGAATCTAGACTAAGCTTTCTATAGGCCAACTAAATCATGAGTCATTTAATCATGTGTTGTAGCTTTTATATAAGACTTCAATCATTGCTAAAGGACTTAGGGTTTTAGTGGCTTCAATACTCTTTTAATCATATCTTGCAACAAAGAAAACCTTAAGGAATAATGAGATACCCTTAATATTTATATCTAGAATGGGTCTAAAATTTCAGAGAGGGTTTCACTAACAATTGATATCAGCTCTTAGTTTCATTCAAATATTTTGAGTTGAAGCACCCATTACCCAAGAATACAATTCAAATATAAATATGACTATCACCAAGTCAAATGAAGAAGAATGTGTTTCCTCGATTGGGCTTGACCCAGGTTTGATCTATGCTGCGCACCAACAAAACCCTTGATCGCTATCTGTTTCAGTAATGACATGCAAGCAGATCGCAGTCTCACCTGAGGTGAATATGGGTGGTTGCGGAACCAGGTTTCTGCAGCATTAAGGGACTGCGTGATGTGACAAATTGATTGCATTGCTATTATATTTTATCATACATAAAATGACTCCATTTTATAAAACCCTTCAATTACTTCACCACATTCAATAAAAAACATTATACAACATCATAAAACTGCACTGTTATAACACTCAACTATACCAACTACTTTGCAACAACTGATATTAAAAAAATATACAAGAAACACATAAGAACACAACATATCTTCACAAAACTTCTTATTTTCTTTTAAGATGGATCTTTTAAGTACAATCAACTCACCAAACTATGCACACAACTACAGGTGGTTTGCGCACTAAGCATTAGACTCTTCCAAAGTCTTTGCGCACTCAACTGCAAAGCCTTTCCTTCGCTACAAAATATAGATACAAAACTAGACTGTAACCATAGAAATTATAATGATTATTGATATTGTGTAGCATTAAATACCTTTTTATAGTATTACATCATTACAAAACCATGGCCCAAATACCATGGAATCCATAAAAAAAATAAATCTAACCCAAACCTATTACAAAAAGGAGGGGTGTCGACCCACCCCGAAGGCCTTGAGATACTACGCAGTATATCCAAAATTATTTGATGCGTGTATACTTTTCTCTCTACTCCAAAAAATGCGAAGACTTAGCCCAAATCGAGGCCAAGTTAGGTTGCGCCCAATAGGCCCCCAACACTCATATGTGACTCATCCCGAGTCACTCAATTTTTTTTCCCCTTGATCTTTGCTACTATGCTTTTGTAGGAATTGTTGAACTTATGCAACACCTCTGCGACTTGCTTCTCTTGACTATGGACTTCTTCGAATAATGCCTCCATGACTGGTCCTGCGGTCTTCTTTAGTGGTGCCTCTTCCTCTTGTCGAAGCTCCTGGAGCTTCCCGTCTACCGGCTGCGACATCTAGAGAGCCTCATCCTGCCATGGTTGAGTTCTCTTCGTTGAAATTTTCTCTTCCTTCTTGAGTTCTTCGATGTGATTTTGAAGTGCCTTGCCTTCACTGATCCTTATGAGCTTCTGCGAAAATGGAAATTTATTCATTTTTGTATTGATTTTCTCCAACTGATTATGCTTATATTGGATATACTCTTCTATCTTCTACACATTTGGATCTTCTTGCGGCGAAGTCCAAATCTGCAAGGTCTCCTCCAGTAATTTTTCGCTGTCTACCATTGTCCCGGAGATGCCTACCACTGTAGTCTTCAACTTAATCTCCCTATGTTCCCATAATTATGGTGGCGTGGTTGGTTGTAGCTTCATTTGCGGCTCATTGATTTTGAGCTCATATTCAAACGATACTTCTGCAACATTCTTCTTTGATTCCTTGACTGCAAGGTCGAGCTTCATGAAATTTTCTTCTACTGGTTCCTCTTCTCATAAATCTATGTCTGGCACTTCTCTGCAAGTGGCATCAATCACTTCTTTCAACCTTTGTTGTCGCTGTTTGTCCTGGTCCTTTTCCTTTATTTCTTGGTGAAGCTACTTCTTCAACGCAACTCACTCTTTTTCTACATGAATATTTCACTGTGATGTGCATTTCTCTCACTCCTTTAGCTCATGTATAATGTCTTGATGTAGGTCACACAATGCTGGAATGGGCAGCGCTGCAATGTTCATATTGACCTTGTCCCATTTTTTCGCTTGCTGCTTTTCCTAAGCTGTGTCGAACTGCAAAGCTCCAACAAGTATCTACGTGATCCTCATCCCAGCTGTTGTTTCTATCAATCTCTCTAGTTGGAGTGGTTAACTTATCAGTGCTTATTTTCTAGCTGTATGCGCTAAATTTTTTAGCTTTGCAATGTTCTGCTTAATGCCTGTCAAGATTGCGTCGTAGCGATCCTCGAATTTTCCCCATGATTCCTCCGCCACTTCTTGAAATTTTTTCTTGATTTCATCTATGTCCCCATCAGTAAAGACCAAGGTCATTACGCCATTTTACTTATATGCCTTCTGGTTCTTCTTACTCCTTGGGGAGACTACGTTGTGAATCTTTCTTTTTTCCTTATCTGTCATTGTCTTCTCCTTTTCCTGTTCATTGCTTCCAAGAGGATATGGCTGACCCTCGTCATGCTCCTACTCATGATCTTTATCTTGCTCCTCTTTGTCTTTGTATTTTCTGCTTGAGCCTCCATGCTCCGATGTTTCTTCATGCATCTGACTTTTTTTCCTCCTTCCTCTACCGCAATCATTCATTCTACAGGACATTGTTGTATTAATGAAATAAGATCATCTTCGGTGACTAAGTATTGCAGAGGATGCCATGTCTTCATTGTATTCTTCTCGGCCTGGACATATATTCTATGGAAGTCTGCCTGGAACTTTGTAACTAAAGTATATTGTTGGTACAGGCTTGGTGACATCTGAGGATGTTCGTTCACCACCATATGTAGATATATGTGGTATAATACAAAGAAAACTTAGTTCTTGTGCTCTCGACTACTTGGTAGTATGCCACAATGAGGCATACCACGCTGCTTCGCATGCATCTTCTTCTACAGGATGAAACTATGAGTCCCCTGGCTCCTTCCATGCTAACAGTGCGATGATAAAAATTAGCCATGTGTAGTGAAAAGCTAAACCTTTCTCCCGGGCTTTGTGGAAATGCTCCAAAAATTCCCTACACAGATACCCAGCCCAGTTGTATTGGAACTCGTTGTTGCACTGTGAAATTAGTGAAACTGATGTTGTGGGGAATTAGTTAACTCAAAATTTTCACATAATATGTCCAACCTAGATATGCACGACGAAGCGTACTCCTTGGTCATTGATCGAACTTATATCATAGCCTCGTTTTACCTTGACCAATTCGAACTTTTCCTTCATGGTCTACGCTACTGCTCTGCCTTGATCCTTAGCCACAAAATCTTCAGCGATATCCCTTCCTTCGAATGGTAATATGGTAATCCTTGATATTAACATTGCATCAATGGGAATCCTCTTCCCCAACGAGACGTATCCAGAGTGCAACAACATGAGAAATTGTCTTACACAGGGAGTGTTGATTTTACTTTAGCTAAAGTGCGGCACATTCAGTATGTTCGATAATACAGATTTATCCAACCCTCTCACCCACTTAAGTGGCTCCAATTTTTTCACTCCTCTCTCTAGATAGTGGACCGGATTTAGGTATCTACTTGGCACGAAATGCGGATATTTGCTTCGGTCATTGAAGTCTGAATCTGTGAACTTCAGCAGTAGCAACTCTCTCTCAAATGGAATTTTCTCTGGCAGAAATGGTGTGAATGAGCCATAATTCACATCTTTGGAGTCCTTCACAGGTTTAGCATCTGGTTTCCTAGGTGGCAAGTATGGTGGCAGTGGCCATGAAATTATTGCGCCCTTTGTCTCCATATGTTGTTCTTCCTCTTCTCTATTTTCAACAGGTTGGGGTTTTGGTTGTGGCTTGATGGGCATCTTATCTTGCTTCTTCTTTGTTCTTACTTCCTTATTTTGCTTCTTTCGTGGTGATGTTCGGTGTGAGAGAGGTGATGTTGCGATTGATGTTCATGCTGTAGGTGTAGTAGATGGTTTTGCGACCTCAATGATACCTTCAAAAGCTCTCTCCTTAAATATTCGGATGAAGTCTTCGGTGTTCATACAGTTGCACAATTTCTGCAATTTCTCAACACTTAGCAATTTTTGAACTCTTAGACAGCAAAGTGCTAAAATCTTGGTGGGATGTGACTTTTTATAGTGATCTTGATCTTCTAATCCCATCATCAGATCATATCTTTTTCAGATCTGGTTCATTAACTGCATATCACTTCCTAGATCCTTTCCAACATGTCTACATAAATGAAATTTTACACTCCTCCAATGTCAAGTTTCACTTTAAACGATCATATTATTTTGGTGAAATTCAACACACCCTATACTGTGGCGAACAACCCTTCTTACATCGTGGGTTATGCAAACTCCGACATAATCCATATTCAAGTGAAGCAACCTCCTTCTTCAAAGCTCTCTTTTTGCAGTGTATTTTATAGTCCAGCTCCCACTTTTCCTCTACAACTTCAACCTAATGCCATTTACCCTTCCCTAAATCAATTCTCCATTCAACTTCACCAATTGAACTGCACCTCCATTAGTAATATGAAAAATAATATATGGGCCCAACCAATGCGTTTTCAATTTTCCTGGAAATTTTAAGAACTTACTGTCATAGGTGAAAATAATGTCTCCTACCTTGAACATATTTTTTTTATATGTCTATCATGCCAAGCCTTCTCTCTTTCTTTATGCAATTGTTGATGTAATCCTGCTACAAATATGTCTTCTTATAGAGCAACCAACTGTGACATTATTTCCTCCATTATTTTAGGGTCAGCCATATTTGTGAAGGATGTGATTCTCAAGCTAGGCATAATATACTCCATAGGCATCACAATTTCTTGTCCATATACAAACCTGAAGGGTGTTTGGACTATCATGTTCTTACATGTGGTCCTATAAGCCCATAACATAGCTCGAATTATAAGATCCCAGTCATCTCTGTTGACATTGCATACTTTGGTGAGTGCAGTATCCAAAATATTGTTAAATGCCTCCACTATCCCATTGGCCTGGGGGTGATAGGGAGTACTCTTTGGCTAATATAATTGGAACTCCTGACTCAATGCTTTAACTGTCTTATTCTAAAAATGTGAGCCTTGCTCACTCATTAATATCTTAAGACACCCAAATCTAGACAATATATACTCAAAAATAAACTTCGCTACAATGTCAGTGCACTACAGTTCCTTACTAGTTGTGGTTGGGCCCATCTTGTCAGAAAATTAGTCACAATTATTATGTACCTCGCACCAGTATTCTTTCTAGGTGGGTTGATAGGTCCAACAAAATCAATATCCTATTTGTCAAAAGCTTCCCATGTTACTTGTAGAACTAATGGAATATCATCTTTTCTAGAGGGCTTCCCTATTCTTAGAAATATATCACATGCACTACAATAATCCTTTGCATCCTTATGTAGTGTGGGACACCACAATCATGCTCTCAAGATCTTCTACGAAATAGCCTTTCCTGCATAATGTCCACCAGCTTCACATCTATGAGCTTATTCTAGAATCACTGATCTTTCATGTTCTAGAACATATATGCGTAGTATCTCATCTAGTCCCATATTGTATAATTGTGCTGCTATTAATGAAAAATCAACTGCCTTAACCACCAATTGTTTCTTTTGCGGCGTATTGTATTCCGAAAGATCCATCCCTGTGGTCAAAAAGTGAATAATGTATTCAAAGTGGTCATCTGCTACTCTAATTTTAAATAACTGCACATCAGGGAGATTATCTTCTATGCTAGTTGGTTCTTCTTTTGTTTCCAAAATTGATAGATGGTTAGGTCATGCATTCAGCCTTCCCAGTTTAAAAACAAATTAAAAGTCATAATATTGGAATAAAAATAACCATATGAAAATATTCTCTCCCAGGATTGGATTATTGACCAAGTAATTCAATGCAGAATGATTTGTAAACAACTTAAAATATGATCCAAGAAAATAATGTCTAAATTTCTGCAGAGCATACACCATAGCTAGACCTTTCCTTCTATTGCAGTGTATTTATTCTCAGGTGTAGACAACTTGCTACTTGCAAAAGCTATAGGATGGTCAATTTCACCTTCACCAGGTTGTGCCAATACCACTCCTAAAGTTATGCAAGCAACATCGATATGGGCATGGAATTCCTTATTCTAGTCAGGGAATACTAGAATAGGCATAGTTAGTACCGTATTCTCTTTTAGTATGTCAAGGCTATTTTGGCATTCTTCATCCCACTGAAAATTCAAATATTTCTTCAGAAATTTCTCCATTTTCACAGTATTTGTGCATACCCCTTAATGAATTTTCTATAGTATCTTGTATGTCCCATTATAGTGCGTAGTTGTCTTACTTTCATAGGTGGATCCAAATTTACAATGACAACAATCTTCGCAGGGTCCACCATGAGTCCTTGCTTTCAAACACCATGTCCGAATAACATACCAAAAGGTACACATAATATGCACTTCTTCAGTTTCAAAGAGATCTGATGCTTTCTGCAAGTGCCAAGCATAAGCCTTAAGCTTCCAACATGTTTGTCCAATAGTCCACATATTGTCCAGTCTTCAAAGTATGCCTCCAAAAACTTGTGAATGCACTCTTACAAGCTGCAACCACCACTCTATAAAATATAGTGGGGGAATTCTTCAACCTAAAAGGCATAACTATATACGAATATGAACTACATTCTGTGGAAAATGTGGTCTTGCGTTGATATCTAGGTGCAATTATGATATGATGATATCCTGAAAATCCATATGTAAATGAATAGGCTTCGTGACCTCCTACATTATCCAATGCTTCATCTGTGAAAGGAGTGGGAAAAGGATCATGTAATAATGCATCGTTCAACTTCCTGAGGTCCAAACATATCCTAACCTCTCCTTTTTCCTTCTTTTCCTGCACCACCATAGGACTTACCCATTCTGACTCTTGGACAGGTTCAACAATCCATGTTGTTATCATCTTATCAAGTTCTAACTTTACCTTCTCCTTATACTTGGGTTCAACCTATAAGGTCTCTTCTTGAGTGGCTTCGCATCAGGCTTCAGGGGAATCTTCATGACTCCCAAATCTCCTAATATTCCCTTTCTATTTGAAAATTTAGCGAGAAACAGTTCTTGATATTCATGCAGTAATTATGTGACTTTGATGACTATCTCCTCATCTTAGTAATCTCCTATTGTTGCAAACTTAGGCTCTTCTTCTGATCCAATGTTCACCTTCTTGGTCTTCAATAGTTGTGTGATATTTGGCATCTCTATATTTGGTCTATGCACTTTGCAATTTCCTTTTGATTCTACTATGTCAATGTCTCGGGGTTATTCTTCTTCTTATGCAGTAATATTATAGCATTTCAGTGCATACTCCATTTTTGCAACCCAATTATCCTGTTTCCAGGTTAGTGTGGCTACACCTTCAAAGATCTTCTATTTTACTATCCACAGGGTCAAATATGTGCCTAGACATTCATCCTCAAAGCTGAATGTTAGTATAAATCCATTAACCAAGTCTTCCGAGTTCATAGTACCATGTCGGAGCTCTGTTTCTAGGTACCAATTCATAGGAATTTTCTCCAATGTGTGAATAAAGCCATGTACCTATTATTTCCATGGAATCCCCTTCCATGCTATGGTATAGAGCTCGATATGATTTCTTGGGTCATTTTCACCATCATATTTCTTCTGTATTTCTATTTCCACTTGTTGAAACTTGATCCACATTATTCTTTGATATACTTGCTAATATCCTATATTTTTCTTGTGTGTGCCCCACCAAATTTTAGGGGTAGATCTTAGGGCTGCATCAAGAGCTAGCAATCTGTGATCTTCTGGTACATGCTCTTCATAATCATTAAGGATTGTTTCTATATTACCCAAACCATCAAAATAAGGAAGGATACATGCCTTTGATGTCATACAATGAACTATTTTTGTTATTCTTGCACAATGATTTGTATATATTTCATGCAATATGTTTTGCCAATTCTCCAATTATTCTTATGAATATGATATGCAGGTACTATCATGATCTCAACTCAAATTTCCATCTGCATTAGGGTTAATATAATCTTCTTCATTGGTTGTCAGTTGATAGATGTTATCTATGTCTACTGCGTTGTATTCTTCTCTCATTGGCTCTGTATATCTTACGCCTTCTAATGGATCTAAAGGAACAATCACCCTCATATTACTTCCTTAAAATATTGTTTGCCTCTTTTTTAGGTTGATGATGGCCAAATTTGTCAATTTCCCAATCAATTCCAAGCAATGTAGGATAAGGATTAGTGTCATCAACAATTTCTATTTCTTCAAAATCAACAATGATACGAACTCCTTCAATATCTACTGTAACACCTGATAGTTTCCCATAGGAAAGATATTTTGCTAATTTTCCAGTCTTAACTGAATATTTGACCATTGTAGCTTCATCTTACCCATTATTTACCATGTCTACATTGTCAAAACATTAGCATTAGAGTCCAAATCCAACATAACCTGATCCATTTCATATTCTCCAATATACGCACTAAGTCTCATCTCTTTGCTAGTTCTCTTCTATTGATGTACATTATTAAATGTGTGCACCTCACTTTGTGGTGTCTCTTTTGATGCCAATGAATTTATCAATCCCGACGACCTTCTACAACCTTCTAATATCTTAGAAAATTTGTACAAGTCTACAAAAAAAAATCTCAAATTACTTGCTTGATCTGTTGAATTTTGTGTCAGAGCTTGATGATGCGTCACTGCTTGGTTTTGTGATGAAACTACTCTCATGTCGCAGTTACTAGGCCCTAGCTTCGCTTTCATAAAAAAAAATAACTTTCTCTGTATTCTTTCTAATCCATGTAGCTAGATTTTCAAATTCCTTCTTTCCATCTTCTTTATCACTTCTAGTCATAGCTCCACTTCTAGTTATAATAGTACCAGAAGGTTCATCGGTCCTTCTTTCACCCTTCATCATTTGGATGTTCTGTTTGGGCTACTGGTTTCATTTCTCTTGCATATTCTCTATAAGTACATAACAACCTTCAATTACATGATAAAAATATTTGCAATACTTACATGTCGTACTAGGATTCTGGCAATCTCTTGCAAAATGAGCTGCCTTGCCATAGTTATAGAAAATAATCTGTCCTCTTCCTCGATCAGCTCCACCTCCTCAACCTCTTCCTTGATAACCTCCTTGAATACCATGTTTTCCATTGGCCTCATGTGTGTGCTCTTCTGATTGCATTTTGTAAGTATCAATAATGCGCTTTGTCATCAAGTTATAACATCGAAAATTATTCTGATAATGTCCTACTGACTTAAAAAAGTTGCAAAAGAGATAGCTTGGGGTCTGCACATATTTCTGCAACAAATAAAAATCTTCAGAGTGATGTTGGCCTCGAGTTCTGCATATCTTGCACCACAAACTAGATCTTGCATTCAAGGGATTAGGTGCTCCACTAGTCATGTAGTCTCTGAAAACAAGGCACTGTTCCTTAAAATGTTCCTCTGATTTGCACTTTGTACACCACACTTCTTATCTAACTTCATTTCCCTTATTGATATCCTACAATTGCAAGTTCATGTTTTCCAACTGACTCTGAATTTGCTGGATACCTGCATTAGTGTCCCCTATAGGCGAGGTTTCCAACTTCATCGCAATTTCCAAAGCTTCGAAGTGAGTTTCTATCTATTGTTGGGTTAAGGGAAACCTAATATGTGGTAGCAGTGTAGCTATAAACCATTCCTAATGGTACTCTAGGGGTATGTTGAAGCCATTAGGGGAATTTTGAGGTCTAAAATAAGCCTCCTAAGAAAAATTTACAACCAAAATAAACTTTATAAGAACCAATAGGATTCAAGATTATGATGTCAACCATGGGGGGCGATTCACCATTTTTGGAGTAAAAAAGAAAAATTAATAAAAAATAATAAAATAATAAAACTGTTTTTTCAGCTCGTATTTTCAACTTATATCCCTAAGTTTTTAATCAAATTTCGAGCGAGACTACTTTTTGGATGTAAAATTTAATTCGTCATCCAAGGAGTACCCATGTTGCATACTTTCGATGGACCCCGCTACACAAAAAATGAGAAATACATGAAAAACGTGATTTTAATCACATTTTTCATGTATTTCTCATTTTTCGTGTAGCAGGGCCATAGAAAGTATGCAACATGGGTACTCCTTGGATGAGGAATTAAATTTTTCATCCAAAGAGTGTTTGCGCTCGAAATTTGAATAAACCCATAGGGAGATAAGCTGAAAATATGAGTTGAGAAAATAGTTTTTTATTTTTTGCCTCTAAAATTTGATGATGTAATCAAATCTTATTTTATTATTTACACTATTATTTTATAATTTCATTAGGAGGCCCATTTTAGACCTCAAAATTCCCCTAATGTTACTTGATCCATTAACACCTTACACCTTTGATCAAGCTCCCAAATAGACTCATTGAATTTTTGTTTGATCTCCTTTAACTTAGTAATGCATTGTGATTGAGGCTTCGACTTCTTGAACTCTTTTATCAACCATTTTTTAACATCAGAAAATGTACCATTATGAGTGGTTGAATACTTCGTATACCATGTCAACGCTCTATCTTCCAATGTTGTAATGAGCTACTCCTTTTTTATATCTTCGTCATTGATTTGCTTTGTTGTCCGTACAGCTTTGGCTAGAAACCAAAACTGTTATGGCTCCTCTGATCTAGTTCCTCTGAAAATAGGTATCTTAATGTCATCAACCATACCTATTTTTGGGATATAAGGGGGACGGAGAGGGGGAGGGGGAGGAGGATGGAGGATAGGAGGGGTAGAGGCAACAGGAATACCACCAACACCCTGACTACAACTAGATTCTGGATTCAGTGAACTTTCAGGTTGGAAGGGGGTATACTATGGAGTTTCCTGGGAGTCCTATGGGTAGTTTTTTTCTTTTTCACCTAGATATTCACTTAGCAGAGGGCTATAATCAGTCTCTAGGAAGGTATTCATATCTTCTTCGTAACATCTCTTTCTGGTATCTACTATATACCTTTCTACACTTTGCGTTGTACCAATGTCTTGCTCAGATTTACTTCTTCCTCAAAACATAAGTAAACTAACAGTATGATTGCATCTACAAAACTTCGTTTTCAGAAAAAGGCATATTAATCCAAAGTTTCAAAGAATTAAGATACTTACCTCACAGTCCTTTTGAAGAATATTCACTTTGATTCTTTGTAGGAAACAATCGATTCTACTGTGAACTCAGTAATAAAACCGCCCAAGATGTTATCAATCTAGAAATCAAAAACCCTTGAAATATTGTTGTTAGTGCTCTTGAGTCGTTGTATCAGCTCAGGAGTCCACATTGTAGGTTCATCATTCTAAAAGCAGTCCTTCCTTTGAGTCAACCTCAACACCCACTCATATAATTCACCAGGGAATTATCTGAAGAAACTTTCATACTGCTTTGTAAAAATATACCTTTGTAGCCATGCTTCAAATGTCAGATGAGGGTTTCTATTCTCTTAATCTAAAAATTATCGTTCCTTTTGAACTATTCAATATTGAATTTCCTTTTGAACCATTTTTTGGCTCGATCGGGTTTGACCGAGCTGCGTACCAAAAAAACCCTTGATCACCAACCCTTTTGACAACGACCTGCAAGCATATCGCAGTCGCACCCAAGGAGACTATGGGTGGTTGTAGAAGTAGTTTTCTATAGCCTTGAGGGACTGCCTGATGTGACAAATCGACTGTACTGCTATTATATTTTAACATACATAAACTGACCATGTTGTATAAAACCCTTTACTTACTTCACCGCATTCAATAAAACACTTTATACAACATCATAAAACTGAAATGTTATAACGCTTAAGTATAAAAACTACTTCACAACAACTAATATTAAGAAAATAAAAAAGAACAAATAAGAACATAAAATAGGGAAGAAACACACAAGAACACAAAATATCTTTACAAAACTTATTATTTTCTATTATGATGGATCTTTTAAGTATAATCAGCTCTCTGACCTACACAGACAACTACACGTGGTCTGTGCATTAAGTTGTAGACTCTTCTAATGTCTTTGTGCACTTAGTTGCAGAGGCTTTACTTCGGTTCAAAATATAGATAAAAAACTAGCCCGTAACCATAGAGCTTACAATGATTATTGATATTTTCTAGCATTACATCCATTTTTATAGTATTACATCATTACAAAACCATGGTCCAAATACCATGGACTCCATAAAACAAGTAAATCTAACCAAAGTCGGTTACAAAAAGGAGGAGATTCGACCCACCCCAAAGCCCCTAAGATTATGCACAATATATCCACAATGCTTTGTTGTGCTGTATACTTCGATCTCTGCTCCTCAGAATGTGGATACTTAGCCAAAATACAGGCCAAGTTGGGCTGAGCCCAACAAAATGGCCACCCCAAAAGTGAAATTACATACAACCTAGTTCATATACCAATGGAACGGGAATTTTAGAAGCAAACACATCATATATTAGTGTCAACTTCTTGTAACCTTGAGATCTTTCAAGCTTGGTTTACTAATGTCTGAAAAGATAATTCTCAATTAAAATATCACTACAACCAAATCATATAAAGAAAACAATGATTTCAAGGATTGATATTTTACATTACTCAACTTCAAATAAGGGTTCTCATATATATTCATCAATAACCTTCTAGATATAAGTAATAAATAATAAAAAAAAGATATTCCTTCAAGCAAAGAAAGAATAGGGCATGAGAAGAGATCATATCACACCAATCCAATGTTCAAATAATGAATTCTCACTCCACAATAATCCTCTCCTTAAATTCAAAACCACACAGTACAACCTACTTGAGGTGTAAAAAGTTGGATTGGCTGGGCCCAATCCAAGAAAATCATACTCTATTTTAAAAACAAACTAAACTACATGGCAAATGAATTCATTAACATGATAAAGAAATGATGATAAGAAAACCTGACATGACACCTTTTCTATTATATAAAATTTTAGTCCTTTACATCATATAGTAGAGGCACAAAATAAAATTTATCGTAGGGAGGGGGAGAACACCAAACATTTAGCTTAGCAGCATGAGAGTACAAAGAATGGCTTGTTGTCCTCCTTCTTATAGAGCCATGACACTACAAGGAAAAGACCCTCTAGCATATGTTATAAAGGAGGTTTCTAGTTGTTAGCAACCTATGAAATATAGGATTCATAATTTTGACTTGACTGATGTTAGTCTTGTAAATATGTACAAACTTTGCTTTCCACAAGCTATTTTCCCATATTTTGTAAAAAATTAAAAAATCAAAAATTCAAAAAGAGGGTAAAAGGTCCTAAAAGAAACATCAAAGGACTTAGAAAAAAGAATATACCCCAAAAGAAAAAGATGAATAAAACATGAAAGCGTGCAAGTCTAAATACCACTACTTTTACTTCTTGCAGTTGATTATGGTAGAGTGTCAATAAATGCCATAATCCATGATGAGTTGAACAATTTAATCTTAACTTGTCACATTTCAATTTTACTTGCTATAGATAGTGAATAAGGAATTGTCATATAGTTTATCATGACAATTCAGTAGTTAGGTAGAGAATAAGTGAATGCAACAGTTTAATCTCAATTCATGGATGAAATAAGTGTAGAATTAGCTAGTTTGATTTCTTTCAAAAAGAATAAATCTTGTAAAGGTTGCTAGCACAAATGCACCTAATCAAAAGGAAGATAAAATGTTAGCGGTTAAAATTGTGTAGGTCAAAGAAGGTGAGAAGCATCATTGTAAATATTATTCACCAAGGCTAAAAATAACTAACTTCCCTTCTCCATAGCCATTTATCATTCTAAACTATCAGTCAGAAAGGCTCAAGGCATTTCCTTGACTTCTGTTGGGACCGGACCCAAGGCTCTATGGCTGATAAGTTGAAAGTGTTAAATGTCTATATTAATCCCACAAATCACATCATTTTCCATTCATGCATTCATTTCCATGAAAAATAATAAGTAAAAACCTCATTTTTACTTAATGATGCTCTAATATCCATTTGATTAATTTCCCACATTTCATGAAAGCATAAAACCCTCAAATGACGTTTTACCTAAGTTGAACTGATGAAGTTATTATAATGTAAACTTGTCATTAAACTTCACTTTTCTTAGTTATATTAATGTGTTTTGAGTATACATTTTCCCCTTGTCGTATTAACTCTAACTTATTTACTAATTCCTTAGAAAAATAACCTTCTCATATTAATAAAGCTCCCTTTTTATTAAATAGCCCCAAAAACCCATTATTATAACTTTAGCCAAAGTTTATTATCCCCACATGTTTTAATAATACCCAAAATAAACCCCCTTTGGCTAAATATATTGTTATATAAATATATCATCCCTATGGTAGTTAAATCACTTTGATTTAATTTACTATAGAATAAAAATATGTGAAAAACCTTTAAACATGTTTTATTATGTGTTTAAAAAAAAATATCAAAGTTTTGTTTAAACTAAACTTCAAAACCCATCCCTTTGTTTATTTCTCGACTCCCTTTAACCAAGGTTAAAACTATAACCTAACCGTTTCTCCGTAATATATATCCCATCTCCGCAAATATTAACCTTGGTTTAAAGCCCTTTTACCTCTCCCGACCACGTTTTTCATTGTATAAAGTTTGATTTATACATAAATCTTCATAAATTCCTCCACCCTCTCAGATTGAATCTGAACCATCCAATCCCCAACACTTCACTAATCCTACGGCTCCAATCAAAAGCGATGAAAAGTTCCGAGCCCCTTACCATTCCCCATCACGCTGCATTTTAGTCATTCGATCATCCCTTGTAAATCCAATGATTCAAATTGAACATGATCACCAACCTTATGCCCCACCTTTCCCACTTCACTTTGCCTGCATCTTTCGATGAAATCTTGACCTTTCACTTTCTGATGTCAGATCCGATGGCTAGAAACTTATATCACGCAAATAAAGTGCCTGACCCATGTTTTATAAAAGTTACGCGATATGGGTTGTTTTCCCAAACCGACCCTTGCCGACATGTCTAAATATAATTGGATTGCATGCAAAAAGTAAATTTCCGCTTACCACCTCAAAGCTGCATGAAAACCGCCCTGTCCAAATTAAAACCACTCCCGCCATTATAAAATTATTGCAATAAATATGATTAATTTTTCATTAGACTAAAGGTTTTATGCCTTAGTTTTTCACTATTTTCATCATATTTCACGCATTCACCATTCAAACTACTGAGAACCCTTTACAGGTCCTCCCGACGACATTTTCGAGTCTTCTCTGGACCTGTAAATCATTTTTACTCTGAAAGTTGTTTCCGAGAATATCCACAACCTCTGCCATCCAAATTCAATAGAATTGAAGATTGTCGCAGACCTACAACCCTCTTCGAATGAAACCATACCTGTTCGGCGTATTTCTCAATAATCCGACTTGTGAATTCTTAATTCCCAAGAACAATATTAAGCCAATTTGAATATAAAAGCAAAAATCCTCATTTTGCAGTCTCCTTTTGAAAACAAATTCGGAAAACAGATTAATTAAAAGAATTCTTTTCCACATTTGTACCATTTAGGAAACCCCATTTCCTGTCTTAGCCTAGTTTTCATCTCTCAAAAGCCTAATTTGAAAAAATAAAACCCAGAAGAAGCCATCCTTAATTACTTAGTTTCATCTCTGTTAAAGTGAATAACTCCTGCAAATAGTCTACTCTTGCAGTAGCTACCTAAAATGCCTAAAAAACAGAGTTAAACCTCCATAGACTGATCTCATTCCATAGGACTTTCAAAAAACCTTCAAACACCTCCCTGCAGACCTGGATTTCGTTAACAAATTGTTTGAATTTTGCAGGTTATTATCAGAATATGGATTTGGGCCAACAGTTTCAATACTAGTTGACAAAATTGTTTGCTCCAAATTCTCAGATTTTAACTTAATATCTTCATTCAATAAATAGTTTGCATACAAAGAAATAACAAAATCAAGTCAGAGAGAGGTCAGAATGATGAATTTTTCACATTGAATGGTAACACTGAAATCAGAATTCACAATGCATTGACAACATAACAGTCAAAGAGTATAAGTGGTTAAAGTGTATCAGGTAAAAGTCAAAGTAAAAGTTAAAACAAAGTTATAGAGTAGTCAAAGGTAAACAGTAAAAGTAAATACATAGATATTAATTTGGTAAAAGGAGATGAAAATAATTTCACCAGCAATGAATTTTATCCAATGTGAAAGTAAAATAGTTAAAAGAAAAAAAAGTTGAAAAGATGAAAACACAACAAGAAGGAACATTTTTTGCAGAAATTCATGTTTCAGCCATTTTTTTCAGAAACTATTGTGACTAATAAAATATGTATTTTTAAAAAATGAAGGAGGTTTATGTTCTTAAGGCGACCATCTACAAAAGCCTCTCTCACTGTTCTAACAACCATTATGGATTGGGAAATATTAAACAATATTGGAGAGCACTTTTTGCAGAAAATTCCTGTTAAGTCATCATTTTGAAAAGAAGATTGTGGCTAATCGGAAATAGATAATACAAAAATGAAGGAGGATTTTTTTCCTAAGATACCCATATACAAAAACGTATCTCACTTTGTATAAAGTGATTTCAGAATCAGAGATAAATGCACATATTTATAGGCCATTGTTTAGACTCTGTAGAACTTTGTTTTACACATCGTTTTGCAGAGCCTATTGTGAATATATGGAGATGAATTTTATGAAAGTGAAAGAGGTTTACCTCACCAACGTATTGATCCAAAATAAACTCTTTCAATTTTTACATATATATTTTTGAATTATAAATAAAAAGGTAACATTAGACTCCAAGTTTGCATAACTGTTGGAGCAGAATGCACAAAGAAATGAAGCAGTTAGTGACTTGGATGCCTCATCATCAAATAAGAGTTGGATCACATTCCAATTCTCCTCTTTTTCATCACCTATCCATAAAAAATAGTTCCAAATAGATGCATTAGTTTGAGTGTCCTTTACTTAAGTTCTATTTATGTAAAACAGTTGGAAAGATTTGTGAACCAATCTTGATATTTTTTTCAAGATATTTTAGCTTATAATTTATATAAATACTTCACTGTTGGAAGTATTTTGGGTGGAATAAAATCTAAAGATTACTATAGACTTATTTTTTTGAAACATTGGGACTTTTCTGAGTTAAATTTAAGTAGCAAGCTGGAAACTTAAGCGAAAGACATCATAGTTAAGGATTCATGAGATAAACACATGAGTACAGTCTTTTCTCGTTTTCATTGTGTACTTCTTTAATTTTCATTCATATACCATATTTTGTTTCCTTCTTAAATGATCAAATAGGAGAATTTAGACAGGATTAGTGATAAAAAGCTCCCTGTTTTTAACTAGTTGGCATTATTATGTTTTCTACTTGATAACCAGACTATAGAATTCTTAATTTATCTAGGTCCCTATTTGCTCCTCTCCTTTCCCTCTTCCTTTCTGTGATCTAAGGATTCTTAATTTCCCTTAGTCTAGAATCACATCATTCCATAAAAGTAGCCTTTCAAACTCTCTGGAAGTTATCCAACTTGCCCTTATCATATTTGCGTCTTTTGACCTTGGTTTTCAAGTCTTGTTAGCTAGAAATTTGACTCCATTGCCCAATGGTTAGATAGATATTTTTATGGTTTCCTTTGTAATCCTTTATTCCCACAAAACTTTAAAAAACAAACCAAATTTTTCAATCATAGCTAGCCTAATATCCATTACCAAAACAAAGCTAAATCTTAAGGAGAGATCCCTCTCCGGAACTTAGGAAGGCTAGATCCTGAATTCTAAAAGAGGTTCTTGGCTACCTCTAGTCAGTTACAATTTTTTAAATATTTATGATAGAAAATTTACTAGAGTGATAACATAATGGCGACTCCGCTAGGGAATACTAACATTTTCTTCAGAAATATTTTAGATGTTCAGATCTGATCTATGATGGTGGACAGTGATTAGACACACAAAGGTTAAAATCATCGACCTGGTGACTCCAAATCAATTTAACAATCAAGACTCCACTAGAGGAATGAACCTCAAAGAACAATATGGAAAGATCAAGCTTTCAACTTGGATCTTAATCCAAGACATTATGTTCTTTCTCATTAAGAAATTTTTTCAATGTATATTGTATTTTATAGAAGATCTTAGATTAGTTTTTAATTATTTTCCTTTGAAGATTGTAAATAATAATTCTCCTAATCTCTTTGAGAAGCTCTCTTATGAATCTAATGATGATCATTTTCCAATTAAGAAGCCTAAAATAATCAAGCCTGATATTACAATCCCTGTACATATCCCTGTACCATATAAAGTTCCAGATAGATATAATCCCCTTAATTTACCTCCCATACTCCATGATTTTCCTAAAAAATAATACAAATATCTCCCTAGATTTGATGGAGAGAATGGTATGACTGCCCAAAAACATATTCAAGGTTTTGAGAATTCTTTTGATTTATTTGAGATTGATGAAGATGATGTTAAAATCTAACTTTTTACTCTTTCTTTGCAAAATAAAATAAAGAGTTGGTTCAAAAATCTGCCTAATGCTGGCATCTCAAATTTCTAGCAGTTTATCAAAATTTTCCTTGATAGATGGATAATAAAAGTTAATACTTGTGTGATCATGGAAGAATATAATCAGTTAAAAAGACATCCAAATGAAACAATACAATAATTTTCTGACAGATTTAATCAAGTTTATTATTCAATGCCAGAAAATATTAGACCTCCTCATAATTCAGCTCTGTTGCATTATCCAAGTGCCTTTGATCCAAAAATAGAATTTTGGTTAAGAGAAAGAGATCCAAAAACACTTGTACATATGCAGAACATTGCAGTTGATGTAGAAGTTAATCTGGAAATCAGACAGGAAAAGTTGAAAGCAGAAGAAGAGGAAACGAAAAACATTGCAGAGGTGAAACTTAGCCTTTTGGTAAGAAAACTAGATGAAAGAACACAGGAGATCACTATGAAAGATGAATTTTTTATTCAAAATCACCATGAAGAAATAGAAGAGGTTGATAGCCATGAAAAAATTCCTGCTAATTCTAATTATCATAGATCAGAAAATGGATTTATAGATCAATATGTGGAAGTGCAATCTACTGATTTAATATGTATGTTTGATGGAATTCCTTCTTTCGATTATTTTCCTAAGTATGATCATTATGATGATATTTATGTTCTCCAAACTCAAGCTAACTTTACAGAGCAATAAGAAGCTAGAGTGAGGAAGAAAAAGAAGAAAATGTGGAAATAAGTAAAGATTCTTTACCTCTTTTTTTTGCTTCATTTCAGTTCATTAGAGACAACTTTCATGCCATCAATAATCAACATTATTTAGGAATTTTGATAGACAACAAAGAAGATAATGAAACTATTGATCAAAAATTTTCAGTTTCACAATTGCAGTTATCAGTTCCCATTGACATAAATGATCAAATGACACAGGCAATTTCCATACCACTATATTTTGAACCATTTCAGCTTTTAAAGGAAATTTGGTATAACATATTTAAAGAAAAGGATGAGAAACTTGTTGAAGTTTATGAAGTCTCATGGAAACCTATATGCCATAGGTTGCAACCATTTTCCCATGTTTTTCAGGATCCAATAGCAGATATGTTGAATATTGAAGGCATTCAAAGCATTTCTCTATTAACTAACTATGATTTTCAGAATCAAGATGATAAAGGTTTCAACAGTGAAACATTACAATCAGTATGAATATCATCACAAATCTTATCTGAAATTTTACAAGGAGATAAAGATGAAAACAAATTTTCATATTCATGGTATGGAGGCCATCCAGAACAGATGTACATTTGGTTATATTAGTTAAAAATTAGTGTATATATTTTGGAAGATCCTTTTGTACAGTTTCTAGAGTCAACAAAGGAAATCAAGTATTTCCTTATCCTATCATTTGTTGACAAATTTCTAATAGGTTGCAGAAGTACAGTTTTGATAATGAACAAGAAAATGCAACAAAATCTATCAAAGTACATAATGCTTGAATGGTTGCATTGGCTATTTCATTTTACCTAACCAGTAGTTGGACAACTGATTAGAGTAAGTAGGTAGGATTTCAGCTTATTTTAGTTTTCAAATTTCAGCTAGTTTGAAATAAATCATTAAGGTTTGAAGCTAAAGAGAAGGTCCTAAAGATATTTAAGATCTAATCATTTTGGTTTGATATTTGCAGCTCCTTTTAGTTTTAAATCATATTTCAGTTTGCAGAAAAAGGACTATATTCAGTTCAAGATTTTCAACTGCAGCAAATGCATGTTTGGGATTGGCCCAATGGATCAGGCTACTAGTCAATGGTGTTCTTGACATCTCACAAGGAGATGGCATCACCATGTCAAGGTGATGTTAGAAACCTATAAATACAGGATTCATAATTTTGACTTGACTGATGGTAGTCTTGTAAATATGTACAAAATTTGCTTCCACAAATTATTTTCCCATATTTTGTAAAAAAATAAAAAATCAAAAATCAAAAAGAGGGTAAAAATTCCTAAAAGAAACATCAAAGGACTTAGAAAAAATAATATACCCCAAAATAAAAAGATGAATAAAACATGAAAGTGTGCAATTCTAAATGCCACTACTTTTACTTCTTGCAGTTGATTATGGCAGAGTGTCAATAAATGTCATAATCCATGACGAGTTGAACAATTTAATCTGAACTTGTCATCCTTCAATTTTACTTGTTGTAGATAGTGAATAAGCAATTTTCATACAGTTTAATCATGACAATTCAGTATTTAGGTAAAGAATAAGTGAATCCAACAGTTTAATCTAGATTCATGGATGAAATAAGTGTAGAATTAGCTGGTTTTATTGGTTTCAGAAAGAATAAATGTTGTAAAGATTGCTAGCACAAACGCATCTAATCAAAAGGAAGATAAAATGTTAGCGGTTACAATTGGGTAGGTAGAAGAAGGTGAGAAGCATCATTGTAAATATTATTCACCAGGACCACAAATAACTAACTTTTGTTTCCTGTAGCCATTTATCATTCTAAACTATCAGTCAGAAAGGCTCAAGGCATTTCCTTGACTTCTGTTGGGACCGGACCCAAGGCTCTATGGCTGATAAGTTGAAAGTGTTAAATGTCTATATTAATCCCACAAATCACATCATTTTCCATTCATGCATTCATTTCCATGAAAAATCATAAGTAAAAACCTCATTTTTACTTAATGATGCTCTAATCCTCATTTGATTAATTTCCCACATTTCATGAAAGCATAAAACCCTCAAAATGACATTTTACCTAAGTTGAAGTGATGAAGTTATTATAATGTAAACTTGTCATTAAACTTCACTTTTCTTAGCTACATTAATGTGTTTTGAGTATACATTTTCCCCTTGTCGTATTAACTCTAACTTATTTACTAATTCCTTAGAAAAATAACCTTCTCATATTAATATAACTCCCTCTTTATTAAATAGCCCGCAAAACCCATTATTATAACTTTAGCCAAAGTTTATTATAACCACATGTTTTAATAATACCCAAAATAAACCCCCTTTGGCTAAATATATCGTTGTATAAATATCTCGCCCCTATGGTAGTTAAATCACTTTGATTTAATTTACTATATAATAAAAATATGTGAAAAACCTTTAAACATGTTCTATTATGTGTTTAAAACGGAAATATCGAATTTTTGTTTAAACTAAACTTCAAAACCCATCGCTTTGTTTATTTCCCGACTCCCTTTATCCAAGGTTAAAAATATAACCTAAGCATTTCTCCGTGATATATATCCCATCTCCACAAAGATTAACCCTGTTTTAAAGCCCTTTTACCCCTCCCGACCACCTTTTTCATTCTATAAAGTCTGATTTATACATAAATCCTCATAAATTCCTCCACCCTCACGGATCAAATCTAAACCATCCGATCTCCAACACTTCACTAATCCTACGGCTCCAATAAAAAGCGATGAAAAGTTCCCAGCCCCTTACCATTCCCCATCACACTGCATTTTAGTCGTCCGATCATCCCTTGCAAATCCAACGATTCAAATTGAACGTGATCACCAACCTCATGCCCTCACCTTTCCCACTTCATTTTTCCTACATATTTTGATTAAATCATGACCGCTCACTTTCTGATGTCAGATCCAATGGCCTGAAACTTATGTCGCGCAAATAAAGTGTCAGACCCATGTTTTATAAAAGTTACGCGATATGGGTTGTTTTCCCAAACCACCCCTTGCTGACATGTCTAAATATAATTGGATCACGTGAAAAAGGTGAATTTCTGCTTACCACCTCAAAGCTGCGCGAAAACCGCCTTGTCCAAATTAAAACCACTCCCACCATTATAGCATTCCTGCAATAAATATGATTAAATTTTGACTAGACTTAAGGTTTTATGCCTTTGCTTTTCACTATTTTCATCATATTTCACGCATTCACCATTCAAACTACTGAGAAACCTTTGCAGAGCCTCTCGAGGCCATTTTTGAGTCTTCTCTGGACCTGTAAATCATTTTTACTCTGAAAGTTGTTCCCGAGAATCTCCACAACCTCTGCCAGCCAAATTCAACAGAATTGAAGATTGTTGCAGAACTACAACCCTCTTCGACTGCAACCATACCTGTTCAGGGTATTTTTCAATAATCCGACTTGCGAATTGTTAATTCCCAAGAACAAGATTAAACCAATTTGAATATAAAAGCCAAAATCCTCATTTTGCAGTCTCTTTTTGAAAACAAATTATGAACACAGATTAATTAAAACACGTCTTTTTCACATTTGTACCATTCAGGAAAGCCTATTTCTTGTCTTAGCCCAGTTTTCATCTCTTAGAAGCCTAATTTGAGTAAATAAAGCCCAAAAGAATCCATCCTTAATTGCTCAGTTTCATCTCTGTTAAAGTGAATAACTCCTGCAAACAGTCTAATCTTGCAGTAGCTACCTAAAATGCCTAAAAAACAGAGTTAAACCTTCACAGACTGATCTCATTCCACAGGAATTTCAAAAAACCTTCAAACACCTCCCTGCAGACCTGGATTTCATTAACAAATTGTTTGATTTTTGCAGGTTATTATCAGAATATGGATTTGGGTCAACAGTTTCAGTACTAGTTGACAAAATTGTTTGCTCCAAATTCTCAGATTTTAACTTAATATCCTCATTCAATAAATAGTTTGCATACAAAGAAGGAACAAAATCAAGTCAGAGAGAGTTCATAATGATGAATTTTTCACAGTGAACGGTAACAGTGAAGTCAGAATTCACAATGACATTGAAAACATAACAGTCAAAGAGTATCAGTGGTTAAAGTGTATCAGGTAAAAGTCAGAGTAAAAGTTAAAACAAAGTTACAGAGCAGTCAAAGGTAAACAGTAAAAGTAAATACAGAGACAGTAAATTGGTAAAAAGAGATGAAAATACTTTCACCAACAATGAATTTTATCCAATGTGAAATTAAAACAGTTAAATGAACAAAAAGGTGAAAATATGAAAACACAACAAGAAGGAACATTTTTTGCAGAAATTCATGTTTAAGCCTTTGTTTTGCAGAAACTATTGATACCAATCCAATATGTATTTTGAAAAACTAAAGGAGGTTTATGTTCTTAAGAGGGCCATCTACAGAAACCTCTCTCATTGTTCTAATAGCCATTATGGATTGGGAAATATTAAACAATATTGGAGAGCACTTTTTGCAAAAAATTCCTATTAAGTCATTATTTTGCAGAGAAGATTGTGGCTAATCAGAAATACATAATAAAAAATTGAAGGAGGTTTTTATTACTAAGAGACCCATCTACAAAAAAATATCTCACTTTTTTCACACTGATTTCAGAATCAGAGATACATCCACATATTTATAGGTTATTTTTCAGACTCTGTAAAACTTTGTTTCACACATGGTTTTGCAGAGCCTATTATGAACATATGGAGAGGAATTTTAGGAAAGTGAAAGAGGTTTATCTTGAAAACATATTCATCCAAAATAACCTCTTTCCCTTTTTTGATATATATTTCGGATTGAGAAATAAAAAGTTATCATTATACCCCAAGTTTGCAGAAATGTTGGAGCAGAATGCACAAAGAAAGGAAGCAGTTAGTGACTTGGATGCCTCATCATCAACTAAGAGTTGGATCAAATTATAATTCTCCTCTTTTTCATCACCTACCCATAAAAAATAGTTCCGAATAGATGCATTAGTTTGAGTGTCCTTTACTTAAGTTCTATTTATGTAAAACAATTGGAGAGATTTGTGAACCAATATTGATATTTTTTCAAGATATTTTAGTTTAGAATTTATATAAATACTTCACTGTTGGAAGTATTTTGGGTGGAATAAAATTTGAAGATTACTATAGACTTATTTTGTTGAAACATTGGGACTTTTTTGAGTTAAATTTAAGCAGCAAGCTGTAAATTGAAGCGAAAGACATCATAGTTAAGGATTCATGAGATAAACAGATGAGTACAGTCTTTTCTCATTTTCATTGTGTAATTCTTTAAGTTTCATTCATATACCATATTTTTTTCCTTCTTAAATGATAAAATAGGAGAATTTATATAGGATTAGTGATAAAAAGCTCCCTGTTTTTAACTATTTGGCATTATTATGTTTTCTTCTTGATAACCGGACTATAGAATTCTTAATTGCTTTAGGTCCCTGTTTGATCCTCTCCTTTCGCTCTTCCTTTCTGTGATCTAAGGATTCTTAATTTCCCTTGGTCCAGAATCACATCATTCCATCAAATTAGCCTTTCAAACCCTTTGGAAGTTATCTAACTTGGCCTTAGCATATTTGCATCTTTTGACCTTGGTTTTCAAGTCTTGTTAGCTAGAAATTTGATTCCATTGCCCAATGGTTAGATAGATATTTTTATGGTTTCCTTTGTAATATTTTATTCCCACCAAAATTTTAAAAACAAACCAAATTTTTCACTCATATCTAGCCTAATATCCATTACCGAAACAAAGCTAAATCTTAAGGAGATATCCCTCTCCGAAACTCAGGAAGGATAGATCCTGAATTCTAAAAGAGGTTCTTGGTTACCTTTAGTAAGTTACAATGTTTTAAATATTTCTGATAGAAAATTTACTAGAGTGATAACAGGTACAGCAACAGCACTGAGCATGAATTGAAGATTTATAGAAATTGTAAATGAAGAAAGAAAAAATCCCTAAAGCCTAAAGCTTGAGAAGATAGGCAAAGATGTAAAATGAAGGTCATAAATCTCGATCATGATGGCAGAAGATTTTCAAAGGATATCTGAAGGTGACCTCCATGGTTTGCAAAGATAAAAGAGGTTTTCCCTACATCAAAGGGACAAATTGTAAAGAATATTAGTATAAGGGAGCCTAAGCTTTCAAGTGCAGTCAAAGGTCTTCAAAATGGTCAAGATAAGGAAAGCATGAGGTAAAGTTTCAAAATGGAAAATCATGCTAACCATGAAATACTTGTTGGGTGACTAAAGGTTGTAAAAATCCAAACACATGACAAAAGGATCAAAGGAAAATGTGTTATAGGCACCTACAGAAATCAAAAGTGGTCAAGGGGATGACATAACATGGTATAATTTGCTAAAATTTGTCAAAGTGAACATGTTACTGTCACAATTAGTAAGAAGGTGAAAACACATGTTGTAGGTCAATTACACTCAAGAATTTCAAAAAGGGTAAAAACAATGGTTTCAATTTATTAGAAGAGATAGTTTGAGAAGTGCATAGATTTTCAAGAATAAAAAGGGGACCTCTTCATCATTTCAGTACACCATCACCAAAGAAAATCACTTGGGAAAGTTGTAAGTCACCTGCAAAAAGAGTCAAAGAAATATAATTAAAAATTATAAAGTGACCAATGGCAAACATAGCAAAATGGGTTTTTACAAATTTGACTTATTTTCCAAGGGTATAAAAGCACCTAACTTTCCCTTTTCCAACTCACTTATCACTTAAGAGGAGTGAAATTGTTTCAAGGAGAATTTTCTAAGTTTCTGGTAGACCTCGAGCAGAAAAACCCTTGCGCTATGCCCCTGGAAAAATGTGCTATGCCCCTGTGTGTGCCCTCTTTGCAAATTGTAACAGAGCACCACGTGCCTATAGAAGTGCGATATACGTTGAGGCCATGTTCAGTAGCACCCGAAAGCATGCAGATTGCCTGGGAGACCCAACTGCTATGCCTTCATATGCTACATGCCTACCACATTTAACAGTGATCGACAGACCCAGCAGCTCGTGCAGCTCCACCCGAGCACTACGCCCTGGGCCATTTAGGCGGACCTAAAAATGTGCAACTCTACTTGAACGCTACGTGCAGGGCCATTCAGGCTGACCTGACAGCGTTCATATCCGCCCGAGCGCTACGTGCAAGGCCGTTCAAGTCGACCCAACAGTGTTCAGCTCCGCCCGAGTGCTACACATAGGGCCGTTCAGGCCGACCTACCAGCGTTCAGCTCTGCCTGAGTGCTATGCACAAGGTCGTTCAGGGTGACCCAACAGTGCATGTAGGAGCCCGAGTGGTGTGCTCCTGTGCTATGCGTTTAGCTAGGAGGCCTTTCAAGCCAGAGCAAGCCTTCAAAATTTCTCCAAACCCCTTGTATTATTTTCCTAGCACCTCTTGAGGGTTTTCATAAGAAGTATTTAGATGCTTTCCACTCTTTCAGATTTTTTTAAAGGATAAACCTAGATAGAAAGGTGGAAACCCTAGAGGAAGAGAAAATCTTGGTCCCCATGCTAAAAAAACTGTTGATTGAAGGACACCCATCCATCTACATAGTGAAGGTACATTGAGGCCCAAATTGTCCTTCTTCACTCATCATTCCCTTTCACTCGCAAATGACTACCTTTCTCATTATCATCTCACTTGCCCTCTCAATATCATTTCACAAATATTTCAAGGTTTTGATTTTAAAGCAAGAGTAAAGAGAAAAGGTCTAGACTGGGAAGTGGTGATAGTGGCAAGGGAGGCCAAAGGCCTAGGGACAGCAGAGAAAGGGTGGAAAAGTAAACAGGTTTGAGCCTTTGAACACCAAGGAGTTGACAACCTCCCCTACCACAGTTTCATATTTCCAAGAGGTAGGCTATTTTGATTTCTGTGAAAGGGTATAAAGAGTCCAAAGTCACCCTGCGTTGACCAGACTTTTTATCCTAAGCCTCCATGACCATCAAGTGCATCTAGCTGGAGTGAATTTTGAGCTGTTGACCAATACATTTTCTATGGCCACTGAGATACCTTGTATGGGAGAAAAATGGTTCAAGCAAGTGAGTTTCGACTTGAGCCATTATCAACCTTTCTTGAAACCAGGATACCAAGCTAATAGAAAAATAATTTTCCCTTTCCCCATTTGTTGGAAAGATATTCCCCCTTAATGAAAGTCATCATGAAGTATTTTACATGTGAGGGGAGGTTTTATAGAGTTTATTCCTACCATATAAGACTACTTATGCACTTCATCGAGGCCAAGCTACTACATTTTCCCTATTACCTTTATATAAGTATTGATAATATGTCATGCATTGTGCAAAAGAGGCCTCCTTCACAACAAATGCAAAGACTTTTCCACCATTCTCTTATCAAGATTATTGTGTTGCATCAGTTATAGCAACAGGGTATCCCATGGGAAGTATTCATTGCCCATGATGTTTTCAGAAATCCACAACCTCTTCCTCTCGAAATTTTACCCTCATCATCACATCGAACTTCCTCCATTCCTCCATCACCCCTCAATGACCATGAATCATACTCTCCACATGAACCCTCTCCTCAAGAAAAATTCTCACCATCATCTTCTCCTAAAGAATAAGAACAAGAATAAAGTGATGAAGAGCAAGAGGAAAATGACAGTCAAGAGAAAAATGATAGGCAAGAAGAAAGGACAAATGATGAAGAAGAAGAAATTGAAAATAAAGAAAATGATGATGAGGAAGAAACACATGATAGTGAGGAAGAAGAAACAAATGATGAGGCAGAAAGTAACCGTCATGAGGAAGTAGAAAATGACAGTTGTAAGGAAGAAAATGATGATGAGGAGGACAATCATGAAAATCAAGAGACAGGGACATATTATGAACAAGAAGACAGTTTAGAACAAGAAAGCATTGATAAGGAACATAATGTAGAGGATGATGAAAAAAAAGGGATTGAGCCAAACAGTTAAGAGGAGGACAAAGGAAATGAGAAAAATATTGAAGAAGAAGAAGAAGGTAGTGAGCCAAATAGTGAGGAAGAAATAGATGAGGAAGAGGTAGATGCAAGCAATGAAGAAGAGGATGATAATGAAGAAAAAATGGAAGAGGAGGATGATTCTAAATATCGTGAAGATAAAGAAATAGATAATGAAGAGACAGAAGAACAAATAGAGACAGAGAATGAGGAAGAAGAAATAGATTATGAAGACAAAGGAAGTGATGGAGACAAAAGCAGTAATAAATAAGACAATATAGAGACTGAAGATGAAGATAAAGGTAGTAGGGAAAATAGTGGCAAAGATGAAAAAAATGAAGATAATGATTGTGCAGGAAGTCAAGAAGAGGCTAATGACAGTCATGAAGGTAATGAAGACACCATGATGACTGATAGCCCTAAATATAATGACAGAAGTGACACTATGAACCAAAAAAGTAGTCAAGAGATTGAAGATAGTGGCGAAGGTCATGACAATGATGTTAGCATGAAGGAAAATGAAAGTGACTCTCAAGAGGGCAGTCAAGAACAAAATGAAGAAGACATAAATGTAGATATCATTGATGAAAGGAAAGGAAATCTTGAGATCAATCATGGTAAGAGCATTGTAGTAAACCAATGAGAGTTTCTCCCTCTCACATATCAAAAAGGATCAAGGCTTGTGTTTGCTACCTCTAAAAGGAAAGGGGTGATGCCATCCTCCTCATCTTAGCCACTAGACAAAGGGAAACAAAAGGTAAAGGAAGAAGAGGAAGATCATGAGGTTGAGAGGGAATTTGAGATCATTCAGGAGGATATAATTGCGGAGACTGAAGCAAGAATCAAAAAATTTCTCCTCCAGGATATAAATGGACAAATCAAATACCTCCAAGCACATTTGGATAGGTCCAAGAGTGTGAATGATGCCCTTGACTTGCAGAAGGGGCAGCTAGGAGCTCAAATTGAAATCTATGAAGCTAGAGCCCTCAAGGCCCAGAAAGAAGCCCAAAAGGCACATGTAAGACTAGAAGAGTTCATGGGTGCCTATGAAGAGAGTGAAGATGAGGAAGGACAATCTAGGAAGAGACCTGGAACCATGCGATTGAATAAATCATTGGCTAGACAAAGGGAGGAAGAATCAGCCCTAATAGAAAAACTCCCTTTAGATGAGATTTTAGCCATGGATATCTCCCATGATTGGGAGCCTTTGTTGGAGAGATCCAAAATACACTTAGAGGCTAAATTGAAGAAAGAAAATCAAGATTTTGACCTCCAAAGATGGATGACTAAACATTATGCCCGAAGAAATCAAATTGCAAGGGGTAAATTGAAAAAGGCTCAAACGAAGCTCTAGGAACTAAAAGAATAAAAAGGCCAAGATAAACTTGGAATATTGGATCAAGCTTCTCTACGGGTCTCCCAAAACCCATGAGGATGTTGTGTAACCAGCTTCAAAAATAGAAGAAAAGAGATATCAACGCCTTAGAAATAAGCCACTTCGAGGGGGCAACCTCCAATACATTACATAAATGAACAATTCTTGGATGATACAATTTACAAAAACTACTTTCTATATATAGGAGTCCATGGGGCCATAATGTAATCCTAGTGGGCCACAATGTAATCCTAGCCGACCTAACAATAATAATTTAAGGGCACAATAATAACAAAATGGGGGTTACAAGGGTACAATAATAACAATAAGGGGGGCTACACTAACATAATAAGGCACTACACTATTAATATAGGGACTTAACATGCCCCTCTCCTTCAAACAAGTGTTGTCCTCAACGCTTGATTATTTCTTGATGCTTTTGTATAAAATTCTCATCCTCCCATGTGGAATATTCTACAAGAAAGTTCTTCCACTTGCTGAGATACTTTGAAATTGATCGTACTTTTCGAGTTCTTGTTTTTGTGACTGCTTCATAACTTCTTTCGATGTGATGTTGATATTCCTGTTGTTTCATTACATTCTGAACCAAAGTTAGGTTATCCTTTGAGAGTTGGATAGCTTGTTGTTGATGCTCGATGTCATCTTCCACTAATTTATCATCCATATTAGCTATTATTTTATCCTTCAAACCATCCAAATTAGCCTCTATTTCTTCTTTTAAACCATCTATGTCAGCTTCGGTTGCTCTTTGTAAGATCAAAATTTGTTGCACTTGGTACCGTAATTTTGATATCTCATACTGCAATTCTTCCACTTCATGCATCATAGTATAGATTTCTTTTACTTGCTTTTGAGGAGCTCGATATTGGAATTGGATTATCTATGTGCTTGAAACTCTTAAATATCTAAAATTTAGCAATGAAATAGCCCTCTAAATTCTATTTTGAATGCCACAGGTCTGACCTGATTTGGATTCTCCAAGACAAAGTTGTGTCCAATCTCCCACAATGACCTAATTATGGACTGGTTCAGTAGAGTGAACTTGTACGACTTGCCACGTGTCACTGTTTCATCCTTTTTCTCTGAAATTGATAGCCAATAAACTACAGTCTGTGTACTTGCGACCACTTTTTATGGCACTCCAATCCGATGCCCAGAGAGAGATTTATTGAACTTTTCCCACGATCACCTCTTTGAGATGCAATTCAGGAGCCTGAAAAAGCACTACCTTCCACATATCATATCTCCAAAAATATTACGAACCAAGCTCTGAAATTTTTTGACGAATTTCCTCCAGATTTCAACTTCGCACCATATGAATTTCAGATTCTGAACCTTCGTAGAAAAAAATTTATAGCGAAAATTCCACGATGACCTGTTTAGGAGCTTGAAAAAATACCTAACTTCCAAAGATGATATCTCCGAAAATATTGCGAACCAAGCTCTGAAATGTTTAGACAAGCTTCCTCAGGATTTCTGCTTCGCACCCTAAAAATTTTGGCTTCTAAAACTTCGTAGAAAACAATTTATAGCGAAAATGCCACGATGACCTGTTTGGAGCAGCGAAACCCTAGAATCAAAGCTCTGATACCAAATGTTGTGTAACCAGCTTCAAAAATAGAAGGAAAGAGATATCAACGCCTTAGAAATAAGCCACTTCGAGGGGGAAACCTCCAATACATTACATAAATGAACAATTCTTGGATGATACAATTTACAAAACCTCCTTTCTATATATAGGAGTCCATGGGGCCATAATGTAATCCTAGTGGGCCACAATGTAATCCTAGCCGACCTAACAATAATAATTTAAGGGCACAATAATAACAAAATGGGGGTTACAAGGGTACAATAATAACAATAAGGGGGGCTACACTAACATAATAAGGGACTATTATGAGTTCCGTTATTAGTTGAATTCCTGTTAGGGACTACACTAAAATCTCATATTTCTATGTTCTATGTTCTATTATGAGTTGCGTTATATGTTGAATTCCTGTTAATTCTATGTTATCTTTGGAATAGTAACTGTTGATTATATATTAAGTGTATACCTATGATAAATGATTGGAAGAATAATGAATGCATAGATATGGGTTATATTTCTTCTGCTAGTGATTATTGTATGATTTACAGGCTACGCAAGTTATTCTATTACGCATATTTTTAAGGGTTTCTGGTTAGGCCTTCCTATGCGTAGGTCTGTTAGATCTGAAGGTGCCCAATTCATTAAATACCTCTCTTTATCTGGGTGCAGAAAAATGGTTCCAACAGCCTCCCATACTACTTCAGGTGACACCTTGACCTCCGCAAGAAGGCCATTTCCAAAAGGTTTAGTAGTATAGTATTTTGTTGGTTAAACTAAAGTTTGAACCTGGGTCAAGACCCTTCAAACGACAGGGTGTATTTGGGGTCCTGTGTTTTGATAGATTAGCTTACCAAAAGACAAGGCAACATCAGAACATTCCAGGATCTAGTACTCCTATTCTCGGAGAGGGATCTCTCAAATGTTTTTCAAGGATATATCTCGTTTGATTTTAAGTATTGATTTTAGACTAGTTATTAAGTGCAAGTGTTTGTTTGGTTTGTTTGTTTGGTTGAATTGGTACAACAGAACATGAAAGGTATAGGTAGTATAAATAGAAAGAAGAAGTGTCATATTCATTGGGCAATGGAGTCAAGAAGAGGTTTATGACAAAATCATCAATGGATATGGTTATCAAAGGGAAAATCTAACTTGGCCATAGGATCCTTTAGTTTTTATGAATGAGATGGACATTAATGATTTGGAAAGAGAAATTGAATTCTCAACAAAGGGAACTTGAAAACATAACTTGAACAATAAAGAGGTATTTGATAGATAGGGCTAACCATGAATTCTACAAACCACACTTCAAGAAAATAATGATTTCAAGACAACTTTCAAAATGAAATCTAAGATTCGGGAGCACATCCTATATCCTCAAAGATTTTATTTCAAAGGACTTAGAAAACATGAAAGATTCACTGATAATTGCAGTCATAGAAAAGGGAACACCTAACACATCTATGATCACAACTATAAAGACCTTTAAAACAATTGTTGAAGCAGGGACAAAGGGTATGATCAAAATAGACCTCCTTGGCTAACTGTAAACAATGGTACTTCGAAGGGAGACTTCAAAAATAGTTTTCAAGTGGCAGCAGACAAGCAGGGAAAACCATAAATCATGTTGAAACCAACTATTTGAACTATTTGAGAAATAAACAAGCATGAGGACTAAAGAGAAGGATTAAAGACTCTAAAATACCTCAGCAGAAGAAAACATAAAACGGTGAAGGATAAATAGGTCTAAGGTGCTTCCAGGAGTCATTTATTAGCCTAAAATTTTCATCCTATTGTAGTAAGAATTTATGAAACATAATGAAAATAGGAAAAATATCAGACAGTTAAGAATACATCACCAACAGCCAATCTAAGGGATCCAATGATAGAGCCTTCTCAAGAACAAGCATGTCACAACATCATCAAGCTTCCAAGACTTCAATTTCTTCCTCAACTTTAGATAGACTATGTATTATTTCAGAGAGTTTTAGTATTACAAATAGTGACCAACCAACCCTTTACAATGTGCTCCTCAAGGAGATTTTATAAGAAAATGAGGAGGTGGAAGAGTTCCTAGGGTTGAAATGTAATTAATTCTATACTAAATGCAACTCCTAGCCTTGAAAAACATGCAAGGCATAAGGGAGGAAAGAATCCAATTTAGAACTCTATCTCATAACTCTGTTTTCTGTTTTTTAGGCTTAGTGGATGAAAATATTGACTTTAAGGCTCTTTTTATCTTTTACAATAACTTTACTAATAGTTTAAAATATGTTCTTTTGTTTAAAATAACTTTTCAGTTGTCTTTAGGAAAATATCTTCTGACTGGGAAATAAATCTGCCTTCATTTGATTTATTGGTGCTTCAGGTGGCACTTTTGGTAGCTAAAGAGGATAAATGGCCTCTGATGTGAGAGTGGAGGCCTATTTTACTGATATTTTTCTATGTTTTTCCTTAAAACACCTTTAATCTACTTTTGGCCTGTGTTTAGGCTTATTTAGCCTTGATATTCATCTTCAGGTCTTTTATTTTTTAACACTGTCTTTATCCTTTTAACCTGTGGATTAAAACTCTGATTTTCAAGCTTAGGTATTAATCCCTTTACTGTTAATTCTTCATTCTGATACACTTTGTTTGTTTGTTTATGTAGGTGACTTTATGCAGTTTGAGGGCTTCTTCTAAACCCTGGATCGTGATCCAGATGATTTAAACCTGGATTCAAAACTCGCAGCTCATTTTTCCTTTGATTTTAAGCCATAGAATCATCATTCTGGACCTCTTTGTCACTTGACTATGACTGGGAAAAACACAGAGCAAACATTGTTAAAACCCTGCAAAACACACAAAAACTTATCATAAAATCCTGTGAAATTGGGTTAAGACTGCTTCAGAGGTTTAATGGAAGGGATGGAATTGTGCGAAATGGAGGAATTTATAGCAGAAAGGGAGAAAAACCCTTGGCGGAAGCGAAACAGGTGCAAATGGAGTTTCTCCACAATAGTGAACAGAAATTGTTTATTTAGAACGATCAATGGTGGAGATCGTTTTATGGATTGTTTGGGAGAAATAGATAGAGGAAAAAGACTTGGGGTTGCGATATAACGTGGGCCGTTATATTAAAATAATGAACGGTCGAGATCATCTGATGAAGTCTTTCGAGAGCGAATTAGATGAAAAGTGAATGGGGGCGAGATTAAATTTGGACCGTCCGTTCTCAGAGATCGATGGCCAGGATCAAATCAGGAGTTACATTGTAGAGGGGGGAGCAGTATAGTGAAAAGCCATTAATGGTTTTCGTGTGGGCTCTGAGGGGGGTAGGCGGTATGCAAAAAAAAAACACGATTCCACACATTAGTTGACGCGTGTCCCTCCCAATACCGCCCATTTCGTGTAATTTTTTTGTTTTAACCCTTGGGCACAAAAATTACACGATATGGAGTTTAAGCTGTCAGATGAGGGGCAACAGATCCAACAGTGCGGATCGCACGCAATGGAGGGAAAGATGCATGGGTAGAAAGATGAGTGGGCCCTATGACGACGTGTGATTTTGTCGTGGAGAAGATGTGTGAAAGGTTCATCGGGTTTAATCCAGATCATTCGATCTTATGAATGGATGGTTAGATTTGCAAGGAGGAGTGGGTTATATGAATAGAGGAAAGGGGAAGGTAGAGGGTAAGGTGGAGATCAAATAGCCCAGTGGCCGTTGATCTATACAGATCGACGGTCCAAATTAATTTAAATTTGAAACGTCGGGGTAATGGAAAACAAAGGAAAAAGGGTTTGGAAAGGTTTTTTAAACCTTTTAGCACTCGATTGCGGCCTTTATGACACATCAAGAAAGGGGCTAAAGGAAATAAGCCCTCAGGGGCTTAAATGCCTTATAGTGTAAAAAGGGTGTTTTAGACCAAAAAACAGGGATTTTCAAGACTAAAACAGGGTTCTGGTAGGTGAAATGAAGGAATTTAAAACCAAATAAAGGGGAAGAAAAGGTTTAAAAGGGTTTTTTGAATGATTTAGAGGTTAGATGAAGGTTTTTTAGAGGATTTTATGAAGGGAAAAGGATGAACAATGGAATTGTTTTATGAGTGAAAGGAGGAGTGAAAATGATGGAAAATGGGGTTTCATAAGCAGTTTTTCTCTTGGCGAACAATAATTTTTTTAGGATAAAAGGGAAACAACAGTGAATATTAACTCAAAGAGTAATAATCATCATAAAAACTTCAAAATCTGATAATTTTTCAAAAGGAAATATCTCTTTGAAGGTTTGAAAAACAAAATTAGCCACCATTGGGTATAACAAAATTTATAGGTGCCTAACAATGGCTCCACTTGGGGAAGATAATTGGTTCTTTAGGTGTTTATAACCTCAGATGTAAATCTCTGGCTTTCATTGAACCAGTGCCTTAATCCATTGGGAAGCAACTTTGTTTTCCTTTAGCTGACCTTTCTCTAATTTTATAATCTCTTCAATAATATGAAACAATGGAATTCTATCAAAACAACATCTCTACCTACCCATTCCTAATGATCCTAACATTTTTTCTTCTTTCAAAGTGCATTTCGACTAGCAAGCTCTCTTCATAAACATTTTATACTTTTTTGAAAACAGGAAACTAATATATTTCAACTCTTATCTCTCCATGAACTCATTTTAAATAGTTGATTCCATAAATTATCTACCTAACTACAATCTGTCAGGATTACACTGCCTGACAGACATTTATTCTCTAAATTCTAAAACAGGAAATTCAAAGACAGCCAAGCCAAGATTAAGAATTTTGACTTGCTGCAGACCCATGGCATAAAAACAAGATGCACATAGATTTTTATTTGTAGAAAATTAAAGAAAAATGGTGAAGGATTAAGATCTGAAAATTTAAAAATGTCCTTCATTATTTTTCTAGCTCTATTTTTGAATTGGTTTGAGCTGTGTTTTCTTTCTCATCTAGTTCAAGTTTTGAGATTTTTTGAACCAATTCTTCATCAATCTCAAACTTTCATATTTTGAGCATTTTTGAACCTTATATTTTCTATCCTAATCTACATTAATGATAAGCCAAGATTATGTTGTTTGGCTGATCTAATTCACTGACCTATCAGTAGTAATTGAAAAGATAATTAGTCATGATTAGGCTGTATGACTAACTAGAAGTGTGTTTTTTAGGAGTGGCATTTGAGCTTGCACACTTTCACACTTTGTCTCTCTTTTTCGTATGGGGTTGTACCTTGTTTTCATTCTGCCCTCTTTTCTATTTTTATTGTTTCTGTATTTTTATTTTTCTTTCAAAGTAGAAATAAACAACTAATTAAATGCTCAAAGATGACCTTTATTGACATTCCTATATAACCTACTCTAACTTGGAATATTTACATTTTTAACTTACAAACTCTCTTTTCCAGTACATCCAGTCAATCAGATGGTTCCATGACTGGTCTTTGCTAATCTCTTTGAGCATGTAGGACAAACTAGGGCATTCCCATGCTTTTCGTTTCTTGGTAGTAGCTTTGAAATATTTTTTTGTTCTTGGTGATATCCTGTTGTTTGCAACCTTTATCCCTTCTTCAGATGCATTCAGGAAATCAACATAGGGATCTTGAAATAATGCTTGGTTAAGAGATTTGGAAGATGTGTTTCAACCAAGATCATCTCTTTTTTCTCCACTGGATCAAGGCAAAGATTCTTTCGAGAAAGACAGTCTTCCTCATCTTCATTGTCATCTGAACTGGAGGATTCATCATATTTAACAATATTCTCCTCTTGAAATCCAAAAGTATTCTAATTTAATGGGATGAACTCTCTGAAGAGTTTATTATATTCTTGAGCAGGGGTATGTTCAATTGCCTCCTCTTTTTCAAGAGAAGGCTCCTTTGTTTCAACCAGCTCGAAAATATCTTCATTGTTTTCCTCCTCATCCTTTGAGCTGCAAGGTTCCAAGCTTTCATAACTTTATTCATTAGTATCATAAATAGTCTGCACTGGCTCATTAATTCTTTGAAGGAACTGATATTCATCCCATAAATCTACTAATGATGGTCCTGCAAGATTAAATTCTATTTGGGGAGCATCATCACTAGATAGATCAAAGTTAGGAAAATCATAAATATAAGTAATACTACCAATGAAACATACTAGGTTATTAGTAGGTCCTTATTTTTTCTGATCTACCAAAGAACTTTCTAAATCTATACAAAAAAATTCTCTATGTGAATGGGAAGAGTATTTGTTTTGTAAAAAGTTTCAAAGAATGGTTGTTTATTAATAGTCTGATCTATCTCTTTTTCTCTAAAATGGAAATATGTTTCTATGTTCCTTTGAACAAGAGTACATCAGTTCTCTGTCTCTTGTGAAGACTGATTTTGAGGCTAGATGTCTTCTTGAGCCTCAGCTATAAGGGATGATGAATCATTATTTAGGTTTTCATGGATATCTTGAGGAATGTCCTTTATTTCTTGGATGATTTCTTCCTCAACTGATTCATCTATATTCTTATAATTTTTCAATAGGATATTAAACTCATGAATGGATGTTAAAATATCTTCAGGATGTATTTCTTCCAAATCTTCATCATTGTCTATAATGTGTTGAGTGATGTTTTGTAATAGATAATTATGTATTCCACCCCATGATAATGATGTAGTGTTTCCTTTATAGTGCTCATAAAACACATATTCAAGGTCCTTTAAAGAAAACAAACTACCAGATTTCAACCATTCATACCAATCCCTAGATTTTCCTTCTAATGTTAACATGAAAATTTTCATTAGGCAATCTTCATGCCATTCAACTTTCAACCTCCATACATGTATATTAAATTTTATGAGATGTAATAGAGGATCATCAAACCTTTCACCTTGAAAAATAGGCAGCTTTCCATCCCAATTCACCTGGGGCATCTTATGTGGAAACCCAGGGATATGATCTCTACTCATTGGGGCATATCTTCGTTGTATCCATGGAATCATGTTTGTAAATCAGGAAAGAGGTCACTGTATCTTATTCAACCAGTTCAAAGTCTTCTATCAGTGGATTCATTTGGTATTCTGAGAGTTGTGGAGTCGCCACATGGATGATTTAAATTTTTTTGTCCACCAACAGTATAATTAGGATTGCTCATTGCATTCCCAAATGGAGTCTACAAATACTGAAGGGGTAATAGGCCTATTAGAGGCCAGTGGAGTCAGCAGGTGGAAATTTTTAGCTCTTTTGGGTAAGGGCTCATGCTGGCTATGTGCGCAGAGATCCTATTCCCGATGTGTGCAGACCCCGTTGGTTGTGTGCGTGGGTGTGTATAAGAGTCAGTAGGTGCAATATGAAGTATTAATAAATGGGAAGACATTTTGCTGATATTGGGATATTTCTATGTTCTATTATGAGTTGCGTTATATGTTGAATTCCTGTTAATTCTATGTTATCTCTAGAATATTAACTGTTGATTATATATTAAGTGTATACCTATGATAAATGATTGGAAGAATAATGAATGCATAGATATGGGTTATATTTCTTCTGCTAGTGATTATTGTATGATTTACGGGCTACGCAAGTTATTCTATTACGCATATTGTTAAGGGTTTCTGGTTAGGACTTCCTATGCACAGGTATGTTACTTCTGAAGGTGCCCACTTCATTAAATCCCTCTCTCTATCTGGGTGCAAAAACATGGTTCCAACACCCTCCCATACTACTTCGGGTGACACCTTGACCTCTGCAAGAAGGCCATTTCCAAAAGGGTTAGTAGTATAGTAGTTTGTTGGTTAAACTTAAGTTTGAACCTAGGTCAAGACCCTTCAAACGACAGGGTATATTTTGGGTCCTGTGTTTTGATAGATTAGCTTACCAAAAGACAAGGCAACATCAGAACATTCTAGGATCTAGTCCTCCTATTCTCGGAGAGGGATCTCTCAAATGTTTTTCAAGGATATATCTTGTTTGCTTTTAAGTATTGATTTTAGACTAGTTATTAAGTGCAAGTGTTTGTTTGGTTTGTTTGTTTGGTTGAATTGGTAAAACAGAACATGAAAGGTCTAGGTAGTATAAACAGAAAGAAGAAGTGTCAGATTCATTGGGCAATGGAGTCAAGAAGAGTTTTATGACAAACTCATCAATGGATATGGGTTATCAAAGGGAAAATCTAACTTGGCCATAGGATCCTTTATTTTTTATGAATGAGATGGAAATTAATGATTTGGAAAGACAAATTGAATTCTCAACAAAGGGAACTTGAAAACATAACTTGAACAATAAAGAGGTATTTGATAGATAGGGCTAACCATGAATTATACAAACCACACTTTAAGAAAATAATGATTTCAAGACAACTTTCAAAATGAAATCTAAGATTCGGGAGCACATCCTATATCCTCAAAGATTCTATTTTAAAGGACTTAGAAAACCTGAAAGATTCACTGATAATTGCAGTCATAGAAGAGGGAACACCTAACAAATCGATGATAACAACTATAAAGACCTTTAAAACAATTGTTGAAGCTGGGACAAAGGGTATGATCAAAATAGACCTCCTTGGCTAACTGTAAACAATGGTACTTCAAAGGGAGACTTCAAAAATAGTTTTCAAGTGGCAGTAAACAAGCAGGGAAAACCATAAATCATGTTGAAACCAACTATTTGAACTGTTTGAGAAATAAACAAGCATGAGGACTAAAGAGAAATATTAAAGACTCTAAAATACCTCAGCAGAAGAAAACATAAAATAGTGAAGGATAAATAGGTCTAAGGTGCTTCCAGGAGTCATTTATTAGCCTAAAATTTTCATCCTATTGTAGTAAGAATTTATGAAACATAATGAAAATAGGAAAAATATCAGACAGTTAAGAATACATCACCAACAGCCAATCTCAGGGATCCAATGATAGAGCCTTCTCAAGAACGAGCATGTCACAACATCATCAAGCTTCCAAGACTTCAATTTCTTCCTCAACTTCAGATAGACAATGTATTATTTCAGAGAGTTTTAGTATTACAACTAGTGACCAACCAAACCTTTACAATGTGCTCCTCAAGGAGATTTTATAAGAAAATGAGGAGGTGGAAGAGTTCCTAGGGTTGAAATGTAATTAATTCTATACTAAATGCAACTCCTAGCCTTGAAAAACATGCAAGGCATAAGGCAGGAAAGAATCCAATTTAGAATTCTGTCTCATAACTCTGTTTTCTGTTTTTTAGGCCTAGTGGATGAAAATATTGACTTTAAGGCTCTTTTTATCTTTTACAATAACTTTACTAATAGTTTAAAATATGTTCTTTTGTTTAAAATAACTTTTCAGCTATCTTTAGGCAAATATCTTATGACTGGGAAATAAATCTGCCTTCATTTGATTTATTGGTGCTGCAGGTGGCACTTTTGGTAGCTAAAGAGTATAAATGGCCTCTGATGTGGTAGTGGAGGCCTATTTTACTGATATTTTTCTATGTTTTTCTTTAAAACACCTTTAATCTACTTTTGGTCTGTGTTTAGGCTTATTTAGCCTTGATATTCATATTCAGGTCTTTTATTTTTTAACACTGTCTTTATCCTTTTAACCTGTGGATTAAAACTCTGATTTTCACGCTTAGGTATTAATCCCTGTATTGTTAATTCTTCATTCTGATACACTTTGTTTGTTTGTTTATGTAGATGGCTTTATGCATTTGGAGGGCTTCTGCTAAACCCTAGATCGTGATCGAGATGATTTAAACCTGGATTCAAAACTCGCAGCTCATTTTTCCTTTGATTTTAAGCTGTAGAATCGTCATTATAGACCTCTTTGTCACTTGAATATGACTAGGAAAAACACAGAGCAAACACTGTTAAAACCTTGCAAAACACAAAAACTTATTATAAAATCCTGCGAAATTGGGTTAAGACTGCTTCAGAGGTTTAATGGAAGGGATGGAATTGTGCGAAATGGAGGAATTTGTAGCAAAAAGGGAGAAAAACCCTTCGCGGAAGCGAAACAGGTGCAAATGGATTTTGTCTGCAATGGTGAACAGAAACTATTTACTTAGAACGATCAATGGTGGAGATCGTTTTATGGATTGTTTGGGAGAAATATGTAGAGGAAAAAGACTTGGGGTTGCGATATAACGTGGGCCGTTAGATTAAAATAATGAATGGTCGAGATCATCCAATGAAGTCTTTCGGGAGCGAATTAGATGAAAAGTGAATGGGGGCAAGATTAAATTTGGACCGTCCGATCTCAGAGATCAATGGCTAGGATCAAATTAGGAGTTACATTGTAGAGGGGGGAGCATTATAGTGAAAAACCATCAATGGTTTTCGCGCGGGCTCTGATGGGAGTAGGCGGTATGCCAAAGAAAAGCACGATTCCACATATTAGTTGACGCGTGTCCCTCCCAATACCGCCCATTTCGTGTAATTTTTTTGTTTTAACCCTTGGGCACAAAAATTACGCGATATGGAGTTTAAGCTGTCAGATGAGGGGCAACAGATCCAACGGTGCGGATCGCACGCAATGGAGGGAAAGATGCATGGGTAGAAAGATGAGTGGGCCCTATGACGACGTGTGGATTTTTTCGTGGAGAAGATGTGTGAAAGGTTCATCGGGTTTAATCCAGATCATTCGATCTTATGAATGGATGGTTAGATTTTCAAGGAGGAGTGGGTTATATGAATAGAGGAAAGGGGAAGGTAGAGGGTAAGGTGGAGATCAAATAGCCCAGTGGCCGTTGATCTATACAGATCGACGGTCCAGATTAATTTAAATTTGAAACGTCGGGGTAATGGAAAACAAAGGAAAAAGGGTTTGGAAAGGTTTTTTAAACCTTTTAGCACTCGATTGCGGCCTTTATGACACATCAAGAAAGGGGCTAAAGGAAATAAGCCCTCAGGGGCTTAAATTCCTTATAGTGTAAAAAGGGTGTTTTAGACCAAAAAACAGGGATTTTCAAGACTAAAACAGGGTTCTGGTAGGTGAAATGAAGGAATTTAAAACCAAATAAAGGGGAAGAAAAGGTTTAAAAGGGTTTTTGGAATGATTTAGAGGTTAGAGGAAGGGTTTTTAGAGGATTTTATGGAGGGAAAAGAATGAACAATGGAATTGTTTTATGAGTGAATGGAGGAGTGAAAATGATGGAAAATGTGGTTTCATAAGCAGTTTTTCTCTTGGCGAACAAAAATTTTTTTAGGATAAAAGGGAAACAACAGTGAAGATTAACTCAAAGAGTAATAATCATCGTAAAAACTTTAAAATATGATAATTTTTCAAAAGGAACTATCTCTTTGAAGGTTTGAAAAACAAAATTAGCCACCATTGGGTATAACAAAATTTATAGGTGGCTAACAGTGGCTCCACTTGGGGAAGATAATTGGTTCTTTAGGTGTTTATAACCTCAGCTATAAATCTCTTTCTTTCATTAAACCAGTGCCTTAATCCATTGGGAAGCAACTTTTTTTTCCTTTAGCTGACCTTTCTCTGATTTGATAATATCTTCAATAATCTGAAACAATGGAGTTCTATCAAAACAACATCTCTACCTACCCATTCCTAATGATCCTAACATTTTTTCTTCTTTTAAAGTGCATTTTGACTAGCAAGCTCTCTTCATAAACTTTTTATACTTTTTTGAAAACAGGAAACTAGTCTATTTCTACTCTTATCTCTCCATGAACTCATTTTAAACAGTTGATTCCATAAATTATCTACCTAACTACAATCTGTCAGGATTACACTGCCTGACAGAGATTTATTCTCTAAATTCTAAAACAGGAAATTCAAAGACAGCCAAGCCAAGATTAAGCATTTTGACTTGCTGCAGATCCATGGCATAAAAACAAGCTGCACATAGAATTTTATTTGCAGAATATTAAAGAAAAATGGTGAAGGCTTAAGATCTGAAAATTTAAAAACATCCTTGATTATTTTTCTAGCTCTATTTTTGAATTGGTTTGAGCTGTGTTTTCTTTCTCATCTAGTTCAAGTTTTGAGATTTTTTGAACCAATTCTTCATCAATCTCAAACTTTCATATTTTGAGCATGTTTGAACCTTCTTTCTTCTATCCTAATCTACATTACTGATAAGCCAAGATTATGCTGTTTGGCTGATCTAATTCACTGACCTATCAGTAGTAATTGAAAAGATAATTAGTCATGATTAGGCTGTATGACTAACTAGAGGTGTGTTTTTTAGGAGTGGAATTTGAGATTGCACACTTTCAGACTTTGTCTCTCTTTTTGGTCTGGGATTGTACCTTTCTTGTTTTCATTCTGCCCTCTTTTCTATTTTTATTGTTTTTGTATTTTTATTTTTCTTTCAAAGTAGAAATAAACAACTAAGTAAATGCTCAAAGATGACCTTTATTGACATTCCTATATAACCTACTCTAACTTGGAATATTTACATTTTTAACTTACAAACTCTCTTTTCCAATACATCCAGTCAATCAGATGGTTCCATGATTGGTCTTTGCTAATCTCTTTGAGCATGTAGGACAAACTAGGGCATCCCCATGATTTCTGTTTCTTGGTAGTAGCTTTGAAATATTTTTTTGTTCTTGGTGATATCCTCTTGTTTGCAACCTTTATCCCTTCTTCAGATGAATTTAGGAAATCAACATAGGGATCTTGAAATAATTCTTGGTTAAGAGATTTGGAAGATGTGTTTCAACCAAGATCATCTCTTTTTTCTCCACTGGATCAAGGCAAAGATTCTTTCGAGAAAGACAGTCTTCCTCATCTTCATTGTCATATGAACTGGAGGATTCATCATATTTAACAATATTCTCCTCTTGAAATCCAAAAGTATTCTAATTTAATGGGATGAACTCTCTGAAGAGTTTATTATATTCTTGAGCAGGGGTATGTTCAATTGCCTCCTCTTTTTCAAGAGAAGGCTCCTTTGTTTCAACCAGCTCGAAAATATCTTCATTGTTTTCCTCCTCATCCTTTGAGCTGCAAGGTTCCAAGCTTTCATAACTTTACTCATTAGTATCATAAATAGTCTGCACTGGCTCATTAATTCTTTGAAGGAACTGATATTCATCCCATAAATCTACTAATGATGGTCCTGCAAGATTAAATTCTATTTGGGGAGCATCATCACTAGCTAGATCAAAGTTAGGAAAATCATAAATATAAGTAATACTACCAATCAAACATACTGGGTTATTAGTAGGTCCTTATTTTTTGTGATCTACCAAAGAACTTTCTAAATCTATACAACAAAATTCTCTATGTGAATGGGCAAGAGTATTTGTTTTGTAAAAAGTTTCAAAGACTAGTTGTTTATTAATAGTCTGATCTATCTCTTTTTCTCTAAAATGGAAAGATGTTTCTATGTTCCTTTGAACAAGAGTACATCAGTTCTCTGTCTCTTGTGAAGACTGATTTTGAGGCTGGATGTCTTCTTGAGCCTCAGCTATAAGGGATGATGAATCATTATTTAGGGTTTCATGGATATCTTGAGGAATGTCCTTTATTTCTTGGATGATTTCTTCCTCAACTGATTCATCTATATTCTTATAATTTTTCAATAGGATATTAAACTCATGAATGGATGTTAAAATATCTTCAGGATGTATTTCTTCCAAATATTCATCATTGTCTATAATGTGTTGAGTGATGTTTTGTAATGGATCATAATGTATTCCACCCCATGATAATGATGTAGTGTTTCCTTTATAGTTCTCATAAAACACATATTCAAGGTCCTTTAAAGAAAACAAACTACCAGATTTCAACCATTCATACCAATCCCTAGATTTTCATTCTAATGTTAACATGAACATTTTCATTAGGCAATCTTCATGCCATTCAACTTTCAACCTCCATACATGTATATTAAATTTGATGAGATGTAATAGAGGGTCATCAAACTTTTCACCTTGAAAAATAGGCAGGTTGCCATGCCAATTCACCTAGGGCATCTTATGTGGAAACCCAGGGATATGATCTCTACTCATTGGGGCATATCTTCGCTGTATCCATGGAATCATGTTTGTAAATCAGGAAAGAGGTCACTGTATCTTATTCAACCAGTTCAAAGTCTTCTATCAATGGAGTCATTTGGTATTCTGAGAGTTGTGGAGTTGCCAGGTGGATGATTTAAATTTTGTTGTCCACCAACAGTATAATTGGGATTGCTCAATGCATTCCCAAATGGATTCTACAAAGACTGAAGGGGTAATAGGCCTATTAGAGGCCAGTGGAGTCACCAAGTGGAAATTTTTAGCTCTTTTTGAGGTAAAATATTTTATGGTCCACCACCATTTATTGATTGACATACCAATCTAAAAATGTTTTGGGTCTTCTGAGGTCTTTAAGTATGTATAAGATGTAATTTTACTCAGAGGTCCCACCATGATCGCCATTATGTTGGGGTCCTGTGTTTTGATAGATTGGCTTACCAAAAGACAAGGCAACATTAGAACCAATCTTTATAGTTCTGGGATCTAATCCTTCTTTTCTTAGAGAGGGATCTCTCAAAATTTTTGCAAGGATGTATCTTGTTTTCTTTTAAGTATTGATTTTAGACTAGTTATTAAGTGCAAGTGTTTATTTGGTTTGTTTGTTTGGTTGAATTCGTACAAAAAAACATGAAAGTTCTAGGTAGTATAAATAGAAAGAAGAAGTGTCAGATTCATTGGGAAATGGATTCAAGAAGAGGTTTATGAAAAACTCATCAATGGATATGGGATATCAAAGGGAAAATCTAACTTGGCCACAGGATCCTTTAGTTTTTATGAATGAGATGGAAATTAATGATTTGGAAAGAGAAATTGAATTCTCAACAAAGGGAACTTAAAAACATAACTTGAACAATAAAGAGGTATTTGATAGACAGGGCTAACCATGAATTCTACAAACCACACTTTAAGAAAATAATTATTTCAAGACAAATTTCAAAATGAAATCTAAGATTCGGGAGCACATCATATTTCCTCAAATATTTAATTTGAAAGGACTTAGAAAACATGAAAGATTCACTGATAATTGCAGTCATAGAAGAGGGAACACCTAACACATCTATGATCACAACTATAAATACCTTTAAAACAATTTTTCAAGCAGGGAGAAAGGGTATGATCAAAACAGACCTCCTTGGCTAAATGTAAACAATGGTACTTCAAAGGGAGACTTCAAAAACAGTTTTCAAGTGGCAGCAGACAAGTAGGGAAAACCATAAATCATGTTGAAACCAACTATTTAATCTGTTTGAGAAATAAAAAAGCATGAGGACTAAAGAGAAATATTAAAGACTCTAAAATACCTCAACAGAAGAAAACATAAAACAGTGAAGGATAAATAGGTCTAAGGTGCTTCTAGGAGTCATTTCTTAGCCTAAAATTTTCATCCTACTCTAGTAAGAATTTATGAAACATAATGAAAATACAACAGACAGTTCAAAATACATCACCAACATCCAAGCTCAGGGATCCAATGATAGAGCCTTCTCAAGAACAAGCATGTCATAATATCATCAAGCTTCCCAGACTTCAATTTCTTCCTCAACTTCAGACAGACTATGTATTATTTCAGAGAGTTTCAGTATTACAACTAGTGACCAACCTACCCTTTACAATGTGCTCCTCAAGCAGATTTTATAGGAAAATGAGGAGGTGGAAGAGTTATTAGGTTTGAAATGTAATTAATTCTATACTAAATGCAACTCCTATCCCTAAAAACCATGCAAGGCATAAGGTAGGAAAGCATCAAATTTAGAACTCTATCTCATAACTCTGTTTTCTATTTTTTAGGCTTAGTGGATGAAAAGATTGACTTTAAGGCTCGTTTTATCTTTTACAATAACTTTACTGAGAGTTTAAAATATGTTCTTTTGTTTAAAATAACTGTTCAGTTGTCTTTAGGCAAATGTCTTCTGAATGGGAAATAAATTTTCCTTCATTTGATTTATTGGTGCCGTAGGTGGCACTTTTGGTAGCTGAAGAGGATAAATGGCCTCTGATGTGGTAGTGGAGGACTATTTTACTGATATTTTTCTATGTTTTTCCTTAAAACACCTTTAATATTTTTTTGGTCTGTGTTTAGGCTTATTTAGCTTTGATCTTCATCTTCGGGTCTTTTATTTTTTAACATTGTCTTTATCCTTTTAACCCGTGGATTAAAACTCTAATTTTCAGGCTTAGGTGTTAATCCCTTTACTGTTAATTCTTCATTCTGATACACTTTTTTTATTTGTTTATGCATGTGGCTTTATGCAGTTGGAGGGCTTCTTCTAAACCATGGATCATGATCTAGATGATTTAAACCTAGATTCAAAACTTGCAGGTCCTTTTTCCTTTGATTTTAAGCTGTAGAATTGTCATTCTGGACCTCTTTGTCACCAAACTATGACTGGGAAAAACACAAAGAAAAAACCATTAAAACCCTACAAAACACACAAAAAATTATTATAAAATCCTACGAAATTGGGTTAAGACTTCTTTAGAGGTTTAATGGAAGGGATGGAGCTATGTGAAATGGAGGAATTTACAACAAAAAAGGAGAAAAACCCTTGGTGGAAGCAAAACAAGTGCAAATGGAGTTTGGGCGTGACAGTGAACAGGAACCGTTGATTTAGAACGATCAATGGTGGAGATAGTTTGATGGAGTGTTTGGGAGAAATAGATAGAGGCAAAGGACTTGGTGTTGATATATAACGTGGGCCGTTATATTAAAATAATGAACAGTCGAGATCAACCGATGAAGTATTTCAAGAGCGAATTAGATGAAAAGTGAATGGGGGCGAGATTAAGTTAGGACCATCCGATCTCAAAGATCGATGGCCAGGATCAAATTGGGAGTTACATTGCGTAGGGGGGAGTAGTATAGTGGAAAAACATTGATGTTTTTTGCACGGGCTCTAGGGTGGTAGGCGGTATGCCAAAAAAAAACGTGATTCCACACATTAGTTGACGTATGTCCCTCCCAATAACTCCCATTTCGCATAATTTTTTGGCGATCACCCTTGGGCACAAAAAATACGCGATATGGAGTTTAAGCCATCGGATGAGGGGCAGTAGATCCAACAGTGCAGATTGCATGTGATGGAGGGAAAGATGCATGGGCAGAAATATGAGTGGGCCCTACGATGACGTGTGGTTTTTGTCGTGGAGCAGATGGGTGAAAGGCACATCGGGTTTAATCCCGATCATCCGATCTTATGAATGGACGGTTATATTTTCAAGGAGAATCAGGTTATATGAATAGAGGAAAAGGCAAGGCAGAGGGTAAGGCCAATATTAGATAGCCCAGTGGCCATTGATCTATACAGATCGACGGTCTAGATTAATTTAAAATTGAAACGTCAGGGTAATGGAAAACAAAGGAAAAAGGGTTTGGAAAGGTTTTTTAAAACTTTTAGTGCCTGATTGCGGGCTTTGGGACACATGAGGAAAGGGGATAAAGGAAATAAGCCCTCGAGGGCTTAAATTCCTTATAGTGTAAAAAAGGTGTTTTAGACCAAAAAAACATGGATTTTCAAGACTAAAACAGGGTTCTGGTAGGTGAAATGAAGGAATTTAAAACCAAATAAGGGGGAAGAAAAGGTTTTAAAGGGTTTCTGGAATGATTTAGATGTTAGATGAAGGGTTTTTAGAGGATATTATGGAGGAAAAAGGATGAACAATGCAATTTTTTTATGAGTGAAAGGAGGAGTGAAAATGATGGAAAATGGTGTTTAATAAGAAGTTTTTCTCTTGGTGAACAACATGTTTTTTACGATAAAAGGGAAACAGGAGTGAAGATTAAGTCAAAGAGTAATAATCATCATAAAAACTTCAAAAGATGGTAATTTTTCAAAAGTAACTATCTCTTTGAAGGTTTGAAAAAAAAAATTAGCCACCATTGGGTATAACAAAATTTATAGGTGGCTAACAGTGGCTCCACTTGGGGAAGACAATTGGTTCTAGGTGTCTAGAAACTCAGCTATAAATCTCTAGCTTTCATTAAACCAGTTCCTTAATCCATTGGGCAGCAACTTTTTTTTCCTTTCGCTGACCTTTCTCAGATTTGATAATCTCTGCAATAATCTGAAATAATGGAATTCTATCAAAACAACATCTCTACCTACCCATTCCTAATGATCCTAACATTTTTTCTTCTTTCAAAGTGCATTTCGACTAGAAAACTCTCTTCATAAACATTTTATTCTTTTTTGAAAACAGGAAACTAATCTATTTCTACTCTTATCTCTCCATGAACTCAGTTTAAACAATTGAGTCCATAAATTATCTACCTAACTACTATCTGTCAAGATTAGACTGTCTGACAAACCTTTATTCTCTAAATTCTAAAAAGGGAAATTCAAAAACAACCAGGCTAAGATTAAGAATTTGGATTTGCTGCATATCCATGGCATAAAAACAAGCTACATATAGATTTTTATTTGCAGAAAATTAAAGAAAAATGGTGAAGGCTTAAGATCTGAAAATTTAAAAACATCTTTCATTAATTTTCTAGCTCTATTTTTGAATTGGTTTGAGCTGTGTTTTCTTTCTCACCTGGTTCAAGTTTTGAGCTTTTTTGAACCAATTCTTCATCAATCTCAAAGGTTTAGATTTTGAGCATGTTTGAACCTTCTTTCCTCCATCCTAATCTACCTTACTGATAAGCCAAGATTATGCTTTTTGGTTGATATAATTCACTAACATATCAGAAGTAAATTTAAAAGCTAATTAGTCATGATTAGGTTGTATGAATAACTAGAAGTGTGTTTTTTAGGAGTGGCATTTGAGCTTGCACACTTTCAGAGTTTGTCTCTCTTTTTGGTATGGGGTTGTACCTTTCTTGTTTTCATTCTTCCCTCTTTTCTATTTTTATTGTTTTTGTATTTTTCTTTTTCTTTCAAAGAAGAAATCAACAACTAACTAAATGCTCAAAGCTGAGCTTTATTGACATTCCTATCTAACCTACTCTAACTTGGAATATTTACATTTTTAACTTACAAACTCTCTTTTCCAATACATCCAGTTAATCAGATGCTTCCATGACTGGTCTTTGCTCATCTCTTTGAGAATTTAGGACAAACTGGGGCATTCCCATGTTTTCTTTTTCTTGTCAGCAACTCTGAAAAATTTCGTTGTTCTTGGTAATATCCCTTTATTTGCAACCTTTATCCCTTCTTCAGATTTCTTCAGGAAATCAACATAGGGATCTTGAAATAATGCTCAGTTAAGAGTATTTGGAAGATATGTTTCAACTAGGATCATCTCTTTTTTCTCCACTGGATCAAGGAAAAGATTCTTTTGAGAAAGACAATCTTCCTCATCTTCATTGTCATCTGAACTGGAGGACTCATCATATTTAGCAGTATTGTCCTCTTGAAATCCAAAAATATTCTGATTTAATGGGCTAAACTCTGTGAAGAGGTTATTATATTCTTGAGCAGGGGTATGTTCAATTGCTTCCTCTTTTTCAAGATAAGGCTCCTTGGTTTCAACCTGCTTGAAAATTTCTTCATTGTTTTCCTCCTCATCCTTTGAGTTGCAAGGTTCCAAGATTTCATAAATTTATTCATCAGTATCATAAATAGTCTGCACTGGCTCATTACTTCTTTGAAGGAACTGATATTCATCCCATAAATCTACTAATGATGGTCCTGCAAGATTAACTTCTGTTTGGGGAGCATCATCACTAGATATATCAAAGTTAGAAAAATCATAAATATAAGTAATACTACCAATCAAACATATTGGGTTATCAGCTGGTCCTTCTTTTTTATGATCTACCGAAGAAATTTCTAAATCTATACAACAATGTTCTCTATGTGAATGGGCAAGAGTATTTGTTTTGTAAAAATTTTCAAAGACTGGTTGTTTATTAATAGTCTAATCTATCTCTTTTTTTTTTAGAAGGGGAAGATGTTTCTATGTTCCCTTGAACAGGAGTACAACAATTCTCTGTCTCTTGTGAAGACTAATTTTGAGGCTGGATGTCTTCTTGAGCCTCAGCTATAAGGGATGATGAATCATTATTTAGGTTTTCAGGGATTTCTTCAGGAATGTCCTTTATTTCTTGGATGATTTCTTCCTCAACTAATTCATCTATATTCTTATAATTTTTCAATAGGATATTAAACTCATGAATGGCTGTTAAAATATCTTCAGGATGTATTTCTTCCAAATCCTCATCATTGTCTATAATGTGTTGGGTGATGTTTTGTAATGGATAATAATGTATTCCACCCCATGATAATGATGTAGTGTTTCCTTTATAGTTCTCATAAAACACATATTCAAGGTCCTTTAAAGAAAACAAACTACCATATTTCAACCATTCATACCAATCCCTAGCTTTTCCTTCTAATGTTAACATGAACATTTTCATTAGGAAATCTTCATGCCATTCAACTTTCAACCTCTATACATGTATATGAAATTTGATAAGATGTAATAGAGGGTCATCAAATTTTTCACCTTGAAAAACAGGCAGGTTGTCATCCCAACTCACCTGGGGAATCTTATGTGGAAAACTAGGGATAAGATCTCTACTAATTGGGGCATATCTTCGTTGTATCCTTGGAATCATGATTGTAAATCAGGAAAGATGTCACTGTGTCTTATTCAACCAGTTTAGAGTCTTCTACCAATGGATTCATTTGGTCTTCTGAGAGTTGTGGAGTCGCCAGGTGGATGATTTAAATTTTTCTATCCACAAAAAGTATGATTGGGATTTCTCAATGCATTCCCAAATGGAGTCTACAAAGACTGAAGGGGTAATAAGCCTATTGGAGGCTAGTGGGGTCACCAGGTGGAATTTTTTAGCTCTTTTGGAGGTAAATTGTTTTATGGTCCACCACCATTTATTGATTTACATACCAATCTAAAAATGTTTTGGGTCTTCTGAGGTCTTTAAAGATGTATAAGATGTAATTTTACTCAAAGGTCCCACCATGATCACCATTATGTTTGGGTCCTCTGTTTTGATAGATTGGCTTACCAAAAGACAAGGCAACATCAAAACCATTCTTTAGAGTTCCAGGATCTAGTCCTCCTGTTCTCAGAGAGGTATCTCTCAAATTATTTGCAAGGATATATCTTGTTTTCTTTTAAGTATTGATTTTAGACTAGTTATTAAGTGCAAGTGTTTTTTTGGTTTGTTTGGTTGGTTGAATTGGCACAACAGAACATGAAACGTCTAGGTAGTATAAATAGAAAGAAGTGTGAAATTCATTGGGAAATGGAGTCAAGAAGAGGTTTATGACAAACTCATCAATGGATATGGGATATCAAATGAAAAATCTAACTTGGCCACATGATCCTTTAGTTTTTATGAATGAGATGGACATCAATGATTTGGAAAGAGAAATCGAATTCTTAACAAACGGAACTTAAAAAAATAACTTGAACAATAAAGAGGTATTTGGTAGACAGGGCTAACCATGAATTCTACAAACCACACTTTAAGAAAATAATGATTTCAAGAAAACTTTCAAAATGAAATCTAATATTTGGGAGCACATCCTATTTCCTCAAAGATTTTAATTCAAAATACTTAGAAAACATGAAAGATTCACTGATAATTTCAGTAATAGAAGAGGGAACACCTAACACATTTATGATCACAACTATAAATACCTTTAAAACAATTTTTCAAGCGGGGACAAAGGGTATGATCAAAATAGACCTCCTTGGCTAATTGTAAACAGTGGTACTTCAAAGGGAGACTTCAAAAACAGTTTTCAAGTGGCAGCAGATAAGCAGGGAAAACCATAAATCATGCTGAAACAAACTATTTGAACTATTTGAGAAATAAACAAGCATGAGGACTAAAGAGAAATATTAAAGACTCTAAAATACCTCAGCAGAAGAAAACATAAAATAGTGAAGGATAAACAGGTTTAAGGTGCTTCCAAGAGTCATTTCTTAGCCTAAATGTTTCATCCTACTGTAGTAAGAATTTATGAAACATAATGAAAAATGGAAAAAAAACAGACAGTTCAGAATACATCACCAACAGCCAAGCTCAGGGATCCAACGATAGAGCCTTCTCAAGAACAAGCATGTCACAACATCATCAAGCTTCCAAGACTTCAATTTCTTTCTCAACTTCAGACAGACTATGTATTATTTCAGAGAGTTTCAATATTACAACTAGTGACCAACCAACCCTTTACAATGTGCTCCTCAAGGAGATTTTATAAGAAAATGAGGTTGAAGAGTTCCTAGGGTTGAAATGTAATTAATTCTATACTAAATGAAACTCCTAGCCTTGAAAACCATGCAATGCATAAGGCAGGAAAGCATCCAATTTAGAACTCTCTCTCATAACTCTGTTTTCTATTTTTTAGGCTTTGTGGATGAAAATATTGACTTTAAGGCTCTTTTTCTCTTTTACAATAACTTTACTGACAGTTTAAAATATGTTCCTTTTTTTTAAAATAACTTTTCAGCTATCTTTAGGCAAATATCTTCTGACTGGGCAATAACTCTGCCTTCATTTGACTTATTGGTGCTGCAGGTGGCACTTTTGGTAGCTGAAGAGGATAAATGGCCTATGATTTTGCAGTGGAGGCCTATTTTACTGATATTTTTCTATTTTTTTCCTTAACACACCTTTAATCTACTTTTTGTTTGTGTTTAGGCTTATTTAGCCTTGATCTTCATCTTCGGGTCTTTTATTTTTTAACACTGTCTTTATCCTTTTAACTTGTTGATTAAAACTCTAATTTTAGGGCTCAGGTATTAATCCCTTTATTGTTAATTCTTCATTCTGATACACTTTGTTTGTTTTTTTTATGCAGGTGGCTTTATGCAGTTGGAGGGCTTCTGCTAAACCCTGGATCATGATCTGGATGACTTAAACCTGGATATAAAACTCGCAGCTCCATTTTCCTTTGATTTTAAGCCACATAATTGTCATTTTGCACCTCTTTGTCACCTGAATATGACTGGGAAAAACATAGAGAAAACACCATTAAAACCCTACAAAACACACAAAAACTTGTTATAAAATCCTGCGAAATTAGGTTAAGACTGCTTCAGAGGTTTAATGGAAGGGATGGAGCCATGCCAAATGGAGGAATTTGCAGAAAAAAGGGAGAACCCTTAGTGGAAGGGAAACATGTGCAAATGGAGTTTGGGCGCGATGGTGAATAGGAACTGTTGATTTAGAACGATCAACGGTGGAGATCGTTTGATGGAGTGTTTGGGATAAATAGATAGAGGTAAAAGAATTGGGGTTGTGATATAACGTGGGCTGTTAGATTAAAATAATAAACGGTCGATATCAACCGATGATGTATTTTAGGAGCGAATTAGATGAAAAGTGAATGGGGGAGAGATTAAGTTAGGACCGTCCAATCTCAGAGATCGACGGCCAGGATCAAATCCAGAGTTACATTGCGTATCGGGGAGATGTATAGCAGAAAACCATTAATTCTTTTCATGCGGGCTCTAGTGGGGTAGCTGGTATGCCAAGAAAAATGTGATTCCACACATTAGTTGACGCGTGTCCCTCCCAATACTGCCCATTTCGCGTAATTTTTTGGCGTTAACCCTTGGGCGCAAAAATTAATCGATATGGAGTTTAAGCCATTGGATGAGGGGCAAAAGAACGAATGGTGTGGATCACACATGATGGAGGGAGAGATGCATGGGTGGAAAGATGAGTGGGCCCTACGATGACATGTGGTTTTTATTGTGGAGCGGATGAGTGAAAGGTTCATCGGCTTTAATTCCGATCGTCCGATCTTATGAATAGAGGGTTCGATTTGATTGAAGGAGCGGGTTATATGAATAAAGGAAAAGGTAAGGCAAAGGGTAAGGCAGAGATCAAATAGCCTAGTGGTTGTTGATCTATACAGATCGACGGTCCAGATTAATTTAAAATTGAAATGTCGGGGTAATGGAAAACAAATGAAAAATGGTTTGGAAAGGTTTTTTAAACCTTTTAGTGCCCAATTATGGGCTTTAGGACACATGAGGAGAGGGGCTAAAGGAAATAAGCCCTCGGCGGCTTAAATGCCTTATAGTGTAAAAAGGGTGTTTTAGACCAAAAAAAGGGATTTTCAAGACTAAAACAGGGTTCTGGTAGGTGAAATGAAGGAGTTTAAAACCAAATAAGGGGGAAGAAAAGGTTTTAAAGGGTTTTTGGAATGATTTAGAGGTTAGATGAAGGGTTTTTAGAGGATTTTATGGAGGAAAAAGGATGAAAAATGGAATTGTTTTATGAGTGAAAGGAGGAGTGAAAATGATAGAAAATGGGGTTTCATAAGCAATTTTTCTCTTGGTGAACATAATTTTTTCTAGGATAAAAGGGAAACAACAGTGAAGATTAACTGAAAGAGTAATAATAATCATAAAAACTTCAAAATATGATAAGTTTTCAAAAGTAACTATCTCTTTGAAGGTTTGAAAAACAAAATTAGCCACCATTGGGTATAACAAAATTTATAGGTGGCTAACAGGTATTATTCGAGGGAGATTTGGAAGTAGCTATACACTAGCAGCCCCGTTGGTCCCGAACTGCTAATGAGAGGTACATAGCTATTGTAGATTTCTAGGTGACCATGCACCATGTGAATATTTGGATGTGCCACGACCCCATATGGTACGACCTTCCCTATATGGTCACAAAGGTGGAAATTGACCAGGTCATTGCAACCTGGCCAGAAGCATAAAAGGTTGGGCTCGACTCCACCTAGTTTTTCATAACCTCAACATCTGACAAGGAGGCAACAAATGTTGAAAAGGAGAAGAAGGATGAGAAGCACACCAGAAAAGATGCAGAAAATGAGGCTAAGAAAGAAACAAATAAGGAAGGAGAGCAAGAACCTAAAGAAGAAGCTAAGTTGGATCTCGGAGGAATAGATGGCCTAGATGGTACTAGATCCGAGTCTCCCAGAGGCACTAAGCATGACACAGAAATCCCCAAGGGCCCATTCAAGAAACATAAAGGTTCGAAGGCAAGAATAACAGAAGGATTTACACTTACTGAAGATGACCTTGATAATATCACAAATGTGATCGCATCTACCTCTGAAGGTAGGTGTACTATGATGGAAGAGAAGTACAAGGTTGTTGTAGAATCATTGCAGACTCGGTTACAGGGTTGCAGCCAAATACATATAACATTCAAGTGAGCGTGAATCAAGAAAGGCCGATTCAAGTGAGCTAGAGCACTAGTATGATCATCAACACATCAGATAGTAGGATTTTCCACTTCCCTAGAGTTTTAGTTACAGTAGAAAAACCTTCATTGCAGATGTAGGTGCCAACCTACATTGAAGTTGGAATTTATTTGTCAATGATCCCCAATGGTAATTTTCATGCCCTAAAAATTATCATCAAAGAAGAGTTGTAGTGCAGGGAGTCATGCATGCACCGAAAACTGACTGAGGCTCAATAGATGATCATAAAAAATAAAAAATACTCTCTCTAGGCTAAGACAACGTAGCAGACAGAAATGGCACAACGTGCATATTTAGAGACTCTGATTTATAGAATTTGTGGTGACCTACCCGAGGTTTCTATCCTTGCCTCGGTTGTGCTCCAGGCTAAAGTAAAATGTCTATTAGAATCATTTAAGGCCTGCAGGTCTGAAGTGCAGGCCATAAAATACAACTTTGAGCAGTAGATCGCAGATTTGCAGGGTAAGGTTCAACCAAAAAATATTCCAAAAGTGCGAGCGCAACATGCGGCCTTAGTCAAATAAGCTTCGGCAAGTATTGCCACCATATTTGATAAGGGAACCAAGCTACTGGAGACAACTATGGGAATGTGGAAGATCGCATTTTACAAAATATTTTGCAAGATTATGTGCCAAGGAGGAGGCATTTGATGACCTTTAGGAGGCACTGCCTAAATTTGTACTTGCTGAGTAAATGTCCCAATTGCAGCCAAGTAAGATATTGTGTGACAAATTTGAAGATCTAAGGAGGAAGAAGCACATTGTGAATGATCATATGAAGCCATGGGTAGAAGAAGCAATGAATCTATCACAAGATCTAGATTCTATTGTGAATAACTTGGACCAGACATATTAGAGTATCTATCTCGTCGCAAAAAATGTTGACTTCTCAGAAATTGGTAGATATAGTGCATAGTGCAACCCATCAGAGTGTGGGCATCCTTGGGCCCTTTTTTGATGCCATCAAGGAATTGAAGACAAATATGAAGACCCTAGTACCTCTATGACTCGGGACGTATCACAATATTTTGTTGGGGAACTATTGGAGTAGGGTCCCTTAGGACAAAAATTTTGGGTAATTCATAAGTATTTTTTGTATTTTTGAGTCATGCACACTAAGCAATGCACAAGTCAAGGGGATCAGGGGTAGTTCAAATAACCTTCATGAGTTGTAATGGGCTAAAGGGTAAAAATAGGAGTTTTAAACCACAATTTATGGACCTTAGGATGAGCGCATGCTAAGATATAAATAGAAGTGTAGATCGAGTCAGATGAGATAGTTTTGGAAGTAAATTTTGATAAGATTATGTTTTGAACTTTCAAGTGAATCTATAAGTGTTTGTGTCTAAAATTCTCATGCTAGCTATGTGCACAGAGACCTTAGTCCAGCTATGTGCGGACCCCTTTGGCTATGTGCGTCGGTGAATCTGAAGAATTCTATAGGGTTTTATGACTATTGATGAATAGATAAGTGTTTTGGATAATTTTGATTATTAAATGCATTTGTGATATGTTTCTACGATTGGTTTTCTTATTATTTATGTTATCATCGATTAGATTAGTTACGTACATGTTATAATTATTAATTAATGTTAGATGCATATATATATTATTGTAAGACCTGAATATCACTTTATTAAGATTGTCGAAGGGATTGTGAATCCATCATCTGTGTGCCCGCAGGGTAGAATGCGTTGATTGACCTAGATATGTTTCTGGTTAGGGTTTCTGGTGCAAAGGAAAATCCACTATTAGTATAGATATGAGGACACCCACATCATTTAATTCTCTATAAGGGTGAGGAAACTAATTTCCTCCACCCTCGCATACTTCTTCGATTGAGACTTTGACTTGCGTAAGTAGGACACTTTCGAAAGGGCCTGTAGTAAGAAGGTTTTTGTTGTTTACGCTTAACTCTAAACCTCAGTCAGGACCCCTCAAGCCAATGGGTTCCACATATACCTCCTTGAGCTCCATGCACTTTCTCTTTCCCAAACCAATTCCCAATACTATCAAAACATAAAAGAAAGAACAAGATAAAGAAAGGTGAAGACCATGGAAACTAAAAGTAATAGGAAACTACAAAAAAAGTGTAAATGCCTTGCAACTTACATAAAAAAACTTTAAATCAAGACCAACAAGACCAAAATGAACGAAATTATAATACTGGCAACGAATACCTTGACTCAATCCATATGGGTTCCCAAAGCTTCCAAGGGAAAGATCAACCTGAGCCTTTTGAATTATTTCATGGCAGTCTCTTGTTGCATGCAATCCCCTACATCATACTACCATAAACATATAATTTTTGGCACAAAAGTAAATATAAAAATATACCATTTATCTTACCTCATTGTGTTAAGCACGCTGGCATGTAACTAAACACACATGTCAGCAATATGTATCAATATCAGGGGACCATATCCATCAGTTCTAAATCAAAATTTACCAATACTAACAACCATGTCATAATCGACAATCAACTCACATTAATTGGTCATAATACATAATTCTACGACTATCACCTATTTACATTTAAGTATATATGAACTATCTCAACACATGTGTTAGCACAACCAGCTTAAAATAATATCATTATTTCATGAAATCTTATGAACACATATATACTCATATAATGTAATTAATCAAACATTAAAAAAAAATTCCAGAATACCATGTTAAATCAGTCAACTAGATGACTCAATAGACACCAAATCACTCAAACACCAAATTAACGAGATCATCAAACATTGAATCAAAAATTATACTACATAATCAAACTCATACCTTAATGTATCACAGGGGAGGTTATATTTTCTACACAATCAATATAGATTAACACGATATAAATTCACAACATATCATCCCTATCATAAATAAGGTTATGATATCCATAACAATAACTAGCTAACATGTTCACATCATAATCTCATAAAAAATGAAATTTATGCATAAGAATCACAGATGCACATTCAGTCTAGCTTAGTATAACACACTATCATAATTAGGTTGTCTCACACCAGAATTTTATAACTCTAACCATATACATAGGCCAATCAATATTAGCACACTAGTAAGAAATGGATAATTAGTTACAAAAAAATGACTAAAATTTGCTTATAAACAATTAGTTTTCAGTCGGTGACCAGTAGTAACTAATATATAGTACCGTATAACGCAACCAAATTTTAGTCATTTTTAGCTTAGTCATTAATTGTCACAGTTAATGACCAAATATACAACAAAATATATTACTATATGATGACATGAGAAAACCCATTAATGACGAAACAGATTTGAAAAAAATGTTGGTCATGTTATAATATACCGTAAATTAGCTACTAATAGTCATATTTGTGCAAATTTTAGTCATCGATTGAAACCAACTAATGACAAAGAAATATGACTAAATTTTGGTCGTGTTATAAGATATTTTAAATTAGCTACTAATAGTCATATATATATGAAAATTTCAGTCATCGTTCGAAACCAATTAATGACCAAAGAAATATGAATAAATTTTGGTCGTGTTTCAAGATACTGTAAATTAGGTACTAGGAGTCGTATATATGAAAAATTTAGTCGTAATTTGTAATCACAAATTTATCATTTGCAGTAGTCATTTTTTTTTTGGTAGTTTCATATTCATTATATAAATGACCAATTTAATAGCTTATATTCATTTCATTTATTTTCATTAATAATCATTATAAACAAATAATTTAGTTGTATATTTATTTATTTATGTTCGTCATTAATCAATATAAACTACTAATTTAGTATTTTAACATTGATTTTATGTTCTCATTATTAATTAACATAAATTAATTAATATTATTTTGTAAATAAATTTAAAAATTGTTATAAATGAGCATGCTAATATAATATGAAAACACAAAGTTACACATATTAATTAAAATAATAAACAATATCAAGTGCAATTATAGATAATTTAAACCACATAAATTATATTATATTAAATCTTAAGTATTACAATATGAGTTTCCAACCTATTATTTGTCGGACTACAATTTACACATGAAATATTATTTCATCACTTCAAAACATTATCATTGTGTTGCCAAGGCATTGCAGGTGAATTAACCAACTGTGAAGGCTTGACCATCAATCTCTATCTGTGTGTCTTATGTGAGGTATTGACTCTAAGAGTATCACTAGACCAGTTCTCTTCTCCCTCTCCCTTTGCATTTTTCGCTCCAATTTTATTGTTATCCTTTTTTTTTAATTCTTGCTTCTTACCTTCAATACTGAGTTCCTTTTTCTTAAAAAAAAATAAGTTACAATGCAATGTAAGACATGAAATGTGATGAACAATAGAATATAAGCTAAAGTAGACTATAAAATATCTATACGACATATACCTCAACATCAACAATGTCAAGGTAATTCTTCCCCATAAAGGCAAGAAACTCCGACAAGTATTCTTTAGTTGGGCGATAATGGTCATTATGGGGCCAGAAGAATTGTATAAACAAAGAAAATAAAACATCAAGATAAAAAAAAAAAACCTTAGTAACTTAGTATTCAACCTTCAAGTAAAGCTTAGACACAATCATGCGAACTAAGTTGCATGCTAAAAAACTCAAGTTGTAGATAACTTGTGAAAACAAAAAATCTAAGGTGTGATGTCTAATCCTTGTCATTTTATTTGCAACAACATTTCATTCTCTAATGCATGAACTTGGTCAAGTATATAAACAACATGTGCTGAAATAACAACATGAAAGTAAAATTTTCTAATAGTCATGAAAATATTTTAACACAAAAAAACTAAAAGGATTTCAATCAATATCATGTAATATTAATTTCATCTTCAGGCTACAATGGTTGTTTCCATGAAAATGATACCAAATATTTTCTATTTCACAGTTAAAATAAAAAACAAAATAAAAAGAAAAGTTCAAAATAAAATCAAACAATAAAGAGAGGATATCATGGAATGGACATTGAAATTATAAAAAAAATATTTACCTTTTGATCTACGTCTTTTCCGGCATTCCTAAAACATTTTCTTGCCCAAAATAACCATGAGGTTAAAGAATATCAATGTTATAAACCATACGAATTCGCACTAGAAACATTTCCAAAGTCGATGGCTCAGGTGCCCGAAAGATCTCAAACATCAAATGAATCATACCCAATACCTGCTCTACCTTCTCTCCCCATCCTTTTTCCAATCACATTTCCTGTAACCTGCCCACACCATATTCAAGTAACAATCAAATGAATTCATTGATTTTTTTTTTTAATATTTTATATCAATGAAATTTGAATATGATTTTTTGTTCCTCGTTGTTGCTACAGAGTCTATCCCTCACCTTTTGAACACCACCGGAAGGCCTTGCTATATTTTGTAGCAACAAGGAACAATTAGGAAACATGAGGGAAAATTATTTCCCAAGGTGGGGGCATGTTTCCCCAAAACAAGGTATTTTGGGCTTACTCTCCCAAAAAAGAGGTGCTTATTGGCATCTCCCTCCATTTTTTTCATATAAAGGCTTGAAAAATGAAAAAATAAAAGAAAAATATAAAATAACCTACCTCACTTTAAATTTTCTTTATCTTTTATACACTTTCGCTCATTAATCCTCATTTTATTTTCAATGTTCAATGCACATTGTGATTTTTTAGTTTCAACTTTTTAGCCTTGACTCTAGATACTAATGACCTCATATTAGTATTTACTAATTTATTAATGCCAATTACTTAATTAGATTCTAGAATGATGGCTTTAAATAAATGTATTAGTGTTTACCAATTATGATTCATTTAGATTTTTTGAATCAATTATTCAATTATTAAATATCAATCTGAATCATGTTTATGTAATACAAAAATTTGAATTGTGTTATTTTATTGTTTACTATTTAGTATTTACAATGCATAGTAATGAGTTTGCATGGGAATAATTATTTTTTGGATTTTTTCATTATTATTTTTATTTTTATATTTTGAGAGAAAAAGAAATTTATGGGTGCTTCCACACATCCCCCCATGCATGTCTCCTTGCTCCCACGCTCCCTGATCCCATAAAATTGGTAAAAAATTTATTCTAGCTTCGATTCCATACACCTATGGTCAAACGTATTGGTCAATTATTGTCTTGTATTACATGTACTTTATGGATGCCCCTTGAATTGCTTAAGCTCTAAAGGAGTTCCCCATGTTTTGACTTGATTTGATTGAATTATGTATGCTTAAGTTGAAATGGATTTTTTAAACAAGCATCCTCTTATCATGATTAAGAATACTGCACCAAAATTTTTCATTACAAGGGATCCCTTAGCACAATTAACCACGGTTTCTCTTGGAGAGAAAAATTTGGTGGGGAGCATCTATTTAACTGAAGTTCTCAATACTTTCCCCTAGCAACAATAATTGTTCTGTGTGCAAGTGCATACATTAGGTTGTTACTAGAAGACTTGAGCCATAGTGGATAATATATTAGCTACTCACTTTCATCAACCAAGAAAGTTGCACTTAAAAATTGATTTGTATTTGAAGACATGATTTGATGAATTATTGTTGTTAAATGAATGTATAGTTTTGCAATGATGGTTATGTGGTAATTTTAGATTCCTATTTCCCTAGAGCATTGAGTGTGATATATTGGCCTTTGGAAATAAGGTTATTAAAAAGAGGGTGGCTCAAGCTCTATGGTTGGGTTGAAACATCCTATGCACTTTTATTTCTCTTTGTTGAACATGCTATGGTGATGCTTATCCCTATTCCCCTAATTTGATTTACAAACTCTAACATCAGCTTCAATTTTCACCAACAATGTAGACACATGATAACAACATAAAATTCCATATATATCAGTAGTTTTAGAATTCTCAAGTTAAATATGATGGTCGAGTTGAAATGTTAAACATGTGATATTGGTACAGTCTCCCATTCCTAGTCACTTGCTTTGACAATTTCTTAAACGTTGATCTCTAATGTTGACTTTGAATCTAAAAAAATAGATGCACAAACCTCCCATGAGTAAGAATATGAAAAAAAAAATAGTCACCATTGATGGTAGGCTTTCCATATTGTGAATACCTATGTACCCAATATATATATTAGCACTTGTAGTTTAAAAAATTTATGATCAACCCATGGCTCTCAAAATGAACTTGATAGAATTATACCTACAATAGACGTTTTTGTTATAGCCTATAAACTATAGAAATGCAAAGCTTGAAGATAAAATGCCACTTGGGTTGGGATAGATGGTATAAAACTTACACATATGAAACATTATTATAACTATATTATAAAATTCAAATTTAGTATGTTGGTTCTCATATTTATCTTTTTTCTTGTACCTTGAATTCAATTTGGTGGGTTATAGACTATAAAATTGGATATACCTCATAACCGGTGGAGTTTCCTCACATGAGGGTAGTTTGGGACTATACAACCTGTCTGGGCCTATTTCTTAAGAATATGTGATTTGTCTTGGAGGTCACATATTCAATTCTGGTGGGGAGTAGGTTATGTACACATGAGAAAACAATTTTCTCCATATATTTGTGTGGAATTGGAAATGTAGCAACAAATCTCATTCTGGGTTATAGACTAGAGATAGATGAATGTAATTCCCAAGTGAACTTCAATGCCAAAAATATATTGAGGAAAAATGAGAAAAGTTTGAGAACTTCAAGATCAGAGAGATAGTGCAAAGTAGACTTGAAACTGAAAATTTAATATTGGTAGGAAGTATACTATCACAATGAAATTGAGTTGTGTGGATAACTTAATAGAAATTGTTTGTGAAGACAGTCTCCTCTTTAAACTACACATGAACCTACATATCTTGGGTTGAGATGCCCTAGTGACAAAGGATTGAATAACAAGTTCATTTATTTTCCCAAAGAAACCTAAAAGTAACCTATATAAGTCCTCGAAATTATACTTGTGAAAAAGGAAGACTGGGAAAATTTTGTTTGGACCAAGATAGACAGTGAAAATTTTTACATTAAATATATTCATACATAGTTTTGGGACTTTTGGAATAATGTATTAGGACCCTAATTTCAATATGTTTGTTTGCAGACTCGGACAACTATGCATTTCACAAAAGATAACGACATTTATGTAACAATCTTGTAGTGCCAATGGGGGCACTACACCATGTATCTTCTATCTACTAGATGAAAATATTATTGTTGGTGTCACATACTAGATGAGGAACCCATCAAATAGTAAATACAACTTTTAACATATACAAAGCACTGAGATGGAAAAATGTAATGAAGAAAAACATCAACCATGTAGATTCGTTCTAGCACCTTTTGGAAAATTTTGGTGGGAATTGTTTCAATGTTACATGTAGTGTTGTCTTGTTGTTGTCCATTATTCATGTGGTCTAAAAAAGATTTGTTTTCAGTGTGTTAGTATTACGCATAGTTTTATAAGTCTTTTATATATAATTCACTACCAACAACCATCACTATCCTGCTCTACTCTATCATGATAAGGGCTTCTTTGGTTGGTAAATCAGGGGTGGTAATAACCACCCCACCAGGGTTCATTTAATCATTTCAACTCCCTCATGAGCCATCATGGTCATGGAAGCAAGCCAGGCATGCCGATGTACACAGTTCATATCCCTAGCGCTAATGGCTTCCGACTTTGCTATTAATTGGATAAACACTAATAGTCAAAGGAAGCATATTATAAAACCCCTATAAATCTTTCAAAGTCTACGATGAGCCATTTTGATGTCCTATTGCCCCATTTATATAGTTATATGTAAATAGTTAATGTCTGCACAGTATAATATATATATATATATATATATATATATATATATATATATATATATGAATAGTTCATGTCTACATAATGCAAGTTATATTAATAGATACTGTCTAATAAATTGAAAACTATAATTTATCTGTTACTGGAAACCATCCTCCTCAACCACTGAAAAATTTAGACAGTCGTAGTGAGTATATAAAAGATTTTTATTGAGAGTCAAGAGTGTACTACATCAAATCTTAATTTCTCAATATGTGCAGTTACAAAAATTCTTCAGAAGCAATAAGGCATTGTGGGAATATTAACCGCATGATCACTCAATAAGTAAACCATGTAGTAATTTATTATGACCTTCAAGTTGGATCAGGAAATTTAAAAACAGTATAAACCATTCATAATATACAATTAAATAAATTTAATTAAGGAAAGTGTCTAACATTTTAAGATATGGGTTCATCCCTTTCTAGATGCTTTCCAATTCGAACAAGGGAGTAGGTCCAGAAGATAGTCTAGATTCCAGTTCTCATTACTTGTAAGAAATAATTTCATGATAAGGGTTTTTTATTTTCACACGTCAATATTAAATGGAAGTTTCCAATTTAATCCTCTAGTTGCATTTAAGTAAAGAACCACCAGAGCATCCTCTTTGAAGATAATTCTAGACTATAATACAAATATCTAATGCCAGACAACTACTTTTGTGACATATTTATCTGGTAATAGATCTAATCATTATTTTTACAGCTTGAGAAGTTGATACTTTATAGATGTCATCTTTTGACAGGGATAAGTATGGAATTATTGGCACATTCAGTAGAGGATATTTACTCATTATGTTCTCAACAATTTAATATACTAGTCACATCTCTAACAAAAAAATCAATATGTTCGCAACACTACTTTATAGATACAAAAAACACTAACTTAATAAGGAAATATTCCAAACTCTAAGAATACAAAATATATGTAATAAATTATCTATTTATTTTTTCTCTAGTATCAATAATCAAACATCTCTAGTAAACATATTTTGATTCTGAATTAGGTTGGTTCACTAAATGAAGATATGTGAAATAGGTAAATATGTTGTTGTATATGGTGAATATTTTTAATAGCATTCATAACTTACCTGCAATTTCAAGTTGGAAAAGGGTTAAGAATGAAAAATGGGCATGACAGTTGGGTTGGATGTGGTAAGGGTTTTAGATTGTTTGATGGTTTGATTGAGAAGTTACAGAGAGATGGATATTTTTTTCTTTTTTGGGTTTCTTATCCTAAAATTACTACCATTTGGAGACAAGAGCGGAAAAAGGCTGAAAGGTTGGGGTTGGTAATTTTGCAGGGTGAACTTCTATTGGGATTCAGTCCAACCTATGGAATATATACCCAAGAAGTTGGTAATGAGGTTATAAGTGCTTTGTAGAGGATAATGTGGTTTGATGGTACAAGCTAATTTGGAAATCCAAATGCCCAAAATTTTCATGTGGTTATCTCTAAGGAACAACTCCTTTCTTGGGAAATTTTACAAAGAAACAAGCTATGGTAGTCCAGGTTGGTATATTCTGTGCAATAATTGTACCAAGATTATTTTTTTTTTCTCTTATGGTGGTGTTCTTCTTCAATTTAGATATGGCAAGGATCAGAAAGGATCACAAGTTCAAGATAGATCTGTAGTGGCGTCGCTATTGATGAGGGGATGCCTAAATAATATAAGGATTCAACTGTTAAAAAATTGAAGATCACTGGCATTGTTGGGAGCTTGTAAAATTGGATTGACACATAATGCACACGTATATATTCCTACTCTTAACTATGATTTTTAAGCCATATGTATTTTTTAGGTTTCAGTCAGTTTAAAACAAGAAAGCACCTAGAGTGATTCAGAAGAAGCAGATTGATAAAAATGGTGAATGGGCTTTCTTTGATGGCACAAGTCAAGGTGATCGACCATATAGTGGAGCTGGTGATGTGATCTCTATCTGATGATTGTGTTATAATGTTCAAAGCTGAATTGGGAAGTGTCCCAAATAATATGGCAGAGTTCATCACATTAAAATTGCTAATCACTCTTGCAATAGAAAACGATGGTCAAAATATTCAAATATTTGGAGTTTCTCTGGTTGTAGTAAATCAGATAAATGAGATGTATTATTTGGAAAAAAATACCTTGAAACCAATATTTGATATGATTAATCAGGCTTGTTCATCTTTATTAACCATTAATTTCTTCATGTTTATGGATAGCGAAATGAGAACGTAAATGCACTTTAAAAATCTTCATTGTTTGTGGATACAGAGACTTGTCATATTCAGTAGTCATTGGCAGGACATTCTTTTGAATATGCTCATAACTTCATATTCACTTCTATTAGATTTATGTTTTATGATTTCAGTCCTGCGTGTCTCCTACATGATGTCTATGTATCACATGGCTGTTATTTTTGGTATATTTTATGGATTTACTCGAAATATATGTTACAACTGGTTTTATGGTCTATTTTAAAGGATATGATGGATGGGTGAGTCACTAACTTCAACTCGAAATTTTTGGTTCTTCATTTCAAATGAATCTCGTCATCCTTTTCTAGGTGATTCACTTACCATACCTCTTTCATTATATGCTTATAAATATTTATGTAAATATACCCCTTCTTCAGGGCATAAAATTAATACCCATCTACAAAATGTTCATCAAGGAATCATGTATCAAAGGGTTGGGTAGAAATAAAATAAATCTTCCTATCGTTCATGTATGGTAATAAATTCTCATATCATGCTCAAGAAAGCTACACATCTCAAGTATGTTGACCCTAGAAGTAATATCATGATTTCCTATATAGATGATACTTGAATTACCAAAACTTTGATCGAAAATGGAGTATCTATGTCATCATCAAGGGCACTATGCTCAGATTGAAATTTCAGTTCTCCCTTCTAGGAAAGTGAGCATATCATCATATCCCATGAGGCCAATGATGTTGTCTCTTCCAAACCCTATTTTGGATTCTTCATTTTTTACTGTTGTAATGCCACCCTTGTCTCACTCAACATCAAAAGTTCAGGGTCATATCTAATGATGCTGAAAAGAGGATCATCTACCTAGCACTCCATGCCCCTTTTCTTGTCTTGAGTGGTTTATTTAATAAAATCAAATTGATCCTCCTTCAGATCAGCATCTTTATCACTACTCATGGCATCAAATGGAAACCTTTCAGAATTTTCATCTTAGTTAACATGAGCATCATCAAGGGAGCCCATGAGACTCCCCTTTGTAATAAGGAAGCCACCACCATTTGATTTTTATTCTTTAGATTCTTCAAAAATTTCTTTGCCTCCCTTATAGCTTCCATAAAACTATCCTTCAATTGGAAAAACAAGTTCCTCTTTATTGGATTGTTCCAATTCTTTACAACTTTGATGACTTGTACATGATTTCCCTCTAGTTAGTCATTGTCAAACTTTGTAAATACTTTGAAATATAATATATATGACATTTCGATGAGGTCGAAAATGTTCAATTTATATTCATGTTATAGCCTCTAAGTGCTCCGTTGATTTTTCTTGTCCCAGTTGTCAATTTCAATGAAGTCATGACATCTGAGTAGTTGTATCATTTCAGATGTTTTTCATAGTTCAGCTGTCACATTTAGGCATTATAAAAAGTGTATTGTGTTGGCTAATATTTTAAATGTAGAAATAACTCTTGTAATATTGGTTTTAATGTTTTTCTCTATTGCATTTGTAGCAATATTGGTTGCATTAGTAGAAGCAATCCACAGAAAGGGATACAGTTAATGAAGTCTTAATCCCTCTTGATCAAAATTATGCGAGCAGGTATATTCCCATTATTGCAAGCATTAGTGAACATGAAATTTCTATTTGGTATTCATATTTTATGAATATAAATGTACCTACATATCTAGAGCTAGCAATCATCATTGAATGTGTCTTGGAGTTGTCAGATGCAAGGTATTTTTTGTTTCTTCACATTGTGACATCAATATAATTTTCTAGTATAATGGTGTGCCTTATGCTAGTGCTAGATCCAAAAATTTGTATTTAATTTGGCATTAATATTTCTGAAGCTTTTACAACACTAACACTATCAGTCTAATTCCATCTCCCTCTCACTTGAAGCCAACTTGTTCCTTCATCTGAATCTTGTTCTCATCAAAAATCATTAAAGAGAATGTACTCAGAATGACTGTGCAAAATATGGAGTCCCTGATTCTCTGAAACTGTAGGAAGATTGAGTTGCATTGAGTGATGGGAAAGGAAGAGTGAATGTTTTGAAACTTTTAACTAGTAAGCTTAAACATGAAATTCCATGCTCTTTTATTTCATCTATTGGAAGAAAGAGGCAACTTATTAGTATTTATTGGTGTAAGCACTTTGGAAATATGCATGTTTTTACACTAGATCCAAAAGGAGGATTAAAATAATGGCTGGTAGAATGTAAACAAACCTTCCAATAAATGAATTCTCTTAGAATTTAAAATATGGTTGTTGGGTTTGGGTCCATTTCCAAATGATGCTACTAAATTTACATGTCTATTAAAATAGAAACCTACGAAGTTCGTATTAATGACAATAAATAGAATCATAAAAAGAACAAGTTTGTTATCCATTGTTTCAAGATTTAGTGTTGGTATGCCTATGAAAAAACAAAAATAAAGGCCAAGGGCAACAACTACAAATTAAAATGAGCATATGAGCAGCAAAGGTGCACTCATACGGAAAAATAGGATGGGAAAAATCATTTGTAATTTTCTTCATAAAGCATTCCATAAATCAATTCTTGAATTGATGTTGATACATTCATTGAGTGGATATTATTTTCAGAATGAAAAATGGAATTTAGAATGAATACTTGGAAATACAATAATATCATCTTCACTTTATGACTAGATAAGACAACTAACCGATTGTTATAAATGTACGAATTCATGGAGAATTAATGCCAACAAAGTACATTATTTTCTAAGACAATTGAGACCCTTAATACATAAGGTGACAAACCTACTCAAGACACCTCATCTTCCTTTCTCTTCTTGGAAATCAGTTACACTAAAGAAGGTTGGAACTTAGTATGCAAGATTGGATAAAAGACAGAATCAGAGACTTTGTAAAGAGTTGGAATTTTGAAATATGTAGGCTGAATTTATGTAATGCCCAAGGGGGCATTGTATTCACAAAATATCCGAGAGTGTACGAGGAGATTCACCTCCCTTTTTGTAGAATATGTATCCTAGGTTTTGTATGTTTTCTTATTCGATCAAGAACTTTTTCCCAATTTTCTATGAATTTATGGATAACTTTCTTCAATTATCAAGATGAATGTTCAAGATTTGTAGTCGACATTGTTTCTTTTATTATATTTGAATATAATTCAAGGCAATGACTGATTTGAAATAATTTTTATTTTTATATTTTCCGCATTGGTTTATCATCAACATTGAGTAAGGTATTTACCTTTAGATTCTTTAGAAATTTAGTACCAATTTGTTTAGTATTAAAGAGTGTATTGCTCTGAATTCAAGGTTATCCAATCTTTATAGTTTACCTATTAACAATAGGGATTCATGTGAAGATTGTCCAATATGTATTCCTGTGTGCTATTGAATTCATTTGAATAATGTCCATGGATTTTTTTTCCTATTAATAAAAATTGATGACTACCACATTCACTAGAATTTCTGATATTTTAATGTATTCTTTGAGTGCCAAGGACTTCCATCCCATTCCCATTGCTACCTAAGACATCATATTTTATTTTTTTCTATATCATCCATCTAATCAACTTTATATTTCAATAATACAAGATAATGGTGCCTAATGGAAAGGCACTAGTTTGGAGATGAGATGGGGTTAATGTGTCTAGTTTCCATTGTTCCTCCAACATTTTACTCCAAAACCACTGAAAATTGGCATTGAAATTTTCATGGGAGAGATGTTTTTGAAGCGATTTTGGACAACCAACAGTTGAATATATTCACATCTTACCCCCTCTAGCCTGAGAGAATACTTGAGAACTAAATAGGGGAGGTTTTCAAAGCCTCCATAGGGTAAGTTGGATTTTTTTTTTTTGGCTAAGACCAGCCTGAGAAACAATAGAGACAAATCACCTTAAAATCCAAATCTGTGATACACCCAAGACCTGTTTGACCTCTACAAATGAAATAATTGTGAATTTGTCACTTCAAATGCGCCATTCGATAATTTGAGCAAAACGTGGAAACATCTAGAAGTTTCTGAAAGAAACTATTGGAAACATGAAATCAATTAGATGTAGATGGAAATAGGGACTCAGTTGCAAAGTGATCTATTTTTCCCATGGTTTCTTATATAAATAAAGGGGAAAACACTTGCAGGTTTCTGAGGATAAACTTAAGAGAAGATCAATTTTAAGACTTGAAAAAATAAATAGAATGGAAGAAAACTAATGCAATAGTCACAGACAAAAAGGAAAAAGTTGTTCTAGTCTTCCTTCTAGATGAGATTATAAGCTCCATAATAACTTGCAAAAAACATAAAAAAATTTGCTGAAGGATTCATCAATTTATAGAAATTTACTATTTTATTAATTAGATTCTTAAATAAAATTTATCATGTAGGTTCTGAAATGAAAATTTACCATATACTTATTTTCATAATAGAGAGAGGAAGGACGTTAGAAGCTAAAAAGTGGATTCATACCCGACATCATGAGATTATCCTATGATGGTACTTACACAGTACCTACCAGATCACATTGAAAGGAAATTCAAGTAGTAACGTCAGACCCACCAACATAAATTTCTAGAAACATGTTTTATTCAAAGCCCAATTTCTCCCCACACTATTTTTCTAGCCTAGCTTGATGGATGAATCGAAAAAGCCATCAAAGGAGGATATGAAGATGAAGCAACCAAATATACCTCTTTAGGACATACTTTACAATCTTTTAGATAGGTATATGCATTCCCTTACATACTGTCTGGTACTATTTAAAATCACATTAGTTTTTGGGTAAGATCGAGTTTAATGAGGATGAGAGGTCAATAGAGTAATGGATATTATTGGAAAATAGTGGACATAGTAATGGTTTACAATTGATATTTCTTTGGTTCAGGAAATTATTTATGCAGACTTGTGTTTTCAAGAGGAATGTTAGTAGTGGCAGAAGATGTTTTTTCATGATCCTGAGAAAGGCTAGGGGTAAAAGGTGTGGACCATGTTGTTACAGGGTTGACAATATTTTATGTATAGGCTTGTCATTGATGACGTAGAGTCTGGAAAATAGCCATAATATCTCCTTTATTTTTGGTATGAAACCATGAATATTTTGTTTTGTTGTTGTTAATTTTATAAAATTTAAGAAATTTTAGGAGCAAGGGAGTTTTTAGTCTTTGGAAAAATGACACAAAGACCTAATGTGGGTTTGAGTGATAATTTGATTTTACTTTCAAACTAGAAATTTTTATCCATGGACTACAGTAATAGAAAAGGGCCGCATTGGGAAAGATGACAAGTTTCAAAACATATTGTGGGTTATGTGAGAAGTCATGCATGTTGTAGTAAAGGCCCAATATAAAACCATTGGTACAAACATACAACAAATGTCACAGGTGTAAATTTCCAAGTGTATGTGTAGAAACAAATGGTTCCACAATGGCAAACAAAAGCTGCAATTGCATAAATATTTACAATATTTTTGCATGAATGAATTACAGAAATGTGAAAAGGAAAGGACAACACAAGAAATAAAAAGCTACCTATGTGTCAATTGCCCGAGGACATGGATTGGTGATGTTGATGCACCTCTATATTGCTCAAACTAATTGGATAGATCACACCATAATCTTGGGTAGGAAGAAAATTCGAAGCAAAACTAGAATTACAAAGATCCTAAAAAGCTCTTGTCTTCAAGTTGTTATATGAATAGATATGATTTTAGTTACAACAATGAAAAATGGTTTCTTGCGCATAGGAAAGAGCGAGTGTGTTAGTATGAGAAAAAAATTGTTTGAACTGTACACATAGGTTGTAAAATAAAGTATGCATATTTAAATATGTGATCATGTTTGCTTGAGGCACCTATGATTTTTTACAGTGAGAAAGGTGAAATACAAAAAAAATAAAGTGCAAAGTACCAAAATAAAAATATAATACATTGTCGACTAAGACCACCAGAAAGTTAGGGACAAAGTTTCACCACCCTGACATTTGGAAACCTCACATCAATTTTAAAACACTGGTATATTACCAATGAGACAAAATGAGAAACAAAAAAGGACATTTCACAATGGTAATTTAAGGAATTCCTTTATGTTTCTTACGATTTAATAGTGGGATATGTTTCAAAAGAAATGCACGAAATCTTGAATATCAAAACTATGCCTCAGGAGCGAAGTTAAATATCAGGTAAGAGCTTCAAATTATAACAAAATAAAGCTTTATTAGTTTTACAAAATTTTAGGCCATTAAGTTTTGTAGAAGCTTCATGGAGTTCAAAGGAGTGAAATTTGAAACAACAACAACATGGAAAAAATGTTTCAGCGATGGATGCAATGGCCAAGAATCTCTTAAAATTGGAAAATAGGGCCCAATTACACTTTTGTCTCATTAGTTGATGTAGATAATAATTCAATTGAATTCATATTTTCGAGACCAAAATTGATATAAATATTCTCTACTTTGGATAGGGAAAATATTTAATTATTCAAAAGAAATGATATAAGTCATGATTTGGTTTAGGCAGGAAAAGTTAAAATTTTAATTTTGAATTTCCCTCAAAAAGTTATGTCAAATCATTTAGACATTATATATAAATAAACTCTTCTCATCCCATTTTGAAATAATCCAAGAGAAATATCATCAACAAATTACCTCTGAAATTTCTAACGAAGAACTGAGAGTAGCATGAAGAAAGAATGATGAGTTTCTCTCTGTTTAAGACGAGTTGCAAGTCTAAGTCGTAGGTGTGAGAAGAGGTTAAGGGTGCAGTTATATTTTATTTATGGTAATTGTCTCTTTGTTATGGGTTGCAATACACAGTAGCTTGTGAAGGAAGTCTAGAGGGCCAAGATAACTAGTCTAGGGTCTCCTTACCTATCGGCGGGAACTAAGAAGGTGACGCAATTGGATCAAAGGTTTTAGAATCTTAGACAAAATTTGTGATCCCTAACACAGGATTGTGATCCCTTGTTGTAGCGTATATCTCCATTATCTTATGTTCAAGATCTTTGTTGTAGGACGTAGACAGAGGACCATTACTATAGCTATTTTTTAACTTCTTTGAGAGAATGAAGGCATGGTTAAGTCCTTCTTTCTAGGCCTCATATTCCCAGGCTTGAACCCAGGCTGTAATGGAGAAATATGGAAAATTTAGGAAGCCCTGACCAGTATTCAGAATTGTAGTCTAGGTCATGTTAGTGTTAGTATTTTCATACTTCCATCAGGGATCAAAACACATTTTCATGTTCATCTTATGTGTTCAATTCTGAATAAATTTTTCATCATTCCATTATGTCATAGCATAAAATTATTCCATTGGTGGTTTTCCTTGTCATATAAGCCTCTTTCTCCCACATGATATCATATTGGATGACACATTCTCATGATTCCTTGAGCATAATAACATCTATGGAAATGGTCTATTTACTTGGAAATATTTAAATTCAAAGTCTCATTCAACAGTCAGGTCAAAAAGGAGTCCCATTAGGTCATAGGGCCAAAACCATGAAAATTGGTCATTTCACCATCAAATTCATATTTTGAAGTAGTAATAGTCAAATGTATTCAACAATTTCAGGTTCTAAACTATCATTTCCATGTAAGTGGCTTTTTTTTTACCATATTTGCCTCTTAGTTGTGCTTGGAAAGCTCATTTCCCGCTCCTAGGATTTTGAGGGCATTTTTCTTGTTCTCATGACTTCCATGGTTAAATAATCAACAATACTTGTATCCTGATGCTCTTACGCTTTCCCCTATCATTAATATACCTTCCTAAACACTTACCATCACTCTTATCCCTCAAAATCATAATTTTTCCATAAACCTTAGCCTATTGCTACAATTTGACACTTATCAAGACTGGACATGTGTTTTTCCCTTTTGGACACCTTCCCCTCACTAAATCCTTGAAATTCCACTTTCCCATACTCTCTAACATCCATTCCTATCCCCCAAATTTCCCCATGAATTTATACAGCCCCTAACGCTTCATTCCCCTCCCTCTACAAGATAGTCCTAAATCCCTTTTTTTGCCTACACCAAACCCTAATTTCCTCTCCTACTGACCTAGGGTTTTCTATGGAATCAGAGAAATATGACTAGAGGAGGCATAAGGGAGGTAATTTTAGCAATAATTAAGCCATCCCAACTCATAAACATCATGCCTCCATCATTTTCCAAGAAATCATTCCAAGGGACAAATAATTTACCACACACAGGGTCAGTTTCGCTTCAAACTATGTTTTCGATCAAACAGAGATGAATTTGACAAAAGTGAGATAGGGTTTTGTCCATAATAAGCCAGCTAAGAAAAAATCCTTCATTTTTTACACAGGTGTCATGTTTTTTTAGAAATTTAAAAAATATAGTTGCTGTAAGGGGTTTCCTGGATTTCTGGAGTAACCTTGGGAAAATCATTTTTTATCAAAACGAGAGTGTCCAAATGACTTGCTCGATGAGTGTAATGATAACTAAACAGAGCGATATTTCCAATGAGCTATCATGAGCTTAATTTTGAGTTGAGGATGGCCTCCAAAAGTTTCCTTCACCATCACTCTGCATTTTTGCACCCTCATTCAGGACATTTTGACCAGTCTTAGAAAAATCATTTTTTGAGAAAGAAAAACAACTCTTATCAGAAAAAGAAAATGTGGATTTGGAAAGTAGACTTGAAGTTATTTCCAACAAGGTATCCTGTGCCCAATTTGGACATGGAGAAGGTATCAAAAAATAGCTTTCATGTTGGGTGTAAAATGGCATTGCACATAGGAGCAGTGCACTGCGCATAGAGAAATTTTGAAAAAAGCCAGGAAATTCTACCCTATGTGTAGTGCCTTCGTGTTGTGCTTATTCTTGGAGCATCCAATGGATAAAAAAAAGAATTAGTGTGTTCATAATGATGAGTACATACCCCTTGTACTTTTGCTAAGAATTTGGAGAAAAATTGGTCAGGAAAAAGGGCCAAAAACACCCAAAAAATCATGTTTCTGCCTCGTTTTAAGGATGGCGTTGCACTTAGAGGAAGCCTTGGGAGAATGAAGTTTTGAGGGGTCAAATAAAATCCAAAAAAAAAAAAAAAGAAGGATCTGGAAATTAGATAATACATTATTTCCAATGACCTATCATGTGCTCAATTTTGACATTAGGAAGTCAGCCAAAAGTGACCTGCAAGAAGACCCATTTTTTTCCTCCTTGGCACTGCGCATAGCACAAATTTTTGCATGTTTGGTAAATTTTTGAGCAGTTTTCAGAAATTAAAGTTTCACTCATGTGTGTTTGACTTTTACTAATGTAATGGGTAATTATTGATGTAATTATGTTTTACCTAAGGTATATACATTAGGTAAGTCATTAATTGAGGTCAAATGAATCAATTTCCTCTCTTTTAGAGGAAAACTGTTGGGTCTTCCTAGTCTTCAGAATCTTGTTTGGGAGTAGGTGAAACTGATCCTTGTCCCATGGATTCGACTCCCTGAGGCTAGGGAGAGTGGTTTTGAGGTCTATTTAATGTATTTTCTCAGTCATTGTAAGGGGTTGTATTCACTTGGAGTTTTGGCATCTCAAGAGACACATTCTGTATTAGTTCTGGCTTGGACATTAATCGAATTTGCAGCAAATTTTATGGGATCCATGTGGTATTGTGTTTAGTTTCAGTTTCTTCTTCCATTCTCATATGTTTTAATTTTTTGTTACGTCATTCATCATTTAGTTTCTAAGAAGTGAATGTTTTCAAGATGGATGAACAAAATCCATAATTGTTATGCTGTGTTTTGGGTTAATATTCACTGTTTGTAATTTCTTCAGTTTAGAAATAAATCATGATTTCACCATGCTCTTTCTAACTCCTCACCTGTATTGATCATCCCATCATCGAAAACCTAAAGTGATAAACATTGTACCAACCTTGCCCCATACAACACCCTGCAAATCTTGGCCTAATTTCCTTGCCCTAGCTGCTTGAATCCTCTAGATCCAGCAAACCCTACACAATCAAATCAAAAAACCCTGATCTACTATACCTAGCCTAATATCTTCTTTCCTCGGTCATATTAGCTCTGATACTTACGGAAAGAGCCCTCTCCTTGCCTAATAGGGCTAGCTTATTGGCTAAGCATGGTTTTTGGTTACCTCGGAATTGCCTTCTTCAGCCTGAGGCTTAGTACAAGTGATAAAATTTTGGCAACCATACTAGGGAAGAAAAATTTAGAATAAAAACAAAAATCTACCCTAGAAAAGAATGACTAAGATCAGATCTAAATGTTGATGGTCAACAATAGTTGAACACATATGAAGGTAGAAACATTCACCTGGAAACTCCATTCAATGAACAATCTAGAAAATCAACACCTCATGGTGAATCCACTGCATGAATATTAGTAGCTTCAAGATTTTTCAATATGGAAACTATTGCAAGAAGGTATGCTCCCATGAGCTGAGATGACATTCCAGGTTTCCCAAATAAAATGCCTACGGTAGATTGGCAAAGGAATTTTCCTATGTTCAAAAATGTCAAAGGTAATGATGCTTCTCTTCATCTGGTGAGATTTCACATGCATGTGTGGAGATTAAAGATTGATTTTCCTGAAGACTTCTTGATGAAGATATTCATGGCCACTCTCGAAGATGAAGCTCGATCTTAGTATGAATTTTTCCACCTCCTTGTATTTACTGTTTACACGATCTTCATACCATATTCTTTGAAAGGTATAAAGAATCTTGTCCATCCTTAATATTATTTCAGAACTGTTGTAAACATTTTGATATTTTTATTGAAAATATTGAAAATTTTTATGGAGATGATGAATTCATGGACGATGAGATCATGGAAGCCCTGTATGAAAATCCATTTCAGCAGCATAAAGGAATCTTAGAGAATACTTATCAAGATGCTCAGGAAATTTTATAGCAGGCTAAAGATCTTTGTACAATTGAAAATTATGGAAGACGAGGTCTTATTTCAGATCTAATTGCAGAAAAATATGATATGACGTAAAATCAAGCTCCAATTTTAGATTATGGTAAAGTAAAGCTAGCTGATTGATATCTAGATTCAGATTATAATGATGAACAATATGTTTTTCTGGACCCCATGAGGGAGATATCTATTGTTTAGATCACCTCGCAAGAAGAAAACAAATTTATTGACCCAAGTGTTCTCATCCCATCATAAAAAAATCTTCATAAAGAGGTAATCCAGTCCCTTTGTGAAAAACAAGATGAGATCTTTGTTAAATTAAGTGAAAAGTATTCTTTGAGTAACTCTGCAGTAAATGATAGAAATGTTAGTTTTGAGTTTTAAGAACAATATGAAGTTTTCCCTCTTATGATTGATGAGTGTGATGAGAAACATGATAATCTGGTTGCCATGTCATATGAAGATGATCAACAATGTATTGAAATTGTAGAGGACTAGGGCATTGAGGATTGTCATTCATATTTTTCTTCTCATGTTTCATGTTTAGAATTTTTATTTCAAGAAAAAAATTTCCCACATAATTGTTCAGAAGTTTTTGATGACTAGGAACACACTCTTGCTAAGGTACATTATGAAGAGAGATTAGAATCAAGAGAAAAAGGTACCTTGTTTCTTCCAGATCAGTAAGAGGTAAATTTTCATGTTTTTCAGGATCCAGTGGCAAATAAATTGTAGTAAATAGTAAAGATAATTATTGCAGTATTTAGTGATGATGGAGAACATTTTCAGCTATGTTTTTGGCTGCCCAATTGTAAATATTTATTGTTGTCTAGAGAATCTGATTGAGAGAATCTTTCAAGGAGGCATTTTCTTGATTGGTTACCTTGGAATTTTGATATCACGTGATGGTATATATGCTTTCAAAAATATAGGTGGTTGTGATCAGGATTTGTAGCCCTAAAGTCTCGATGATGTACTGCCATTAATAAGTATGGTAAGTTCAATTCTTGAGTCATGTTTTATTCAATCTTCAATCAGTTTTGATTCATTTTATTGAGTCAATTTTTCAGTATTCAATTAGTCTTTAGCTTCTGAATCCATACCCAATGGATAGGCACTTGGTCTACGGTGTTCTTGGCACCTCGAAGGAGCCACCATCCCTAGTTGGAGCCAATGTTATGTCAGTATTTGCATGCTTCCACCAAGGATCAAAAGACATTTTCATGTGCATATTAGGTGTCCCATTCTCAATAAATTTTTCATCATTCCATTAGGTCATGACATAAAATTATTCCACTGGTGGTTGTCCTTGTAAAATAAGCTTCTTTCTCCCTTATAAGATAATATTTGCTGAATCCTTCTCATGATTCCTTGAGCATAACAACACCTATGAAAATGCACTTCTTACTTGGAAATATTTAAATTCAAATTCTCATTCAATAGTTAGGTTAAAAAGCAGTCCCATTAGGTCATAGGGTCAAAATCAAGAAAATTGGTCATTTCACCATCAAATTCATATTTTGAAGGAGTATTAATAGTCAAATGTATTCAAAAATTTCAGGTTCTAAAATATAATTTCCATTTAAGTGGCTTTGTGTTTACCATATTTGTCTCTGAGTTGTACTTGGAAAGCTCATTTCCCTCTTCTAGGGTTTTGAGGGAATTTTTCCTGGTATCATGACTTACATGGTTAAATAATCAAAAATAATTGTAACCTAATGCTCTTAAACTTTACCCTATCATTAATATACCTTCCTAAACACTTCCCATCACTCCTATCCCTCAAAATATTCATTTTTCCATAAACCCTACCATATTGCTACAATTTGACAGTTTTCGAGACTAAGCATGTGTTTTTCCATTTTGAACCCATTCCCATCACTCAATACTTGAAATTAAACTTTCCCCTACTCTCTAACATCTATCCCTATCCCCAAAAATTTCCCCTAAAATTTAGACAAACCCTAACCCCTTCATTCCCCTCCCTCTATAAGGTAGTCCTAAATCCCATGTTTCTCCTACCCCAAACCCTAATTTCCTCTCCTACTGAGCTAGGGTTTGCCATGGAATCAAAGAAATTTGTGTAGAGGAGGCATAATGGAGGTAATTTTAGCAAGTATTAATCCATACCAACTCATAAATATCATGCCTCCATCATTTTCCAAGAAATCATTCTAAGGGAGAAATCATTTTCCACACATAGGGCCAATGTCTCTTAAAATTATGTTTCCGATCAAACAGAGATGAATTTGAGAAAAGTGAGATAGGGTTTCGTCCACAATATGCCAAGGAAGAAAAACCTCCTTCAAGTTTTACACAGGTATCATGGTTTTTTATAAATTTTAAAAATACAGGTGCTACAAGAGGTTTGTTGCATTTCTGGAGTGACCTTGGGAAAACCAATTTTTATCATAGATGGATTATCCAAATGAATTTCTTAATGAGTAAAATGATAATGAGATAGAGAGATATTTTGAATGAGCTATCATGATCTCAATTTTGAGTTGAGGAAGGACTCCAAAAGTTGCGTTGATTAGCACTCTACATTTCTGCACCCTCATTCAACACTTTTTGACCAGTCTTGGGAAAATCAACTTTTGACGAGGCAAATCAATTCTAATCACAAAAAAAAAATGCTGATTTGAGAAGTAGACTTGAAAAGATTTCCAACGAGATATCCTAGGCCTAATTTGGAGACCAGGAAGGCAGTCAAAAATAGACTGCAAGTTGGGGGTAAAATGGCACTCTGCATAGGAGCATTGTGCTGCGCATAGAGATATTTTGAAAAAACCCAGGAAATTTTGCGCTATGCGCAGTGCCTTGGAACTGAGCTTATTCTTGGAACATCCAATGGACAAAAGGAAAGCATTATTATTTTCATAATGATTAGGAAATACCCGCTGTAATTTTGCTAAGAATTCAGAGCAAAACTAGTCAGGCAAAAGGGCCAAAAACACCCAAAAAATCATGTTTCTACCTCTTTTTCAGGATGGCGCTGTGCTTAGAGGTAGTCTTGGGATAATGCAGTTTTTAGGGGTCAAATAAACTCCAAATCAGAAAAAATAAGAAGATCTATAATGTAGGAAAGATGTTATTTCCAATTAGCTATCCTGAGCTCAATTTGGACATCAGGAAGTTAGGCAAAAGTGACTTGCAAGAAGACCCATTTTTTTCGTCCTTGGCGATGCGCGTAGCACAAATTTTTACCTATTTGGTAAATTTTCTCAGTTTTTAGAAATTAAAGTTTCACTCATGTGAATTTGGCTTTTACTGATGTAATAGGTAATTAGTGATGTAGTTATGGTTTACCTAAGGTAGATACATTAGGTAAGTCATTAGTTGAGGTCAAATGAATCAGTTTCCTCTCTTTTAGAGGAAAATTGTTGGGTCTTCCTAGTCTTGAGATTCTTGTTTGGGAGTAGGTGAAACTAATCCCTATCTCATGTATTCGACTCCCTAAGGCTATGGAGAGTGGTTTTGAGGTGTATTTAACGTATTTTCTTAGTCATTGTAAGGGTTTGGATTCACTTGGAGTTTTGGCATCTCAAGAGACACATTTTGTATCAGTTCTAGCTTGGACATTAATCAAATTTGCAACTATTTTTATGGGATCCATGTGGTATTGTGTTTAGTTTGAGTTTCTTCTTCTGTTCTCATATGTTTCAATGTTTTGTTACTTCATTCATGATTTCATTGCTAATAAGTGAATGATTTCAATTTAGATGAAGAGAATGCATAATTGTTATGCTTTATTTTGGGTTAATATTCAGTGTTTGTAATTTCTTCAGTTTAGAAAGAAATCATGAGTTCACCATGCTATTTCTATATCCTCACATATCTTGATCATCCCATCATCAAAACCCTAAAGTGCTAAAAATCTTGCCTACCTTGCCCCATAGAACACCTTGCAAATCTTGAGGTAATTTCCTTGCCCTAGTTGTTCGACTCCTCCTGATTGAGAAAACCCTACACAATCAAATCAAAAAACCATGAGCTACTACACCTAGCCTAATATCATATTTCCTCAGCGATATTGGTTGTGACCCTTATAGAGAGAGCCCTCTCCTTGCCTAGTTGGGCTAGCTAATTGGTTAAGCATGGTTTGTGGTTACCTCAGAATTGCCTTCTTCAACTTGAGGTTCAATCCAAGTGATAACAAGTCAAATATTCTATTTGGAAATTTAGTGTTGACACTAAAATCATTCTACTCTCTCTCTCTCCTAAACCTTATTTTTATGAATAATAATAAGAATTGATCAATGGTTTCCCTAACTTGGGGTTTTTCCCTGGCTTGCACCATATCCTTGTGTTATATTATCTTGGCTTGTATTTTTCTTCGATCATATATGTTCTTTCTTTAGTTACTATTTATATGATAATGAGATATGTGATTTCTAATGGAATCTAAATGGATTATGGGCTAATATGTTGAATGAAGTAACTAAGTAAGAACATGCTCCAAAATAAACATGGTTTCAAATCTAGATAAGGTCAATCCCAAGCAAGAGAAGAAATGAAACCATAGGTAATGTAATCATGTTTCCATCAAGCAAGATACTATTATAATTCCAGTTTGGGAATATGTCAGAGTTGGGCTCAATAGCTCATAGGGAATTTAAATAAAATTTGAAAACCATTATTGCATAGTCCTCCTTCAAAATTTAATGGATTTTTCCAACAAGGATGAGACCAGAGCCAGGAATATTTAGTGCAGCGTCTCTCTTATTAGATCAGACCATAGGTTAAGAGGTAATTATTGATATTTTTTTTGTACTATTTTCTGAAGGGTTTGTCTCTGTTCACAAGGTTATCGAACGGTAATGCTACAACAGTATGAGGAGAAGGATTTGAGAGGGCTGAGAGGCCTAGAAGGGACCTCCTACCATATCCGCAATGATCTCAAGAGACAATGCAGGTAAATGGGAGTGGTTCCTTGCCCTAGAAGGAGATTCTCATTATACTCTAGGCCACAAAGAAGGAATTTCTTCTACAGCGAATCAGAGAAGTATTTTTTGAGGCCTAGCTTAGACCGCATTCATCCTAAGGTATAGTGCAGTTAAGATAAAGTATATTTTGGTATATATGAAGACATTTATGTAGAAAACACATGAATTGTAGGAGGCTTGAGGAGGAGACTTAAAGCCCTTCCAACCATGCTTTGAATGTATAGTAGACAAGCATAAGGAGAAGCATAGTTGGTCATGAAATCACAATGATTTGAAGAAATTTTTTGCAAGCTTACTTTTCAAGGAAGTCTCTCAGATCTTCACTCTTCGTACTACACCTATGAGATAATTGGACATTTTTTATATAGATATGGTATTGGTATGATTTTCCTATAATGTCATATGGCATATGCTATAGTATGATTCTTTTCATTATGAAATTTTTTCTTGCTTCAGTCATATATATGTTTCTCATATTACTCTAGATTGGTATGGCTTCCCATATTGGAAATAATGGGTATCAACCCATTCCTATATACTCTCAACTTTGTGTATGGATGTCATTGTGCAAAAAATCCAATATGGTATTTCTATTAAAACAGTATAAGCTTGACCTCAATTTCATCAGTTGTATATGAATGATGGTACAATACATGAATATATGGAAGTGCATCCATCAGTTCAGACATGGCTTCTTTGCACTCTTTTTATGGTATATTCCCGCTGTCTATATTTGTTGAGTTTTGCATTGTATATAGAACAGTAAGATTCCCCTATATATGGTGTCAAGAATCCTATTGGAGAATGATGTTGTAGTGGAGTAGCTGCAATATCCTCGATCTAAAATATCAATGCTCTCGATCACTTTGGGTCATATTTATTTTGTTCACAATCATGTTCCTTCAATAGTGTCAGAATTCATATATACAGTCACAATCTGATCTTCTTAGCATCAAGCATATTGATCCTTGTTGAGTTTAAAGAAGAATGAATTTTTCAATTTGAAGACCTATAGTAGCATCAGTAAAGGAAGAAATTATGTAGGTATCTAAAGACCAGACCTCCCTTGTGACAAGAATCACTAGAATAAGTCAGTTTGACCATTATACCTTCCATTAGCATAAGTTAAGGATGCAGCAAGTATTCAGTCTTTAATGACAAGAATCAAAACCTAGAGGGTAGAAGACAATTATTCTTCACTAGTTTAAATTGCATTAACTATTTACCACATTCTTCTGCAATAATACTGAACCTTGGAAGAAATTTAGTACATCACATGTAGTATTTGTGGTTGATAAGAAACTCGACATAATTTGAAATTTCGTTTGTCTATCTAGATGTTAAGATCAATCTAGAAGCCATTATCCATGGCATAATCAGACTTGGAAATCATTCCAAGGCTAAATTCAGAGTAATTCCCTAGGTATCTTTAATTTCAGTCATTCTTAAAATTTTAATAATAAGGTTCTATTGATATACTGCTATTGAGATATGTAATTTGAATAGGAATATCATGTAAGAGAGTTTACTTATGTATTGCTAAGTTTTGTTATTCTAACATTTCATCCCAAAAATAAGGAGTAGATTGATAAAAGGCTGAAAAAAGAATTAGCAGGGAGCTATATCGATGACTTTGGCACATGGACCAAAGGAGTAGTGACTGGAAAATTAATAGGTTGTAGATAGCTCTATGTCTATAATTTTGGCAATGTCAGTTTCCTTATATTTAGAGGGAGTTATGGAAAAGCCATGATGATTGGATTGTAAGGATGAAACTACTTCTGATTGATGACACTCTCATTTATCAACACAAGAAGGAGTAGACTTCTAAAGTCAAGATGTAACACCTAGTGTTGATGCACTATTTCCTAAACTTAAGGATTGATCGTAAAATGGTCTGAACATGTATATCTTATGGGATACGTGATCATCACCTTATCAGATATATTTCTTGCTATAAAAGTTTAGAAGTCAATTTATGGGTGAGTGTCATCTATTGGACAACTGCTTATTGATATATCCCAGTGATTATACATCCTGATGTAAACTACTGAACTAAGTTTCCATGAATATTTTGATGATAACTCGGTTGATAATATGTGGACAGAAATATCACATCTAAGTGTTATATACTCTAGCACTATTGCAGTCATATGTATAAATTTAAGAAACCTCTTTAGTTGTCATTGTTGTATATTGCAAAATAGGATTCAAAGAATGCATTGTTTCACATAATACCACTTTATATGGTACACCAAAGTAAATTCCTATTTTATGTCATGTTTGAGTGATATCATGATGATAAGGATACCCGATGGACACTTTTTTTTCTAGAAAGACAAGCTTGGGCTTGTGATCTCCCTGGGTAAGAGGGAGTAAGATCAGTTAAATATTTGTTTCATGAGGATATGCAAGAAGCAGAGGATTGCTACATGATGCCAAGATTTCTGTTGGATTTTTGCTAGTACTTTTTATTTATTTTTAAGGATCCATACAAGGAAAAATAACCATTGAATTTTAAATGAATAATGAAAAAAAAATGAATACTAACAATGGAAGTTATTTCGTGAACAGTTGATTGACACTTAAAATAAATAGTGACACAACTTCATAACTTGATTATTTCCCGATGAAAATTACTTGTGTGATGTATGCATTCAAATTGAGATCAATGAAAGACATGCTAGGAATTTGAAATAAAACCTACCAAAATGACAAAAAAACTAAATTGTAAAGATAAAACAAAAATCTAGATGCATGGAATTTAATACTAAGGTTTGTTTGGTAGCCTCTTGTCTAGCTGCAATGATCAAATAAAATGTACATTGTGGAATCAGGAAACATCGTGTTGATTATGGTAGCCAAAGAAAACTTTATCGAACAAGTAACTTGTCAAAGAAATTTTGTGGGGCTAGTATGCAACAACCATTTTGATGTATGCACACAATACACATGGAATTTGTTAACAAGAAGTCATAATTTTGGAGTCTATCATGTCATTATAACAGACAATACATGGAACCTTAAAAATGCCAAAATTTAAATAGAAGTTGAATATTGAAATAGGGGAGTCAGTTGCAGAGAAGGATTGATTTCACATAGTTCCGTCATGTGAATAAATGGAAAAAGAATTGTAGGTCGATGGTATCAATACCAAAATAGCACCAAAATAAGTAATATTGGTGATGAAACAAAACAATGCAAAATACTGATAAGTTAACAAGGGAAAAATGCGTTTTCTCTGGTTGCAATACAAGGTTGTTTCGTAAATTCTGATAGACTTAACAATATATGTCAAAACAATGAAGGATATAGGTATTTGCAAAAATATGCCATGTTATCAATTAGACTCTTCAATGCCAATTTACCATCCATCCATCTATCTCCATATGCTTGAGTGTGTAAGCATAAAGACAAGCAAAGGGCCTTAAAAAAGGATTTGTACCTAACATCATTAGATTATCCTATGATAGTAGTGACACCTTATTTGTCCAATAGAGTTGAAGGGTAAGTAACATGGTAAATTCAAACCCAAGTACAAGCACTTTTATCATAACGCATTTCTTGTTTAAATTTATATAGCTGAAACAACTGAAAATGAAACCCGCCAATTTTTTTAGAACTAAAAAGGAGCTGTGGTGAATTTGAAGGAGATGAATAAATTTTATTTCGACCTGATCAACCTCTTATCGGTTTCTGAAATTCTATTTGTTTCTTAGAGTGATATTGTTTTGGGGATTTCTAAGGGTCGATGGTTAGCCCTATGAAGAAATTCTCACACCATTTGATTGAAAGATGTGGTGCAAAATTAAAATGATAATAATCCTTATAGAAGTAAAACCATGATGAAAATGAAGTTCAATTTAAGAGTGTATAGTTTCTAACTTAAAATTAGTTGGAAGACAGGCTCTGAAATAATTTTTTTTAAACTAGTAGGTTGAGGGTAAACTAAATATTAATGAGGGGGGGGAATGTTATGGTGTCTAGGTTTTCACACTTTGTGCATTAGGACGATTAGTGATAACAATAATTGTAGCTCTAATGGCTTATATGAACCGCCTCACCACTTGTATGCACATGCATTTTCTTAATTAAACATTCCTCAAAATCGTAATCAGTCTCCCTTCAAACTCCTGTTTAAGCCTCTCGATTTTTGGCTTACACATTTTTTAGTTTTCTATTGCATAGTTGTTTCATTTTTGCATCCTCCTAGAGTGGAAACCAGTCCAACATTTGAGACTCAACCTCACAGTGTAGAGTTTGTAAAAATTTTGTGATTCATCTCTCTATGGTATCAATATGGTTAGGCCCAAAGACAATTTCAACTTAGAACCATAACTGCAGGACATTCTATTGGTCTGGGGGATGGAACCAACCTAACAGAATCTGGACAAGGTCAAAATGAAAGCGCAGTCTCCACATGGAGAGCGAGGTGCTGTTGATATATATTGGGAAGTCAATGGCAGTTTAGGTTTTTTGGAATAGTCAAGAAGCCTCTCATAAAAGGTGATATTCTGGCTGTAGGCGACATAGTCTTCACTCAATCTTGAGAATGTAGTTTTACAAAGAGTTGAAGGTTGCATTTCCCCGATGAATTTTTGGGTAAGATATTTATTTCTCTCTTATACCTTAACTAGTGGTCTTGAAGACATTGTAAAGGGAAGTATTCTAATAAGGCATGAAGGTCTAAAATCTTGTTTAATTGAGGAGGTAAAGGCGGTGCCTCTGGGTGTGGGTCGGTGTTTGGAGAAGACTTATAGATGAAAAATCCTGTTAGTTGTTTGCATTGGTTTGGTGTCTGAGTAAGATTTGTTTTCAGAGCGTTCTGGTGATAATGAAGGGTTTTTTGGGGAGAATCTGTTTAAAGGATTCTCAATTCTGGAGGAATCATATACAAATTTTTAGGCTACAGAAGAAATTAGGTATGAAGGTAATATCTTCTCTTAGAAAATTCAAGGAATAGTCAATGACATCTCTTTGGGGCTGAAGAAGAACTACCGGATTCTTGACCCCGAGACTCAGTCTCGAGGAGTCGAGGCACCTCCTCAGAGCATCATGTCACTATTTTCCTTGCCAAAAAGACCCCTTGTGGAAGAACCACAGAATGATGAAGCTCTGAGCACTTATTTTAGTATTGGGCAGACCTTCGACTCCAAGAGAAAGAAGAGGAAAGTAATAAAGAAGAAGGAGGTTAGGCCAAAATTGGTATTGGGAGAGGACATTCCAATGGAACATTCCTTAGAAAAATCATAACTTATCCTGATGGGGCATGCGGAAGGTCACCAATATTCCTCAAATTATGTCATAGAGTGGATACATAAGTCTTCTATTGGAGGTCTGACCACTCAAACGAAGGTTATCATCTTGACCAAAGGCTGGTTTATGGTCTATTTAAAAAATGGAGAAGTAGTGGAATGTTTTCTAGAAAGGAACTGGGGCCTTTACAATTCCCCAATATTCTTCAAAAACTAGATGTCATTATTTGACGCACAAAGAGAAAGGCTAGAAGAAATTCATGTTTAGATGCATCTTTCGGCCCTCGCACCCTAGCTTTAGTTGATGGGAGTGTTCAGAGCCATTTAAAATATGATCGGCACATTTCTTGATTTTCATATTTCATTCCCGCTGACAAAAGAGAGGAAGGTGGATCAAATATTAGTTCGGTTGGACCCGAGAGAAGGGATACGAGATATCATGTAGATTCAAGTGCACGACCACTTTTTCTCTCATATTTTGGATTATGAGAAGTTAGCATTATGTTTCCATCATTTTCATAAGTATGGTCATCTAGAAATGGATTATCCTTTAGGCTTCCGTAGATGCAGGTGACATCGGGAAGAGTGCGAAATTTAGGGAAATATTTGGTAAGAGGTGGAGGTCGAGGTATAGTAGCTAGAGTTGGATACTCAACATGATGGCTTCATTGAGACCAAAGAAATTTAGCTACCATAACAGGGGGGACATGTGAAATTAGTAGACACAGCTCGAGAAAGTCAGGGCGAAGTGGAACTCATGCAACAGGTGCCTCTTCCTGCAGGTACTAATACTCCCCGTACTAATCCTATGTCATCTAGAAAGGGATTGTCCTTTAGGCTTTTGTAGATGTAGGAGACATCGAGAAGAGCCTGAACTTGAGGGTAGTATTGGGGAAGAGGTGGAGGTCAAGGTACAATAGGCAGAGTTGGATACTCAACAGGATGGCTTCATTGAGCCCATGGAAATTTAGCTCCCATCACACGAGGGAAAGGTGTAAGCAGTAGAGACAACTCAGGAAAGTTAGGGCGAAGTGGAACTCACACGACATGTGCCTCTTCCTACGGGTACTAATACTACCCCTACTACTCCTATGTCTATTAATTTATTTCCTCAATCTCTTTGTCTCAAGCTTAGTGCCTCCAACCATAAACTTGTTGAGTCTTGTTCTTGTGTCTATGATATTATAGATCTTGAAAGTATTATCTCCGCAATTCATGAGTTATCCTTATCCGACATTCCCCTATTACCTGAAGAGCATCCCTCTGGCCCTATGTGCCTTACTGAAATTACTCACTATAGCCTCAGGCCGAGAGACAACAAATATGGTATTGGTATCCCTGTTTGAGTTCTTGGGGTTCACTTGGAACCCTTTGTGCCTAATAAAATGAGAGGTAGAAAATAGAACATCTTGAAAGTTTAGCTGAGAGAAAAACTCGACATTGATGATGACAACCAATTATCCCTTAAAGGTGCTCTTAGATCAGCAATGTCCCCTATCGTGGTTTCTCTGATTGTGATGTCCTACAACTGTAGAGGGTTGGCTAGTGCCCACGAAAAACTAGCTCTTAAAAGTCTCTTCATTTTAGTGCATTTTGATATTATCTTCCTTCAAGAAACCATGGGTGAAGGGGGCATGGTGATGATGGTTTTAACCCAAATCATTTTTCGGTGGTATTTTTTGCCTCTTGATGCATCTGGGATATTGGTAGGATTTGGTTTTGGATTCAGAGATCAGAGCATCAAACTTCTTAATTCCTGTGGGTCTGATCTGTCTCTCAGGAATAAGGTCTTTTCTTCTGATCTTGGGTCACAATTCTCCATTATAAATATCTATGACCCTTGCCAAGATTGAGTAAGATTTTGGAACTCTTCCTTCTCAAATTCTCTCATAAACAACTTTATGATAATCCCAGGAGGGAATTTTAATGTCTCTTTGGGTTTTTCTGAGCCTTGGGGGCCTCACGCCCAGGCAGATCCCCTAGCGGAATTATTTCTAAATAAATTCAGGATGGGTAAATTCATTGATATAGATTGAATCAAACATAGTTGGGTTTAACACTATATGTATCAATATAGAAGGTATTATATTTGAGTTCAAATTGATTAATTTATTTGTCTGTGGACCTATATGAGTTATTCATGTCTCTTTTCTTTCTCCACTATCTTCCTCACCTATCAATGGAATCTTTAGATTTAAATTAATTTATTTATAGTTCAACGTATTGTGAAGGACTACAAGGTTGTTTGTGGGAAGCAGGATGGCCTACCGAGTATTGAGAGTAGATCAGTATTAGGAGGGAGCCTCTAACATCATCTCTTGGAAAGCGAGGATCATGATAGTATTGGAGGATAATGGGTTCGGAGATTTTATCAAAAACAAATTTCCACCACTGCAAAAAAAATTCCACCAATCATTTCCTCTATGGGTAGGTGTGGAAGACGAATAGTCACTAAGGAGTCCAAGTGACCTTGGAATGCAGAATCCAAGGGTCACACCAATGTAAGATAAATGTACATCTATGGTGAATAATAAGATAACTCACGCTTATCTTTTCCCTTGTGTGTTTACTTGCTCATTCACCATGTGTGTGTTTAACATGGCATCAAAGCCATGATGTGTGGCCTTTATAAACCATTTTTCTCCTCCTTGTGGATTTTATTCAATTTTGAGTATTTGTCATAATAGAGGTTGTTACCTCTATCAGTTTTTCCATTCTTTTGATGTGAGAAGGCAGACCTCTATGACTGTAAAGAGGATTATTGACTGACCGGTTAGAACTGCATTTAAGTACTCTCCCCTTTTCCTGACACCTCTACTGAAAATTATGCACTAGAACCTGCATCTCTATAAATTTATGAGTTAATCCATATGATTATACCAAACCTGAGTGACATAACACTCCAATACATGTGTTTAAAATTACTCTATAACTGCTCCTTATTTTTCACTCATCTTGGTGGCTCTATTTTCCTCGTCAGCTTCCCAAATGGAAATGTTGTGGGTGCTAACCAGAGAGCTCTATTTTCTCCCCTGGAGCAAGGTAGCAACGAATAATTCTCTTTCCTGACATGATGAGCCTACAGTTTCTCTTGTTGTTGGTTGACTAAAGTTTTCCCACTGTTCATGCTTTTGAGAGGCCTTCAGAACATCAGGATGTGGGGATCTTGACAATGAATTGTGTAGTGCTCCTAACCTAGAGATTGAACAATTCTTATTTTTCTCCTTTCAGCCTCCTCTAGAAGTTTGACCATTGGGTGTTTTTAAGAAATTTTAGGAGGAGACCTAATGTGCCTATACTCATGAATTGGGGTAGCTCACATCAGAGCTGGTGTCGAGCACCAGAATTTTGTTGCGTTGTGGAGCACTGACACTGATCCGAGAGAAGTTGGATCTAGTGCGACCCCTGTTCGAAATATTACCAAAAAACTGACCCCATTTACAACACGACACTCTCTTCGACCTCTAAGTTGGTTGGATATCAGGTGAGCCTGTGCTAGGAGCCCGACATCTTGGGGTGCAGATGCAACGGAAACTCCATATACCAGGCTCACGTTCAATTGTAGCATTCCTCCCCACCTCCTTCTGCTACTTCCTCGACACCCATCTCTAGCCTTGGCTCTGGGATATCCATAGATCATTCTGCCAAACAATGCCCCCACCTTAAATATTGACTCTCAGTAGATCCTTTGTACTCAAGCTACTACCGGTATACCTCATAGCCAATTTGACTCCCTTTGGCATTGATAGCAACAAAGCTTTTGAGCATATTGTGAAGGAAACAATACATTGAGCCTTCCAAAACCGTTTGGCTATGTAACAACTAGCTGTATGTGGAACAAATTTTATGTCTTTTTTATGAGACATCTATGTAATTATTAACCTCTATGTCCTTAAAGGTGCAACAATTGAAGAATTTTGACATGAGGTTGTGGAAAAGTAGGCCTCTTCTTCAACACCTCTTTGGCACTAACATTTGGCGTTGATAATAGCCCTTCTACATATTTGAAGTGGATCAACATATTCATATCTTCAGGAATAATCAAATGAAGATCACTGCCCTGGAATCGTAATAGAAGAATCATAACACCATCATATCTACTCATTGAATAATGGTACGCTATTAAAATTTTTTGAAAATTTTGGTCCGTCATTTCTATTTGCCAAAAAATGCTAAGGTGGAGGAGGTGAAGGTGGTAATAGAAAATGGAGTGCACAATGTGATAGTACTCAAACGATCTCATCCTAAACCAGAGCTTAAAGCCATTGAAATCTTTGGTTAACTAAAATAATATGCCTTCTCGAGATTCGTAATTGATCTTTAACATTTTTCTGGATTTAAGAATTACGATGTAAATTCCCAGGTATCGTAAAAGGGTATTTGTCACAAAACGTTTTTCCTATCTATAATTGAGCTTGTTTTTTCATAAATTTGAAGAAATATAATAGGATATTCGATGTGTTTAAGGGTCTAGATTTAACTAGTACTGGTAAACTCGATGTACATTTTTTCACTGTGCTCTGGAGACAAGCATGGAGAAATAAATCGACCTTGGACTAATATTTTTTCCAGTACAAAATGATTTTCCCACTTTTACCTTCCTTGAGAAACTATAAGCTTGGTTGAAGAATTTTGAAGAGAACCAAATTGTTTTTACACAGAGTTATAATTCATCTTTGCTGGAATTATACAAAGTGTAGATGACTAAGGCACATTTAATAGGCTATGAAGAATGCCATGTTATAGTTGGCATCAATAGATGATTCAAGAAATGTTTATGTCTGTATTATATATTCAATGATAGTTTGATAGAGAGTTGGTATTCTTAATTTTTTTTTAAATCTTCAAATGTTGGGGTTTTTGCATTAGGATTATTGAGCATCTTCATCATAGTTGTGATCAGAAAATGGCTAAATTTCTTGAAGTATTGGAGTTATTAAAAACTTTGATACTATTCTCTATTGAAGACACATTTAAATTCAACAAAGACACTCGCACATACATTCAAACCTCTTTTCCAAATTCACAAGATAAAATTGAGTTTTTGCAGCTTGAATCTTAGCTACAACAAGAATAATTACAGCAGTGGAGTCATCATTCTAAACTTGTTCTTGTTCATAAAATTGAAACAGACTCCCATAACCAGCATGTAAATAATGTTTCCTTCGATTCACATTTAGTGCCTAGTTCAAAGGAATATTTGTATGCATATGCAAATGCTCACACTTTGTTTCCCAAGCCCATCATCAGACCTTGGGAAGAACTTGTACACAAAAAGCACAGAACTGGTCTTGGATATGACAAGGATTTTTCCTTCCATATTCCAGACTACTCCAAGCCCATCAAATTTCAGAGTGTCGGATTTCTTCATGACAGTTGACATTCAGTTGTTCCAGATCCTGCTCCTCTTCCACAATAGCAACAACAAATTGAAAAATGGCAACACTATGATCGAGTTGGTCATATGAAAGATGACTATTTTGATCTTCACCCATGCAAGCATTATCATCGACAGACCCATTCCTCACAAAGATTCTTCACAAAAAAGCCTCCTACAAGAAAAAAGATTCATATTGGATGGATCGCTTCTTGGCAATGGGCATCAAAAACCAAGAAGATGTCTAAGACTAATGTTAGAAATTTTTCTAGAATATTGAACAATATTTCAGTTGATTTTTCATGATCATCTCACCTTGTACCTAACACAGGGGGAAATGGTGGTCATGTACAAGCCAGAGACACACCACTTCAAGCGAGCTTGAGCCAAAACTTTTCATTCCAGATTCAGAGTTGTAGCCAAAGACATGAATGCCCATGAGAATTCATTTGGTTGGTGTTTAGCCTTAAACCATGTATGCAAGGTTCATATTCTTCCTTTTCAAAGAATTTGGAGCACTTCCTCTAGCGAAAGACTTCAACTTCTTGCCAAATTTGGTAGAGTTCCAGGAAATGCATTAAGCATTCCAGTGTTGGTGGTCATCCTTAAACCATCATAGGTTGTATACCTCCCTTCTTCTAGGTTGAAGGTATCCCTCTTCAAATATGAGGGACCCTTCCTCTAGTAGAAGCCCTCAGCTCCTTGCCAGATTTGGAAGAGTTTCAAGAACTGCACTAAGTATTCTAGTGTCGGTGGTCATCCTTAAACCACCTCTTTATGCCAACATTTTAGAGAGTTGATTCAGCCTAAGTTTTGTCATGCATACTTTGCATATTTGTATTACAAATCTCTTCTTGGATTCACACATACCCCTTCGGATTAAGGGGGGGGGAATGTTGGACACCTAATCCTCTATGGGTAGGTGTGGAAGATGAACAGTCACAAAGGAGTTCAAGTGACCTTGGAATGAGGAATCCAAGGGTCACACTAATGTAACATAAATGTACATCTATGGTGAATAATAATATGACTCACACTTATATTTTCCCTTTTGTGTTTACTTGCTCATTCACCATGCGCGTGTTTAACACATTTGGTAGCCCACGTCTATTAATGTGAGAAATATTAGGATTAAAAATAGATATTCCAACATCAAGTTTTCTTCCAAGGATCTCCCCAAAGATAGAATATAGTTAGATATTGATATGTTGCAAGAGAGCATTATGGTGGACAGGCTGAAGTTGAAAATATCTAGTCTCTTTAATTTCAAGATATGTACATGTTTTAGGGATGGATAAATAACTTCCTAAAACGTTGGTTTTGTACCAGTCACCTATAAGCATAGTTATATCAACATCAGGCGGAGGGAATAGAACAAGGATCAAGGACCTGCTAGATACATTTAGTCCTTCAAAGCCCCACACAACTTTATGCACGTACAATGATGGAAATTAATAGTATATTCCTATCTGATCCTTCACTTGGAACTTGTACATAAAGTTATTTCCTGGTGGTATGGGGCATTTTGTGCTAGGTACTCCATATTGCCACAAATTTCTCCATTATCTGGTGGTATGTGAACTTCTATAATAGCTGGGGCTTCACTAAGAATGTGTGTGTACTATAATATGTGTTCTAGGTTTTGTATACTTTTAACAAACAATATGTTAAATGATAGACCATAAGAGAAGGCCATCCCAACGAAACTTGCACCAATTGAAATTGTTAGGAATGATCATATTATACATAAAAGCAATCAGTAATAGGAGAAATCACCCACAATTGACATTTATTTTCATTTTCCATATCAGGATTGGAGCTGCCCTGTGGGAGTATAACCATAGAAAGAGCATAGGAGAAAATATCAGTTGCATTTAACACCTCTAGTCTTTGAATCAACCATTCAATGGCTCATAAAATGTGGAAAAACGGGCTCGATGTTTTGTCAATAAGGTCTAAGTTATTCTTCAAGAACTAATCCTCAACCTTGAAAGCCCTAATGGTCATTTTTCTTACTATGGACTCGCCAAAATGATTTGAAATGGGTGATTTCGTTGTACCATTTAATCTCATCAGTTCTAGAAGAAGCAAAATAGTCTTCTCAAATACCACTACCTTGTCTCCTAAATTTTACATCATCGACATGCCATTGCCCTCATTCTTCCCGCCATGTTGTGCATCATGGACATGCCATTTCCCTCATTCTTCACACCACACTGTGCATTGTCGGCATGCCATTACCCTCATTCTTCCTGCCACACTCCATAGAGGCCTTCCTTAATTTCATTAATGTTATTGTCGCTTTCTGCTACGCTGTGCATCGTCGACATGCCATTTCCCTCATTATTCCCACGACGCTCCATAGAGGCCTTCCTCAAATTATTTTTTAAAGTGATTACTAATTCCTGCCATCCTCCATAGAGGTTGTCCTCAAATTTTTTAATGTCATTGTTGCTTCATAAGGTAGGAATTAGGCGCTATTTTTGAAAGCTGTTAAACTCTCCGAGTTGTGGGACTCTCTAGTGGCTTTGGAAAATAATGTTCACGGTTTTTATTTGGGATGTCTTCAAATATGGTTTTCATTTAGTGCTTATTTTGAAAAAAATATGAATATGTATTTTATTTCTGAGTGAAAACAGTAAAAATAATACTCCATTAAGGGTGGGAAAAATAAAATTTTTGTGTAAAGAGAAACAATCATGTTAGATACAAGGAAGGGGCAATATTTATTTGTGGAGAAATTTTAACAAGAATGATAATAAATTAGGGTACAAAGGATTATTAAGGGAAAAAGAGTAACTTGTTGATTGGTTGGTTTAATTGATTGTTATCAATGTTGCAATATTTTTTTAGCTCTTTATTTCCCCTAGCTAGATTCAAATTCTTGATTAGACATTTGTCCTATCTTTATAACACTGTAAAAGTAGAATCCTCCAAGGAGTAGGACCACCTCACAAGTGTATCTCCAAATGTCTTCACCCTTCTTACTAAATCGCATGTTCTTAGTATATACTAGTAACATATTCGATATAATTTTGTGTTATAGTGGAAATCGTTCCATTTCATCTCAAGAATATATCGAATCAATTTTATTAATTACCAGTGTTGGATTTGTCTATAAACTTTTCCTAGAAGTAAAAAATAACTTGAATTTCAATCTAGAAGTGTAGTTTCCCCAAGGAATGCGACCACCCCACAAGTGTATTTAGAGATGCCTTGACCCTTGCTAAATTGTATGTTATTATTATAGACTTGCAATATATTGAATATACTCTTGGGTTAGAGTGGAAGTCATTTTAGGTCATCTCAAATGTAGCTCAAGTTACTCTAATGATATATATATTATCTTTTCTATTTATGACCGGGATATTAACTATGTTAATATGTGTTGTGGTAAACCATTTTAATACCAACTTCTATGTTGGTGTAGTAGTGATTGTATAAAAGTGTTCTAATTTTAGCATTATAGATGGATTCATGAACCAATTTAAGGGGGTCATTGAATCCATATACCTAAATTTTAACATTGCAGACGAGGGTCTCTAAATTCTAACACTTCAAGTGGACTCAGAGACCCCTTTGTCTGTTAATTTAACACTGCAGATGGATTCAAATAAGTGGGTCTCTGAATCAATTTGCAGTGTTCAACTTTAGAGAAAAAAGAGTATTCATAGTTTTAACATTGTAGATGGATTCATAGACCCATTTGTCTCTAAATTTTTAACACTACAGCTGGATTTAGAGACCTCTGTAGTGAGAAGTATCACTTCAATATCAAAATTGCAATTTTCCATTTCTAGAGTGACACAATTAAAAATGACTAACATAAATGACTAATTCATATACTTGTTGTACTTATTATTTGGTCATATTTTTATTCTTGGACTATAATAGTCATTTATGTTAATCATTGCAAGGGAGGAACACTATCAGAGACAAAATATTAGAGAAGCGTTGGAGATTATAAAGCACCTGGATAACATAAATAGGGACAGAGGATACGCGATTAGTGATAGTTGGCGACCTCTAATTAGACAAATTTTCTCCTTAGGTTCATCCTCATCCCATCTATGATTTCACAGGTTTCCTTCTTCTCCTGATTAGTAAGCATTTTAAGGGCATGTCATTAAAAAATGTTTTTTATTCCACCCACTTATAATAATTAAATTTATTAATTAATTTTTATTCTATTAACAAGAATTAATTAATTAATAATTATTATCAGTTAATGGTAGTAAGTTAGGTTAAAAATTAGAAATTCAAATCAAAATTAAATTAAAATAATAAAAAATTTAAATTTATTAGGATTTAATTAAATTAATAAAATATATTTAATATAGACTCATTAGTTGTATTAATATTTATTTATTAACATTCATTTAAACATATATTTATATAGTTATTTTAGTATATTTCCTTAGATAAAAATTTAGATTATAGATAAAAAATTTAGAAATGAGAATATAATTTCCTAACATATTACGAAATTATTATAAAGATAAAAAATTACAAATTTTAAACAATAAATAAATTTTTTTAAAAGTTTAAAATTTAGGATTATTATATTATTATTAAAAATTGATTTATTAAAATTAATTGATTTTGAATTTAGGGTTATTATATTATTATTAAAATTTATTTATTGAATTTAATTTAGTAACACTTCAGTGGTTATAATAAATGAAAATTAAAATAATAATGAATAAATATTTTTTTTTAAATATGTATTATTTAAATTAAAATAAAATTTGTAAATATTTATTATTTGAATTAATTTAAAAGATTCATATTAAAAATTAAAATTAATTTATAAAAACTTATTTTTTTTCAAGAAAACTTTAAAAATAAAAATAAAACAATAAAAAATAAAATTTATTTTAAATAAATTATAAAATCTATTGTCGACTCTTCTCATCATCTCAGCCCTTCACCATTTATACCATGACCTTTTGTGACCTTATTTCATTCTTCATTCAGTTCTCGTCCTAAAGATGGATCCCCTTTGGGATTCGAAACGTCGACCATTGTTTTATGATACTGTGGATAATCCTATTTCTATAACCAACGAAAACCACATAAGTTTGAAAACCATAATTAATTCCCTACACAGAGGGGATTCTTGGGTAGATATTTTTTGTCTGGAAAAAAATCGAATTAAAATTGAAAGAAGGGCCGCAGACCTCCATTTTCTTAAGGAATTCTATGACTTAAACTTGATCCCTGCCTTCGCTCGCATTAAAATTATTCTACACCTTCGCAGATACAATAGATATTTTCTCAAACTTAGTTTTAGTATTCTTCATGGTGAGATTAAGTGCACTCGTACATCATTGGATAAAATAGGAGGCTTGGCTCTTTCATTGCATCTGACGTTGCCAATTTAATCAACCCATATTTATGGAGAACCATTGATGCAAAGGCTACTATCAAAGTTAAAAATGAGGGTCAAATAGCTCATGACAAACATTCTAAGAAGTTGGTCAAACTTAAGAGGCTGGCTCTCAATGAGACTCAGGTATCAGGTAATAATGGTTACCTGTTTTCTGGAGGACAATCACAGTCATCCAGAAGATACCATGGGTGGACAGACTCCATCTGTAATATTGGTTCTTACTCCCCCGAGGACACAGGTGGAGCAGAGGTATGTGTCATTGGCTCCTCGTACTCTACAAACGCTGACTCCAGCAACTTAACCTCTGTAAAATGAATTAATGATCAAGCTATATCCTTTTACAGTAGTAACTGCAACATCAAAAATCCTAGGAAGGAGGTTCCTAAGGGTTTTAGCAATGACGTAATTGGTTTTATCTCCTATAGCCGCACTGAGCTACTAAAAATCAGAGAGTATTCTATGTTGACTCCTCTTCCAGACTTGCGGATGAACCTGCTCAATTCCAATGACGTTGGATCAGTAGTTACGTTAGATATCGGTGGTCTTAAATAGAGTTAGCCCATAGAGGAAGTACCCTTAAATCACAGGGATGAAGATGTCAAACCTGTAAATGATGCAAATTTTTCTATCAACAGAAATAATAATGACGTGAACCGCGCAACCAGCAACCATGCAAAAGAAGAATTCAGTGATGGTAAATGATTGAATGGTGGTAATAGTATCCACGCAAACATAGGAGACCGTAACGGTCAATGATTGAAAGGTATCCATGCAAAGAGAGAAGACTGTAATGGTCAATGATTGAATGGTATCCATGAAAACGGAGAAGAGTGTGATGGTCAACAATGGAATGGTGATATTAATGTCCACAAAATCGGAAAGGACTGTGATGGTCAATATATGTTGAGTCAGGGTCTTATTCTTAATCGTGTCAGTTATTATGATTCATTAAAGAACAGTAATTCACAAACAAAGGAGAAAGGAAAACCGAGCCCATCTGGCTCTTTGAGTAATAATAAGAATCCATTATATGATGGGGATGGGAATATTAATAGAATGGGGAGAAATATTAATAAGAGACCCTTATATGATGATTCCATTAATAAAAAGGTTGCTAACCTTTCCTTGGTGGAATTAGGTCAGGATACACGTAGGATTCTCAGCAAGGGTTTGGCATTTTCTATTGCTCCTAAAGGTATTTCAAATGAGAAAATTTTGTGTAGCATTGAGGAGGGCATTCGAGGTTTACCTATGGATGAAAAAGAGTCTCTTAGAAAAGAATGCTTTGTGATTCTAAGGAATGCTAAACCCCCTAAAAGTAACCTTAGCAAGCATGAGATAGGCGCTCTTAGAGCCCCTCGCAATAACAAAAAAATTGTGGTTCTCAAGGTAGACAAAGGAGGGGCTGTTGTCATTTTAGATAAAGTGGATTATATTAGGAAAATGAATGAGCATCTTGACTACAGCAGCTACAATAAGTTGAAGTCCAACCCCTTGTCGAAGGTCTTAAGAGAAGTTAAGAAGCAAATCTCAAACTCCCATCTCGATGATAAAAGGAAGAATAAATTTACTTCCTCCTCTGAAGTCATTCTGAGAATTTATGGGCTTCCTAAGATTAATAAAGAGGGGGTTCCCGTTAGACCAATTGTCAATACTATTGGATCCCCCACCTATGAACTGGCGAAATATGTTGCTAAAATTCTGAAACCTCTCATTGGGAACACTGAGTCCCTCATTAAGGATTCAAGTGACTTCGTTAAGATCATTAAAGGAGAGAGGGTGGAGGAGAGCAACATCCTGGTAAGCTTTGATGTGGTTTCACTATTTACCAAAATCCCTTTAGATTAAGCAGTAAATTTTATTAATGAGGTCATGGATCCTGAAACAGCCAAGCTTGTTGAGGTTTGTTTACGATCCACCTTCTTAAGCTTCCAAGGAGAGTTCTATGACCAGGTATCTGGTGTCGGAATGGGATTTCCTCTCTCACCTATTGTGGCCAACCTATTTATGGAAAACTTAGAAAATAAATCCCTTGCCTCCTTTCCCTTAAGTCCAGCTTGGTTGAAAATATTTGTTGACGACACCAAAATTAAGTAGTTGCATGGTAGGGATAATATCGAGAAATTATTCAAACACCTAAACTCAATTTGTTCATAAATTAAGTTTAACATAGAAATGGAAGAAAGTAGGAGCATTCCTTTCTTAGATGTCCTGGTTACCAGAAAACACGATGGAACATTAGGGCATCAGGTTTTTAGGAAGAAGACCCATTTTGACAGCTACCTTCACACTGAGTCCTACCATCATCCTGCTCAGAAATTTGGTGTCCTTAACACTCTTGCTGTAAGAGCCCTGAGGATATCCAATGAGGAGAATTTGGAGGATGAAATCTCTCACCTGACATCTGTCTTCTTCGGTATAGGGTATAACGAAAGAGAAATCAGAAAATCCATAAATAGAGCAAAGAGTAATATCGTATCCAAGAGACGCCAAGATCCTCAAGAGAATGGTGGAAGGTTTTTTCTGCCATACATTAAAGGTGTGATAGATAAGATTTCCAGCGTTTTGGGAAGGAGTAACATTTTTGTACAATTCTCAACAGCAGGAACCATTAGGCAAAATATGCGCTCAGTTAAAGATAGAATTATTCAGGGGAAGCTTAAAGGTGTTTAGAAGATTGAATGCTCATGTGGGAAGAGTTATATTGGTGAAACCAAGCGCTCTCTTCAAAAACGTCTGAAAGTGCATGGTGCCAATATTAAACATGATTGATCTAGAACCTCGGCTCTTGTTGATCACTCCTAGAAAACAAAACGTCATTTACATCTTGAGGATGCTAAAATCATTGCAAGGGAGTAACACTATCAGAGATGAAAGATTAGAGATGCGTTTGAGATTATAAAGCTCCAGGATAACATAAACAGGGATGAAGGATACAAGATTAGTGACAGTTGGTGACCTCTAATTAGACAAATTTGCTCCTTAGGTTCATCCCCATCCCATGTATGATTTTGAAGGTTTGCTTCTTCTCCCGATTAGTAAGCAGTTTAGGGGCATGTCATTAAAAAACACTTATTATTCCACTCACTCGTAATAATTATTTTTATTAATTAACTTTTATTCTAGTAATAAGAATTAATTAATTAATAATTATTATCCATTAATGGTTGTAAGTTAGGTTAAAAATTAGAAATTCAAATCAAAATTAAATTAAAATAATAAAAAATTTAAATTTATTAGGATTTAATTAAATTAATAAAATATATTTAATATATTTAAAATAGACTCATTAGTTGTATTAATATTTATTTATTAGCATTCATTTAAACATATATTTATATAGTTATTTTAGTATACTTCTTTAGGTAAAAATTTAGATTATAGATATAAAATTTAGACATTACAATATATTTTCCTAACATATTATGAAATTATTATAAAGATAAAAAATTAAAAATTTTAAACAATAAATAAAAAAATATAAAATTATAAAATTTAGGGTTATTATATTATTATTAAAAATTAATTTATTAAAATTAATTAATTTTAAATTTAGGGTTATTATATTATTATTAAAATTAACTTATTGAAATTAATTTAGTAGCACTTTAGTGGTTATAATAAATGAAAATGAAAATAATAATAAATAAATAAAAATTAATTTTTTTTAAATATGTATGATTTAAATTAAATTAAATTAAAAATTTAAAAATTTATTGTTTAAATTAATTTAAAAGATTTGTATTAAAAATTAAAATTAATTTATAAAAACTTAATTTTTTTTTAAGAAAACTTAAAAAATAAAAATAAAATAATAAAAAATAAAATTTATTTTAAATAAATTATAAAATATATTTTTGGCTCTTCTCATCATCTCAGCCCTTCACTATTTATACCCTAAGCTTTTGCTACCTTCTTTCATTCTGCATTCAGTTCTTATCTTGAAGATGGATCCCCGTTGGGATTCGAAATGTCGACCATTGTTTTATGATACTGTGGATAATCCAGATTCTACAACCAACGAAAACCACAGAAGTTTGAAAACCATATGTTAATCGTTATTGATTTTTTCACTTATTATCTAGTGATATATTTTAATCCTAGACTAAATTAGTCATTTATGTTAGTTACTTTTAGTTCAATCACTTATTATTTAGTCGTATATTTTATCCCTAGACTAAATTAGTCGTTTAAGTGAGTCATTTTTAGTTTGGTCACTTAAAATTGGTCAAATTTAGAAGTAATTGACATGAAATACTTGTGGTGACTGATGTTTTTAGTCACAGAGTCACTAATTTCATCATTTTCTACTAGTGGTGTTAGTATGCCAAAATGCTCTATTTTTACCCCCTTCCTATTAAAAAGCCACAATCATTAACCACTGTTTTATCTCCATAAACCTCCTCATTCCCGCAGTAGTGCAAGATTATTGTCTATTCATACACAAACTTCATATTTCATGTTTACGGTTTATTTTGTGCTTAATTAATCATTTTAAATATATTTCGTGCCTTTAATATTTCTTGTAACTTATATTTACTTTCCTAAAGTATTTGATAAGCTAAAGTATTAATCATTATATTAACTTGATCTAGCATAAGTAGATTCTTCCACCACCAGAAGCTATCTGTTATGTGATCTCCGCAACAGCTCGATCACTTCACGCGGGCATCTTGGTCCATGACATCCAGTTCAGTTGCGGTTATGCGAATTTTAACTCAAGAAAATGATAGGCAAGATGTGGTCAAGGATAAGTTCTACGACCAAAGATTATTTCACATCCTATTATAGTCGTTGGCTTAATTTTATAGTTTTTTTTGTTATTTCATTTAGCCGAATGGCTCGATTTGGAGCAACTGTGTAATTTTCGATTATGGCCATAGGCTAAAGGGATGTATAAAGTATAGCTCTTAGATAGAACTAGGTTAGCGATAGAAAGTGAAATTGTAATTTTGGTTTATTTTTAATCTCTTTTTTGCCCTTGTTCTGGGTTGGACATGAACTCATATTGTATACTTGTTGACCAAAATTAATACAAGGAGCCGTGCCGTGATTTTCTCACTCTACTTTTAATCTTTCAGTGATGCATTGTTAAATTGTTGAAGAGTTTCGTTTCCTAAAACGAGAAACGAACTGGTTGGCTATGGCCCAGCTAACCCATCACGTTTACCCTTGTGCTTTCATTATCTTAAAGGTGTGAATTAACTTTATTTATTTGCATAGCGTGGTTTAAATCTTAATTTTTTTCTTCCTTACGAATTATGATTTATTTCGTTAAATAGTCAATGTGTGAACGGATCCGCTGTATCGAATTCAAATTGAATTAATTTGTTTTCTGCAATTTCTTTCTTGATTTTCTTTCACATGGATCGTGCAAATATATTATCCCTGCACCAGTGCATGTAGGATTATTCACTTCGGTTTTCTAGTCTATTTATAGCAAGAGTTTTATTCCTTTTCCTTCATACGATTTAATCTATTTATGTAAGTAATAATTTACTATCAGAAGGAAGAATTTATAATATTAAAAGCCACAATCTTGAACATTAATAATGACATCTTGAAATCGAAAAGAACGTTGTTGCAATATCTTTATTCATATCTACACCTCGTGATTTAATGAGAAGGACTAAAAGTAATTTGGACTATTACATTGAACCTTTCTTTGAGTAACATTTGGTCGCATGAAAAATCCCTTTGACTAAATAAGGTCTGCTTTAAATTTTGAATATTTTTTTCATATTAAAAGTTGATTTCTATTGCGAGGTTCAGTTGATTGAAGCATTCATTTTGTGTGTAATTTATTTCAGAATTATTCTCGCATTCCCAATTATTTTTATAGTTAACACATGTTTTTTTTTTCAAAACTAAATTGGAAAACTTAGTGCAGGAATATTTGTTTTGGTACAAGAACTAGTGTCTTGTTACAAGGACAGAGTGCTGCTAGCCTTGAGGCTTAAAGCCCCTACATGAAGACATAAGTCTTTAGTATAAGTGTAGAATATATTTCTCACATAAGTTTGGTACCTATACTAGTGCAAGAAGATTTCAGGAGTACATGAATGACCGCTTAGTGTGAGGAAAATCATTTAGAAGGCAGATATTTTCAAGGGCCCATTTGATAAACTTCCATCACCTATACGGAGGATAAACATAGAATTTTACTTCAACATTTCAGATTATCTACAGCAGTGTCAAATTTCCGTTATTTTATTTCTTCACAAATACATTCTTTTACATTCGAGCACTAGAATTGCTTTGGTGTAAATTTCCTTTGAGATTATTTTATGTTTGATTATGCAATATTTCAATTGAGAAGTAGAAATAGAAATAGTAAAATTTCATACTACTTCTAGCATTACCTGTGCTTCATCTCTAATTTTACAAAACCCCTGGATTCACAATTAAGTGTTGAAGGAGTTTTCTTAAGTTCAATTCCTACACCAAACATTTTGGCAATGTCGCCGTAGAGGCGATTTGAATTGGTAAGAATTTTTTGTTTGTTTACAATAGGGATAAGTCTGTTGTTATTTTTTCTATAGTTTGCTTCTATTGATTGAAGGAATTTTTAGGTGTTGAGTTACCTTTTCATTGCATAATTTTATTGAATCTTGTTTTTTCATTTTTTGAAATGAATTCCTAAAAGAGGTAAGGGTCTAAAGCCCACTAAGGGCTAAGGAAATACAAGTAAATCCAAAAAAAAATCTCATATTGGGCCTTCGTTTGTAGGCAGGAAGTCCAGAAAAAGGAAAACTCGTCATGCAGAAACTGCCCACTTGGATTCTAGCAACAATATTCCAGGAGTGACACAACCCACGAAGGGGAAGAAGCAGACTATCAAAACCCATAGTCAACCTTCCCATTCTGTTGAGAGTATTTTGATTGGAAGAACAATAATGATAGATCACAAGGACCATGCCGAGGGATCTGGAGAAAATCATGTAAATGAGGAACAATCCACTTTTGTATTCTGAATTGTGGATCTGTATATAACTATGCAAATGAAGAATATACCACCATCATCTCTTCCTCATTTCTATGGTAAGGTACATGAAGACCCGAACTCTTTCCTATTCAAGTTTGATATTTTTTGTAGGAGCTATGATTATTCATATGATGCTCACAAATTAAAATTGTTTCCCGTAACTCTGAAGGATGCAACATTACACTGGTTCATGGGACTAGTGGTGGACATTATAGCTTCTTAGGAATAGATGAAGGGAGTGTTCTTGTCAAAATATTAGGAATATTGTAAAGCTAGAGATATTCAAGATGAAATCTTTACTATTGTGAAAAATTATGATGAGACTCTATAGGACCACTTAGAGAAATTCATGTACATCCTTCAAAGGTCAAAGCACAAATTTGCTCTAAGTACCATTAGAACCTTGTTCTTATGCGGGCTTACTAATGATGCTAGTAATAATTTTAATTTGTTAGGACAGGTGGATATTGCCCAGAAATATTTTTATCAAATCTGTGACTTGTGTAGGAAATTCTACAGGAAACAATATAGATCCGCTAAAGGAATTTGAAACAGAAATAAGAAAGCCAAATCTACTGATGTTATGATTTTTGGATTAGAGAAAAAAATGGAAAATATGAAAATTGAAATAAGGAATATTGTTAGCAAAAAAATACACTCTTTGGAATTTTGGAAAAAACTTGTATAAGAACAAGAGTCATTGTCTATTTTAGGTCTAAAATGTACGAAAAAACATCTTTAAATAGAATTTTCCCTTGATATTAAAGGAAATAATAAATGTGCAATTTGTGCAGAGAACCATGCCATGGAAAAATGTCCTTCCATACCTGGGCTGAAATTTGTATTTGGAGGTGGGAAACCTAAAGCCAAATCATTGCATGCTATGGGATAACGAAGGAACTGACCTCAGGTAAGTGCAGGTATATCTCCTAAACATCCACCACATTTTTTTGGTTATAATGCACAACCATATTCCTATCCTAACACTAGTCACTCTCAAACTTTCCTGCATGGGAAACAATATCATTATGGACAACCCTCCCAATATTTTCAACAAGGATGGAGAGGGCCAAACCATTCACACCATTCCTATCTTGCACCTATGCAGTCATACCAACCTAAATATTCACCTTACCCATTGCAAAAATCATCATTACCTCAGCTGAAGCAACCAATGCCACCATTTTTCTTTACCTCCACCATTTCAACCTCCTCAACTGTTTGCCCAAGCCATACCAAAACCCAATAACAAAGTGGTACAAATGATCCATTCTATGAACCCTCTTTTTCCACCCAAATAGTAGTCTATGCCAATTAGAGTCAGTTATCTCCAATTGAGATCAGGGATGATAGTAACCTCAGCAAAGCAAAAGAAACCTACGGTGATTATTGAAGAGAAAGGTGAGGAGGAAGCTCCTGACCATTCTATGAAATATGTCACCATTCGGCCTATCCTCGTACCTTTAGACCCTTTTCCATATTCTTCCAACCAACCTCCCTACCCAGAGAGGCTAGTTGTGGAGAGCAATAACCCGATTCCCGATTCTAGCTTTGCTTTTGAGCTTAAGAACCTTTTCATAAAGGTACCTTTTCTCCAAGCTATCAAAGAGATCCCCATCTATAAAAAAATCATTAGATAACTCTACCTCAATAAGCGAGGAAGGATAATATTGTAACCTCAAACCATTGAACTTTTTGGTAGAGCAGCAAAGTTAATGATGGGGTGTATGTACATGGAGATATATATTGACCCTGAAAACCCTATTCTCTATGTTCAGATAGGTCATGTCCTTGTCTCTAATGTACTTATAGACCTGGGGTAAACCATTAATGTTATGATGAAGCAAACCATGCATCAAATTGGATTGGTGCATATTCGTACTACTGCCACCGTGCTTGAATTGGAAGATAGATCTAAAATCAAGCCGAAAGGGGTGTTGAATGATGTGGTTGTTTCATTAGATTCTTTGGAATAACCCAAAAAATTCACTATGCTTCAGCTAAGAATCTTGTGGGAGGACATCCCTTGATCTTGGGACGACCATGGCTTGCTATGACTAATTCTTATAATGGATGCCATTCTTTTGACATTTATATTTCTCATGGAGATTCTAGGAAGAAGGTCACCTTATATCCACCCCCTAGATCCATTCAGGAGCTCTGAGACACTTTCTAGTTATACTATAGTAGTGATGAGGAGAATTATTCTGTTTCCATGATACATCAGTGTGTTGAGTCTTCACTGCAGGGTGAGATTCAAGAGTTCCTGAACAATCTAGACACCATGCCAAATTTTGAGTCATTGAGTCATATTTTTAGTCTAGATTTTTAGGAAAGTCACGACTCTCTACCTACCTCACCACCATATTTAGCAACACCTCTATGTATTCTTGAGCCTGATACCACTCTTGTTGAGATTATTTTGGGAAAATCCTTTCATATTAGTTCAAAATTGGATTCATCCCAGCAAGACCAGCTTGTGAATTTTTTGTGAAACCATCTTGATGCCTTTCCATGGGGATACGAAGATATGAAAGGCGTCCCTCCTGAATCTTGTTCCCACCATATCTATATTCAGGATGGAGCCTGACCTTTCCGACAACCCCAAAGGTGTATGAACCCAACTCTAAGAGATGTTGTAAAGGAATAATTGCAAAAAATATTGGATGTTGATTTTATATATCTTATTTCAGATAGCCAATGGGTCTCTCCATTGGTATTAGTCTCGAAAAAAATGGGAGATGGCGTATTTTCATTGACTACAGAGAATTGAACAAAGCCACTCTTAAGGATTACTTCCCCCTTCCTTTCATCGATCAAGTACTCGATAACCTTGCTGGTAAGAAGTACTTTTATTTTCTAGATGGATTCAGTGGCTATAACTAGATACAGATTGCAACCAAGGATCAAGAAAAAATGACATTTACATGCCCATGGGGTACATTTTCTTACCGAGTGCTCGCCTTTGGGTGATGTAATGCCCCGACTAACTTTCAAAGGAAGTCTTGGCCATTTTTGGTGATCTTGAGTGTGTGGAAATCTATGTGGATGAATTTTCTGTGTTTGGTGATTCATTTCAAGAAGCCCTCAAAAATCTTGAAAATTTTCTTCTTCGTTGCCAAGAATCTCATCTTTCCTTGAGTGAAAAAAAGTGTAGATTAATGTGCAAGGCAGGAGTGGTTCTTCGCCATCTTATTTCCGACAAAGGTATCTAGGTTGACAGTGAAAAGATATAAATTATTTTGAGTCTTCATGTACCCAAAACTCAAAGGGAAGTGAGAGGTTTTCTAGGTCATGTGGGCTGCTATAGGAGATTCATTGAGAATTTCTCTTGGATATCTACCCCCCTTTTCTGACTTTTGGCTAAGGATAGTGAGTTTTCTTGGTGCACAACTTTCCAATGGTCCTTTGAGATGTTGAAGGAAAAACTAGTTCAGGCACCAGTTTTGAGAGGACCAGACTGGTCCCTACGATTTCTTATTTCCTCTGATGCCTCAAATACTTCTACTGGTGTAGCTTTAGGATAGGAAGGGGACAAAAAATCCTATGTTATTTAATTTATTAATAAAAACTTGTCACCCACTGAATAAAACTACACAATTACTGAGAAAGCGTTTTTAGCTGTAATTTTTTTTATTAATAAATTCAGATACTACATTACAGGGTATGAAGTTTTTGTGCATAATGATCATTCCACAACAAAATATTTGATGGATATTCCATTAAATAGTGCTAAAGGGACAACATGGTTATTATTTTTGTAGGAATTTAATATTACTATTGTTGATAGACAGAGGAAAATATAATGTGGTAGTATATTTTCTTTGAAGATTAAATAATCACGGTGAAGCAATTCTTGTTGATGATGATTTTATTGCCAAACATATTTTTTATGTGTCGATAAAATCCCCGTGGTTCGTTGACATAGATAACTATTTAGTCACTGGAAAGACACCACCTCACTTATCTGCTCATGAAAAACAGAGTATTATAAAGAAAAGTGCTACATATTCTTTAGTTCAAGGAGACCTCTTTTACACTGCAACATATCTTATTATTCGTAGAGGTGTAAGGGATGGAGAATCATTTGATATCTTAAAATATGCCCATGAAAAACCTTGTGGAGGTCACTTCACCGATAAGGAAACTACATATAAAGTTTTATGATCTGGATATTTTTGGCCCTCCTTGTTTAAGTATGCCAAACAATATGTCGAGCGATGTGATAGCTGTCAGCAAGTGGGCCAACCTAATCAAACCAATGAAATTATTTTATGTCCTGAGGTTATGATTGATACTTTTGAAAAATGGGCCATTGATTTTGTAGGACCAATAAATCCAACATCATCAAATAAAAATCATATTTTGGTTTGTACAGATTTTGTTACAAAATGGGTAGAAGCTAAAGTTGTTTATTTTGCTACTGAAAAAGTTGTTGATTTTTTCCTTACTGAGATATTTACTAGATTTTGTGTGCCTATAGAGATTTTTTCTGAAAATGGTCTGCATTTTATTTCTAATCTGGCACATGAAGTGATGGAGAAGTACAAAATCCAGCATAGGAAATCCACATTGTATCACCCGCAAGAAAATGGTTAGGTGCATTCCACAAACAAGGTGATTGAGTCCATCCTTACGAAGACAATAAATATCTATAGAAATGGTTGGGCCAAAACTTATTGAAAGCCTTGTGGGCATACCGAACCACTCGGAGGAACAGCATGGGACACACACCATATGAGCTAGTATATGGGAAAGAAGTCCTCTTGCCGATAGAGTTCCAGGTCAAAACTTTTAGGACCGTAGTCCAATTAGGGCTAGATCTCTCTAAAGCTCAATAGCAACGTCTTCTTCAGTTGAATGAGTTAGATGAATTTTGAAGGGATGTTATTCAACAGGACATATTGGTTCAACAACAACGCAAAACGTGGAATGATAAGTCAATCCAAAAGGAGCAGTTATAGCCAGGTGATTGGGTACCCATTTATGATTCTAGATTTAAATATTTTAAAGGGAGATTCCATACATGTTGGATGGGACCTTATGAGGTAGTCAAAGTGTTTGAGAATGGAGTGGTAGAAATCAAAACTATTGATGGAAGAAATTTCATGTTCCTGGTATATGGGCATAGATTAAAGGTGTATTTTCAGCCCTTGACTAAATGATATTTTATGAAACAAGTCCAACAATAATCAGAAAAGGAGATGGTAGGTCGAAACACCAACTTGTTCAATACATGATTCTTTATTTTTCTCATATAATGAAAAAAATTGACGAAAACAAATAATAATAAAAATGTCTTGTAATTGTGAAGATCAGTTGACTGACATAATTGCAGAAGGATTAACCTTGAAACCAGCATGATGGCAGGGAGATCAAAATTTCAATAAAAGGGGAATGTTGTTTGATTTTTCGATATGTTGAGTAAAAAAAAAAGGAATCAGGTTCAGAGGGTAACCAAGCCCTTACCCAAGTTCTGGATAGCTAGCATGGAAATTTTTATCCAAACAATGCTCAATTCCCGCTGCATTTACTTTTTTTCGCCACTAGTTTACACATATATTGAAGGTATATTCTTCCTTTCTTCTATTTCTCTTTTCATAATTCCCACTATTTTTCTTTTCTTAATCCCATAATGCATTACCCTACTCTTTCTTCTAAGAAACTACCTCTGCTTGAGTTTGTAAAATACCTCAGTTCCCCTTGAATTTTTTCCACATCTTGTTTTCGTTTACCCCCCTTGGTAGTATTATTCTTGGAATCCCTGTTATAAATTTTCTTCCCATTTCGAAAATTACCCCTTTTCCTAGTTCTTTGTTCCCTCATGGATTTATTGCAGGGTTTGATGTAGTCAGATTAGAAGGAATGCTCATGAAACACCAAAGAATGGAAAATAAAACTTCTCTTGTATATTGAGGCAAATTTCTTTTAGTCAAGCCAAAGAAATGTGTTCTATAAAAAAGAAAATTATTCCCTCTTTCTTTGATGCTACAAAAATTCTTGGTGTAGGAACATGCATAATCGGCATAGGCAGGTTCAGTGCAATCATGTTACAGTGCAAGCAGGTTGAGTGCAAGCAGGTTGAGTGCAAGCACGATTAGTGTACGCACGTACCCTACTATGAAAACACAATGCAAAAATGTTTAACGCCGTATAGGAGAGCTTGAAGTTAAATGCATATGAATGACTACCACAATGATAGGTCATATCATTACATTATTTAAATTTTGGTTAACACTTTGATTTATCATTTACTGACTTAGGGAGAAAATTATTTAAGTGAAAGATATTTTAGGTTTTGAGGTCTAATATTTTTAATTAGTATCGAAGTACATCTTATTTGAATTATGAGGAAAAACATGGGATAATATAGATCTACCCAAAACCCCACACTTACCTCCTTTAGAAAAGGCCCTCCATCACTTGTTCATGATAGCCTTACCTCATGATCTGATCATCCATGATTGTTACACCACCACCGTAACAACCTCCGCCTCCTCCAATTATCATTACCTACATGTACCATATTGATAAGTGTGTGCATCCACCCGAAGGGACACTTTAAATGATCGAAAATGATTGGATGGATGTGACCAAAAATATGGTGGATGAACATATCTCCATCATAAAATTATCGACAACCCTTTGGCATTCTTCAACGTGAGATTTTCCTAAGGCCATGACATATAATTGAAGTGGATTCAAGAAAAGATGGCACCTATGAGAAATGAACCATCATTTGCGAAAGAGATATAAGAGACCCTGGAATATCGAAATAGTCTTGCATTATTGAAATAATCGAAATTTATCCCATTTTTGTAGAAATTCGATGGGTTCGGTATGGTCATAGCTCTGAAATTTTCAAAGACATGTGAGGGAGGTGGAGCTAAGACAGGCTCATTAGAGTCAGAGGTCACGTAATAATATATAGCGTGAGCTACAGGCTTTTCAACCATAGGTTAACAATGGTTCAAAATAGAGAGGATCGAGAAGGAAATATGGCGATGATTAGTTGTCGACCGGAAGCTCAAAGTTGATTGAAAGAAAGGGCTTCCACGCAACGCCCTGATTGAAAAATGGTGAGACCTCCTGTATATATTATAGAAGTTTATGACTTGTGAGGGATGTTATTCATTAACATTTATGTGCCATATCCGGTTATTGTTGCATTTTGAATTAGGGAAATGTATCAATTTCCCTTAATACCTACTCCCAATTTTACAGAAAATGACCAAAGGAGTGAAGAAAGGGGATGTGAGCCAGGTTTCATAAAAAATTTACCATCACGGGCTCATTTAAATCATGGTTAAGAAATAATTGGAGGCTAAGGGACTGACCTGGGAAGCGTTCTTGAAATAATTTCATGGAAGAAGTGTGGGGAAGGCAGTTGGAAAGAGTGCAAGCAAAAAAAAAAAAAACCAGAGACCTCGAGCCTTGCCAAGACAAAGAGAAAGAACAAATGGGTGCGAGTAGAGGAGAAGTCTATTGAAGAAACTCTGTGCTTGACAAAAATAAAAATGACCAGGACCTCGACCAAGAAAGGTATTGTCTCTTAGGGGACAAGTCGCGCTTGGTCGAGCTCCCCAATTTTGATTGATGAGTCAGCCCAGGCTTCACCTGGAGATCACAACCTCTCGTTTCTTGCAGGTGCAACAACTCATACCATGGTGAATTAATAAAATGCAGAGAGGGAGGATTATATATACTTGTCGACCTTCCTTCATAAGTTTAAGAAGAAAATAATGATGCTGAGTACAAGGAGAGACCCAAAAAAGGGTTAGATAGATGACGAGGTGCAACACATAGAAACCCTCAACAATTTTAATGAACATGTTACGAAAGCCCCTAATGAGCTGGATGAATAGGGTACTGAAGCCCATCATGAATTGGATGTATAGGATACTGAAGCCCCTAATGAATTAGTTGCATAGGTACTGAAGCCCTTGGCACAATGGACATGGAGGATATTGAAACCCTCAGTGACATGGAAGCTCCTGGTATAGAAACCCTTGGTGATATTATGATACCGACGCTGGATGGAAAATATAAATTTGGTCTTGGAAATGATGATACATGCTTCGAATGTATTGTAGAAAAGGTTCTTGCACCATATGAGCTGGAAACGGAGACCTCTACCCTCTATATAAATAACCAGATAGTAGAGTTGGAATAACAAGTTCATGACTTGGAGGCATTAAACCAGGTCATGAAGGAGCAAATATGGAAGAAGCAAGTCAAGATAGAGTTGGTAGAAGGGGTTAAACAATAGAAACGTCAAGTGAAGGTATGGAAATTTCAGGCTTCTAAATGATACAAGCACCTCAAGAAGGTGACCAAACAAATTAAGGAAGCACGAGGTAAGAAGACGAAAGTAGTGAAAGTAGGAATCAATATCCGAGTGCCGGATTGAAAGATGGCTTCCTATTTTGAATATTTTTTTGCAGCAGGTAAAGGTTGTCTGAGGACACACAACAACTTAGGGATGGGAGGATGTTGGTATGCCAAAATTCTGTATTTTTACCCCCTTCCTATAACAAAACTAAAGTCATTAACCTCTATTTTATCTCTATAAGCCTCCTCATTCCTGCACTAGTCCAAGGTTACTATTTATTCTTATACACACTTCATATTTCATGTTTAAGATTTATTTGGTTCTTAACTAATCATTTTAAACAAATTCCCTTCCTTTAGTATATCTTTTAACTTATATTTAATCTCCTAAAGTATTTGATAAGCTAAAGTATTAATCATTATATTAGCTTGATCTAGTGCAGGTAGATTCCCGCACTACCGACAACTATCCGTTCCATGATCTCTGGAACAACTCGATCACTTCACATGGTCATCTTGGTCCACGACGTCCAGTTCAATTTCCTTCATCCAATGTTGAACTCAAGCAAAGGATAGCGAGGATGTGTTCAAGGATAAGGTCTATAGCCAATGATTAGTTCACATCCTATTATAGCCGCTAGCTTAATTTTGTAATTTTGTATGTTATTCCATTAAGTTGAATGGCTCGATTTGGAATGACTTTGTAATTTTTGATTATGACCATCAGCCTAAGGGATGTATAAAGTATAGCTCTTATATAAAATAGGTTAGTGATAGAAAGTGCAACTATAATTTTGGTTTATTTTTAATCTTGTTGTCACCCTTGTTCTGGGTTGGAATTGAATTCATAATGTATATTTGCTGATCGAAATTAATACAAGGATCCACACCATGATTTTCTCACTTTGTTTTTAATATTTCATTGATGTGTTTTTAAAGTGATCAAGATTTTTGTTTCCTAAAATGGGAAACGAGCTTGTTGGCTAGGGCCCAACCAACCCAACTCGCTTACCCTTGTGCTTTCATTATCTTAAAGGTGTGAGTTAACTTTGTTTATTTGCAGAGGGTGGTTTAAATATTAATTTCGTTCTTTTTTAAGAATTTTGATTTATTTCATTAAATAGCCAAATTGTAAATGGATGCGTTGTGTGGAAGTCAAATTGAATTAATTTGTTTTGTGCAATTTATTTCCTAGTTTTCTTTTGCTTGGATCATGTAGATAGATTACCCCTGCACTAGTGCATGTAGGATTCTACTCTCTGGTTTTCTATTTTTTTTATAGCAATCATTTTATTTTATTTTCTTGATATGATTTAATATATTTCTTCAAGTAAGCCTTTACTATCAAAAGGAAGAATCTCTAATATTAAAACCCAAAATCTTGAATATTAAGAATGACTTTGTGAAATCGAAAATAATGTCATTGCAATATGTTAATTGATATCTGCACCTTATGATCTAAGGAGAAGGATTAAAATTAATCTGGAATATTACAGTGAACCTTTCTTTCAGTAACATTTGGTCACATGAAAAATCTCTTTGAATAAAGAAGGTCTGCTTTAAATTTTGAATATTGTTTCATCTTAAAAGTTTACTTCTAATGCAAGGTTCGGTTCATTGAAGAATTATTTTCGTGTGTAAGTTATTTCAGAATTTTTCTCGCATTTGCAATTATTTTTATAGTTAACACGCCCTTTTCTTTTTCGAAAGTAAATTGGAAAACTTGGTGTAGGGAGCTCTATTCCAATACAAGACCTAGTGTCTTGTTATAGAAACATAGTGCTCCAAGACTTGAGGCTTAGGGCCCATACATGAAGACATATGTCTTCAGTATAAGTGTAAATTATACTTCTCACATAAGTTCTGTACATGTACTAGTATAAGGAGATTGCACGAGTAGATGAACGACCACTTAGTATGAGGAGGAAAATAATTTATAAGGAAGATATTTTCAAGGGCCTACTTGATAAAATACCATTACCTATACTGAGGATAAACATAGAATTTTACTTCAACAGTTCAGATTATTTACAATAGTGTGAAAGTTCCTTTATTTGATTTCTTCACACATGCATTCTTTTACATTCTAACACTAGAGTTGTTTTGATGTCAATTTCCTTCGAGATTTTTTTCTATTTGGTTCTGAAATATTTCAATTGAGAAGTAAAAATAGAAATAGGAAAATTTCATACAACTTCTGTAATTCCATGTGCTTCATCTCTAAGTTTACGAAACCCATGTGTTGACAAGTAAGTGTTGAAGGAGTTTTCTTAAGTGCAATTCCTGCACCCAACAAGTGGCATGATGCATACAATATCAATATATTAAATGTTATAACCCTAATGATAAAGTTGAATATCATATAAGAACAATAAGTTAACATATAACACGCTCACCAATAACATATAACATATTCATTGAGCTAGGTAAAAGTTAACATATAACATAGTCATCAAGTCAATACCATGCTTGAGTAACGAATTCATATACATATAATCACAGTAATTAACTAACATAGATCATGTATGTAACCATAAAATAAAAAGAATGAAATGCATACACATAACCATAATACATATAACGACACTAATCAACTAGCATTTATAACATATGTAACCATAATAAAATAATGGAAAACATAAAAGTAACCCTGGTTCTTACATCAAACATATATGCATTCAAAACATACAAATGTGTATGATGGTTTTATCTTACCCCAAAGTCCATTGTTGCAACTTCACTTTAATGATCTCTGTTAGTCGTCAGTAATTTTAGAATTTTTGATGACTAAATGATTATCCCAAGATTTCCAGAAACAAAGTTCATAGACATTGTGAGTTCTAGAAATCTCACTGCCTTCATTATCCTTAAGATAATTTTTCACTATTTCATGATTTCATCCTATCTAGCTTTGCCTACCAGTCTCAGAATACCAATTAAGAGTCCATGTCACACATATTATCTATATCTTGTCACCTTTGACCAAAATCCCCTATTTTTTTTTCACCTAAAAACCCCACTGCTACCTAAGCTCACCAATCAATCAGCTTGTTGTGTCCACCAAACTACTCCTAAACACTGATATTCTCAAACTGTCTCTATAGACTCTTTAATAAATCAAGTAAATTGGGTTTTGGGTCTTTAATACATCAGTTTATCCTGAACTTTGTCTCGCACTTGATAAATCCAAGGTTCTAGGTTTCAATCCAAAAGGCAAGTCCTATAAATCCTCAAATAGGACACCTAGAGTTTCACAAATTCATAGGGTGGATTTGGTGCCCTACAAACTCTATTTTTCCTATATGAAGAAACTACATTAAAACAAGGAAAGGACTAGTGATCTTGTCTTAAACTCATCAAAGAGATCATCAAAAGTTATTTGGCCTGAAGCACAAGTTTTGTAGGGGGATAGTTTCCCCTTGCTTACATTTCGGAAAAAGAGTCAAAAGGCTATCAACTTAGAAAGAGGTAAAGTAATGAGAGGCACAATCATAAGAAAACCATTCGCAACCAAGAAGAAAGAAGAAAGGTATGGGTTTGATGGGAATCATGGTTTATGACTATTTTGATCAAGAAATAAAGCAATAACAGGGTTACAAAGGAAAAGGACATCTCAACCCCTTCAAATGATTATTGAAGACTTTTTAGACATAATTAATGAGTTTGATAAGTTTTTCTTTCAGAACTTAGAAGAAAACACTTTTTTCTTTTTCTAAGCATCCCCAAAAACTCAGATGTTTAGGAAGATGGACAAAGATGGTAAAATAGTTACAAAGAAGCCTCCTTCATCACAGAAGATGGATTCAAAGGGTTTTCAAACTACCTTCTAAGGTTTGGAAGACAAGCACTATCTCCACTTCATCAAAAGGTAAAATCAGAGGTTTTAAATAAGATCAAGAAGGGAATACATGAAAAGCAGTACTCCACTACAAAAAAGTTAGAAAAATGATGAAGAGTATCAGCAAAAAGAGGCAAGAAATTTCAGTTCAAGGGTCTTTTCTCTGAAGAATAGTTAGAGGCATATTCAAGTGGCCTGAGAAACAGATATACCCCTGGTTTACAGTAGAGAAGTGGAACTCCCAACAGGGGCCTCCTTATCAAATGAATATTCTACAAAAGATAGATGAACATGAATGGCACTTTACAAGACTATCAAAAGTGTTTTCTTAAAATAAAATTGATAAGGTCAAGGAAAACAGTGTTTTAAATAAAGGTGGCACATCTCAAAAGACCAATCTATTTTTTATACTTACTGCCAGGATATTTCTCCCACCAAGAGGTTTTTTCCTCATTACCTAAATATAAAAACATCGAAGAATATCTGTCAAAGGGAGAAATTGCAAAAATGATAAGTTTGTTGTCTATAGGTGTTAAAAGTCATAAAACAGGTTCATTTTCCAAATATAGGTGAGAGGCATAGTCTTGGCTTCTTCAGCAAGGTTATCAATTTTAAAAGAACCTTAAGAAGCCTCCAACAGTGAAAATAACAAAGTTCCTATCAAAATGCCACCTACAAGACCAAAGGTAGTCAAAAGGCACAGCGAGAAAAAGTAAGGAGAAATGAACCTTATAAAGTGTGTTTTACATTTCATTTTTATCAAAGGGTATAAAAAAACTTCAGCAAATCATCTCCCATTCAGTATTTGGATATTTTCAGAAGGAGTGATGGTTTTTTCAAATTTTCTGATAGAGCCCTCGTGGATTTTTTCTGGGTGTTGCGCTCCTGAGCAACTGCGTTGCACTCCTGTAGTGTCTCCCTATACTATTTTCCATTCAGTGTTGTGTTGCTATGCAGAGGAGCCACTTTCCTGTAGAAAATTCCACGTGTAGCATCTACATGAAAATACATTCAGGGCCACCCGATAGAAGTTTTTTTGCGCTCCTGCCACTACATGCAGCCTCTACATGCAAACATGTTTAGGGCCACCCAACAGAATAAAATTCTACTGTCATCATCTCAAATTCATCCTTACACACCTCCATCAACCTCCACTAACCTTGGTTCAACTTCTCCACATGAATCATTTCCTCAAATAGACCTTCCTCATTCACCTTCCCCTAAGAAGCCTGAAAATGAAGAAATTAGTGAGGGAGAGGATGATGAAAATGAAGAAAATAGTGAGGGAGAGGATGACGCAAATTAGGAGAGCAGTGAGGGAGAGGATGATGCAAATGAAGAAAGCAGTGAGGGAGAGGATGATGCAAATGAAGAAGTAGTGAGGGAGAGGATGATGCAAATGGAGAAAGAAATGAGGCAGAGGATGATCAAAATGAAGAAAGAAGTGAAGGAGAGGAATATGGCCAAGAATAAATCAGATATGGCCAAGAATGAAGTAGTGATGCAAAATAAAGTGATAAAAGAAATGATGCAAATGAAGAAAGCAATGAGGGAGACGATTATGAAAATGAAGAAAGAAGTCAGCCAGATGATGAGAAAAAAGGCCAAAACAGTGGGTCTAAAGGTGAAGGGGATGAATCCAATGACACAGGGTCAGAGGCAGCTTATCAAGATGAAAACAGTGAGCTACAAAAAGACCAAAACAGTGGGCCTAGTGATAGTCAAAAAACAAATGAAAGTCAAGGAAAATAAGTAGACAATGAAGAAAGTGACACTGAAAATACAAAGGAAAATGGAGAGGATGCATATGAAAGTAGGAAAGAGGACAAAGAAGACAGTGGCCAAGATGGAAAAGGCAACCAAGAAGCAGACTTTGAAAGTGATTTCAATGAGCAAAATAATGAAGATCGTGAGCCAAGCGATGAATATGATGAAGAAGACAGTGAAGAAGAAATGAGCCTAGAGAACTCACCTAGTGAAGAAGAAAATGACCATCACAGTAAGGGAAAGGCTGATGAGAATTCCCAAGACAGTGACCCTACCAATAGTGCAAATAGTGATACAAAGGCTGAGTTAGACATTGAATACAGTAGGTGAAAATATGAAGAAGAGGAAAATCATAGAAATGAAGATATACCCAGCAATGATGAAGACACTTCTATCATTACAAAAGAAAAGGATGACAGTCCTAAAGGTCTTAACATTAATGATGGCATAAGAGATAATGATAATTCTTATCGAAAGGGCAGTCAAGAGCAAGGTGAGAGAGATGCACCCACAGAGATCATCCATAAGGAAAAAATTAGTCCTAAAGTCACTTATAATCAAGGTTTGCATGTGGAAGTTGTTGTACCTTTCCCCATTACCTATCAAAGAGGAGTAAGGCATGTGTTTGTTGCCTTCAAAGGGAAAGGGGCCATGTCATCCTCCTCAGCTCAAATGATTGACAAAGGTAAAGAACAAGTAAAAGAGAAAGAAGACAATCATGAAGAGGAGAGAGAATTTGAACTCATTCACATAAACAGTGATGAGGAAAATGAAAAAAGAATTGAGAACTATCTTCTACAAGATAGGAATGCACAGATCAGGGATTTGGAAGTTGAATTAGAGAGAGCTAAGGATGTCATTCATATCTTACAAATGCAGAACAAAAAAATGAGTGGCCAACAGGCCATCTATGAAGCAGGGGCACTCAAATACCGGAAAGAGGGTCAAAGAGCATAGGTGAAGTTGGAGGAGTACATGGGCACCTATGAAGAAAGTGAGGATGAGGAGGGTCAGTCTAGAAGGAGGCCTAGAAATATGGGTCTAAGAAAGGCTTTCGCACAACGAAGGGAGCAAGTATCAGCCCAAGCACAAAAATTTCCCCTCACTGCACTCCTTGCCATGGAAATTGAGCATAACATGGAATCATGGCTTGAGAGGGCCAACATACATCTTGAGAACAAACTGAATAAGGCCAACAGAGATTTGAACTTGCAAAGAAGAATGACTGACTACTATAAACGAAGAAACCACTTTGCAAGGAAAAAACTCAAAACTGCACAAAATGAGGGCCCGACACCAAAAGATGTAAAATACCAATCTAGGCTTAGTATTTTGGACCAAGATTCTCTATAGGTTTCGAAGGGCCCATGAGGCTCCTACCTACCAAATTTGAGAGAAATTGAGCAAGATTTTGTTTTTTGCAAATTTTGAGACTAAGAGCGCAGCACACCTTGTGTTGCACTTTTTCCTAGAGCATCCTAAAGAGGTGATGTTTATATTTTTTGATTCCCCATAATTAGAGGATTGTGCTCACAAATTTTTAGCTTAACTGGAGTTGTTTTGATCCCCTAAAAGGGTCAAAAACACTCATTTTTCCACCATTCTGCCCACTTTTCAGAGCATGCGTTGCGCTCATGGCAGTCTTGGAATTTTCACTTTTTGGACAACATGCATAGGTCAGATTGAAGAGCTAAAGGTAGATCAGGAAAGTAGACTTCAAGGGATTTCCAACGAGCTATGTCATAGAAATTTCCAACATCAGGAAGGCCTCTAAAGTGCTACTGCAAAAAGGCCTATTTCTATGTTGCGCTCCTGGCATAATTTCAAGGCTTGACATAGTGTGTTGCACTCCTATAGATGATTGGGGAGAATGTGCGTTTGGAAAGTTTTCACATGCTTTTCAGGGCCTAAATGTCAATATAATTGTTATTTTTAGCCAGAAAAGATATTTTTTAGATATTTTGTGCCTTGGGCCTTGCAAGGCCTCAAGCACAATTTAGGATATTTCTTCTTGGCCAATAGGCTTCTAGATGCTCTAGCTAGCTCTCCTCTTCCTTTATTGTTATATAAGCCATGAGGATTTAATGTAAACAGTTGGGAACTTGATGTGTTAAGAGAAATACATGGTTTTTTAAAGTTGAAGAACAATTTAGTGTTGTGGAGCTTGTGGATGAATTGCCTTGATTGATGGTGATGAAGGCTTGCTTGCAGGATCCCCGAGTTTAGTTAATGGTGATGTATCTCTCATATGTTCATGTTTTTTCTTTTTTTCCATATGTCCATATTTCTATTTTTCAATAGCTCAGAAAGGTATAGGATGAAAAATGTTGCTTGAGGGACGTCAATCCTCCTGTTCGCTATTTTTTTCATGTTTTTTTCTGCTGGGATAGCTTAAAGAATTATTCATTGTTCCTTAGGCCCACCTAAGCTTGTTTATTTCATTTCTAGATTAATATGCTAGTTTATAAACATGATTCATGGTAAGCCCTGCTTGTTTTATGCTATCTAAACACTGTCTCGAAATCTCTCTTTGGTGTATTGATTGATAGGTTAAGTCAAAGAGGTATTTTTTCGATCTTACCCTTTGAATATGCTTATCAGTTTGCTTTGAAGTTATTTATAGTTTAATGAATGATTTTTAGGAATTCCCTCTTCATTTATTGATGCTATTTGTCTCTTATATGTTTTCAAACATTGAAATTTGAATCATTGAAGTTAGATAAGTTATCTTACTTCCATGTTCTACTGGATTGTTTATCTTCAATGTTTATTTTTTTAAAAGTATTTCCACTGAGTAAATGGTGCACCCTATCTCATGATTAGTATATTTTTATTGTCAATATTAAAGACATCCCTATTCATAGGTATTTGAAAAATTATTCTTAACCGCCCTTCGGCCTACCTTGGTTCCCAAACTTATTGTCCATTTCACCTCACACATAAACTTAAAAGATCCATTAACTACACTAGATTTTCCCTGTGATGTAGCCCGATTTTCTACCAAGATATCAATAACTTCATAGAATCCATTGCCAAATTGTTTTGATAACCTCTCACTCCACCTATCCTACTTGATCATCTTATCCCAACCTAAAACAAACAAACAAACCGACACTTAAAAAATAGCCTAAAATCAATCATCCAAAGTGAAAAAGTTCAAATCCTTCGCATAATAGAGAGAGCCCTCTCTGAGTCCAGGAAGGCTAGGTTCGAGGACTCCAAATACTATTCTGATGTTACCCTGTCATTTGGTTTACAAATCTGCCAAATCACGGGACTCTAATATAATGGCGATCATAGTGGGACCTTCTAAGTTCATAATAATCTAAATACCCCTTAGGACTCTAAAATCCATTCATCAAACAATATCCTATGATTTGTAGCTACCTCATAACTATCACTAACACAATGGTGATTATGATGCAACCTCTGATGTCAGTGACAAACTAAGTATCCCTTAGGACTTCAGAAACCTTTGTCAAATCATAGAAAACTTAACTGATAGCCCAAGAGGAGAATCTAGATTTTTCACCATCCTAGAAAAATGAAGACTCAAATATAGGACACTCTTACATACCTTAAGGGTTGCATATAGAAACTCATAAAACCCAAAAAAATTTATATTTTGGGATTTTGTCATTATTCGTGGTGGACCATAGACAGTTATCTTCAAAACAACTAAAAATATCCACCTGGCAACTCCACTATCCTCGAGTAGGCCTTCTAACTTTACTAGTGTCCCTAGACCCCCATAGGATTTTTCCGAATCAACCCTGGGAAGTCTAGATTCCTAGTCTCACACTTTATGAGTTTAGCAAGAATAAAAGAGGAAAACTTGTCGAAAAAGTTTTAAAAAACTTTCAGCCTCTCAAAATTTTGAGTTTGAAATCTGGTTTCTCGAAGAATCAATACCACATCTCATCCAAATCTGAACCCTCCTACTACATTTGATGACCTAGAAAATATTTTGTGGCAAACTTTCAAAATTGGAAACTTAGCCACTAATAGGACCATTCATAAAGCAAGCTTGGTACCTGAACATCTTACAGCCTTGCAAGATCCCCAGTTTGACTTGCGCCATACCAAAAACCTTCTTAGAACCAAGTCAAAAAGTAGAAACCACCATACTGACCTTGAGTCCATAGACTTGAAGTAGAGTCCTAATAGAGAAGTTTATCGTTCCACACCACCTGATTTCCAACTTCTCCACCACTTTGGCTCTTTTCACCCCAAGTCTGCTCAGAATTAGTTTACTGGTCCAAGTACTTCTACTACACCCATTCACACCTCCACTATGAAATCCACTCCATTTCATACCATAAATCCTCTTCTTGTAAATCCTCCATTAGCTCCTACCATGGTAGCATGGTATGCACCCCTTGTGTTACCACAACCATTGGTACCTTTGCCAAATGATTACCAATCTAGAATCTCACACTTCATCGGGGTTGAATCCACCACTACCCAACAACATGAAGATAGAATGAATGATGCTTTTGACTACATGGAATTAGAAGAGTAAACCACGAAGATGAGAATGTTTGCCCAAAGACTAGGAGGAGAATCTAAGAAATGGTTCAAAATCCTGGCTCCCAATAGCATACGTGATCTCCCTTCCCTTTACCAAACTTTCATAAACAAATGGGAAATCAAGAAAAACCCCCTTCAGATCCTCTCAGAATATAGCAATCTCAAAAGAAACATGAGGGAAAGTGTCGAGGACTATTGCAAAAGGTTCAATAGTTTTTATAGCACACTACCGCCAAACATGAAACCCCCATTAGGCTTAGCCTTAGCTAAATTTCTAGAAGGTTTTGATCCCGACATGGCCTATCAGCTGAGAAAAAAAGAGCCCCTTACCTAAGAATACATGCAAAAGGGAGCTATAAGTGTAGAGGCCAACTTAATTGAAAAAAGAGCTGGGCTAAGATTGGAAAAGAGGGTAGCCTGCAAATATGACACCATTCCCTCCACCTCCTCATATGATTCCAATATTGAAAACCTCCTTAGAACCATGGAAAGAATGATGGAGAGAATAAGCATAAACGAAAGATCAACCCCCTAGTCACAACCAATAGAATCCCCAAAATAGAAACTAGAATCAAAACTTTAGAAGAGACCTGCCCCAAAACAAACCAAGGGAAAATGATCAACAAATCAGGCCACCCTTCCAAGATATTTATGTTGACGAAGGGGAAAGAGATATTGAACAACCAGATGAAAATCATCTAAACTTAATAGGCTCTGATAGCCAGGGTGATGTTTTTCTCACAGAAAAAGAAAAAGTTTTTTTCTCCTCAAACCAAGATGAAACTGGCTATGAAGATTCCGAAGACCACGAATTGGGATTAGAAAAATCCATAATGGAATTCCATAGACGATATGATCTTAGGAGTAAGAAAAACCAAGACGACTCTAGGAAAAAAAACTCAACACTGCTATTAAGAAAACTCCCGAAAACATTATTAAAAGAACAACAAACAATAACACTACCATGGCTAAGAAAACTGATCCTAACACAGACAAAAATAGCTAACCAAGTATTGACACAAGATGTCTTAGTACCTCTACTAGTGGCCCTAAGAGAAACTTGTTGACCAAAGCCCTAAATCAGAATCAACAAATTAAAAATGTGGAAAAATTTATCGCCGATAAAACTAATGCAAATATGTCCAAAACCCAAGTACCTTTCAGTTTTGAAGGAGAAATTGCTAAAATCAAAATAACCATCCCTCTCACTGAGCTGGTAGCTCAGGATATGTACAGATCCCAAGTTCTGAAAGTTCTAAACATAAGAAATGATACAAATACTCCAAATTTAACTTATGATAAACCCGAGCTTTTTTTTGGTCCTGAAGTAGAGGGAAAATATCAAGGAGTTGTTCCTGCTTTCTATGTTAGCCTGAACATACATGAAAAAATCTTACACAATGGCATGCTAGATTCCGGTGCCTTGCACAACCTAATGCCTAAGGTGATTATGGAAATATTAGGCCTAAAAATAACCAAACCTTACAAAGACTTGTACTCTTTCGATTCAAGTAGAGTCCAATGTCTGGGTCTAATCAAGGATCTTTGTATCACTTTGGCGCAAATACCTACTAAGAGTCTAGTCATGGACATAGCGGTCATCGATATTCCCCCTAAGTATGGAATGGTTTTTTCCAGATCTTGGGGAGCCAAACTTCAAGTTAACCTCCAAATGGATATTTCCTATGCCACTATCCTTGTCTTCAATCAAACTAGGAGATTTACCGAGAATCCCACATGAAGTACATGGTCAGTAGCCTAGAGAGGCCAAACAACAGCCCAATTTATTCTATTCATTTAGATTTGGATTATTTTATCTTGTATAATTAAGATGAGATCAATGGACAAGTAAAAGGAAGTAAGAAAGAACTAGGCTCTCCAGGACACTCACACTCACCCCCAAATGAAAAGGATGATGACCAAGGCTCTAGTGACCCCGAAACACAACTTAGCGACAAAAACGAAGTAGAAAATTTTTGGAACATGAGCTTTTATGGTTCTTGTGGAAAAGCTGGTTCGGGAGCTGGCATTTGGATACATAACACAAATGAGGGTCATTCCTACAGACTAGATTTTCAATGCACTAATAATATTACAGAATATGAAGCAATCCTCCTTTGGTTTCACTTACTTGAAGACTTAGGGGCTAAGAAAATATCGGCCCAAGGAGATTTAGAAATTTTCACTAAAAAAATCAAAGGTGAATACTCAGCCAAAAATCTAAGATTAAGGGAATACATAAATGCATCCCTCTACCTACTCAAAACTTTCAAGAAATATGAGCTCACTTACATTCCTAGAGCCCAAAACAGCCTCGCCAATGAGCTCTCCTTTGCTTCCAGCAATTTCTAGATACCACCTATGAATGAACAATACCTTATCAAATTCAAACATCACCCTATAGTGCCTGACAACATTAATCATTGGAAAGTGTTTGAGAGTGATGAACAAATTGGTGATTTTCTTCAATCTAGAAACTAATTTACACTAATTAAATATAACTTAGAACATGAAGAAAGCGTCCTTACCAAAGATAAAAATCATGAAATAGAGTTTCCCTCCTTTTCCGATATAAATATGCTCACACGCCATTATGAGGATGAAATATTTGGAAATCCAGACCAAAAGGACCTGGAAGTCTTACAATGCAAAAATAACACATTACCAAGAGGGCTTGCACCATTAGAAAAATTGTTCGACTTTAATGATGTGGCTAAAAAACATAATATAGAATCTACTGAGACTGATGTTGAAGAATTAAACATAGGAAACGTAAAGGAGCTCAAAATTATTAAACTCTCCAAGACCCTTCCTCCTCACATAAAACAGAAGTATACTGAACTTTTTAAAGAGTTTAAAGATGTGTTTTCTTGGGGATATCAAGATCTAAAATCTTACGACACAAGCATTATTCAACACAAAATCCCTCTCAAAGAATACCAAAAACCTTTCAAGCAAAAATTAAGGAGAATCAACCCTGTGTTACTATCTTTAGTCAAAAAAGAAATTAAGAAGATGTATGTTGTCAGGGTAATAGTTTCCCTTAGATATTTTGAGTGGGTTTCCAACTTTGTGTCAGTTAGGAAGAAAAATAGGGAGATCATACTTTGCATTTACTTTAGAAATCTGAACAGGTCCTCCTTGAAGGATAATTATCCCTTGCCTAAAATGGACCACATACTTCAAAAGGTAGCTGGCTCTAAGAGAATCTCACTTCTTGATGGTTTTTCCGGGTACAACCAAGTGCTAGTATTCCCAAGCGATCATCATAAAACTACCTTCACCACACCTTGGGGTACTTTCATGTATGTTAAAATGCCATTTGGGTTGATGAATGTGGGGGCCACATTCCAAAGGGATATGGACATAGATTTTTTAGAGGATATAGGATACTTCATACTCATTTACCTTGACGGCATCGCTGTTTATTCTGAAACTAATGAAGAGCACTTAATACACTTGAGAATTTTTTTTGAAAAATGCAGGAAATATGGCCTGTCTTTGAATCCCAAGAAAACACTTTTTGGTCTCTAGGAAGGAAAACTCCTAGGCCACATCATCTCCAAATAAGGAATCAAAATAGATCCCAAAAGGATGAAGGAATATTGCAAATCAGTGATCCTAGAAACCTTAAGGAATTGCAGTCTTTCGTTGGGAAAATCAACTTCTTAAGGAGATTCATACCCAATTTGGCCAAAATTTTGAGAAATATTAAAAACATGCTTAAGAGGGAAATATGAGTTAAGTGGACTTTAGAGGCCAGGCAATATTTTGAACTAGTTAGACAAGCACTGACCCAAACACCTGTCCTAATAAGTCCTGATTTCAGCAAATATTTCTACATTTTCTCATTTTCCTCTTAACATACTGTGGTGGCAGTATTATTACAAAATAATACGCTAGGGAAAGAACAACCCATAGCTTTCTTCAGCAAAGCCCTTAGAGATTCCCCCCTAAAGTACAACATCATGGAAAAGCAGGCCTTTGCATTAATTAAAGCCTTGAAATATTTTAGAGTTTATATCTTACATTCTCATGTCATAGCTTTTGTTCCTCACACAGTTGTCAAAGACATTTTAAATCAAGATCCAGATGGTAAAAGAGGAAAATGGATTGCTATAATTTTAGAATATGACCTAGAAATCAGACCCACCAAGCTAGTTAAAGGACAAGGGCTCGCAAAACTCATGGCCGAAACAAATCTCCAAGCATTAGATATGAATTTTGTTGATACCTTAGAAGAACAAGAAGAATGAACAGCTCCTCATGTTAAAGAAACATTTTTAAGTTCATCTTGGTATGCTGATATCCTTTATGTACTATTTTATCTCAATGCTCCTCCTACCTTATCAAAGAAAAAATAAAGATTTCTGAAACAAAACGCTCTGAATTTCTGCATTTTAGATGGAGTTTTATATTGGAAAAATCCTATTGGTATACTACCGAAGTGTTTTCTTGAGGATGATGCAGGGAAGATCATGCATGAACTGCATGAAGGAGAATGTGGGGGCCATATTTACTCAAAAACCACAGCTAAAAAAATTCTTAGAGCTAGCTACTATTGGCCCACCCTTTTTCTTGACACCCACAAACTGGTCTTGACTTTTCATAAATGCCAAATTTTTGATGGCAAGAGAAAAATCTTACCTTTGCCTTTGCATCCTATCATTGTTGAAGCTCCTTTTCAATAATGGGGTTTAAACTTCATTGGAGAGATCCACCCTACTTCATCTGCCCAACATAAGTGGACCCTCACCGTCACTGATTACTTCACCAAATGGATAGAAGCCATCCACTCTAGGAACACCACTGAATCAGTCATTATCAAATTTCTTGAGACCAATATCTTGTCTAGATTTGGTTGCCCCAGAAAGATTATCCTAGAAAATGTTGATGCCTTTACATCCAAAAGAATGGTTGACTTATGTTATAAATATCACATCAAATTAGGATAGTCCAAAGCTTATTACCCTCAAGGTAACGGGTTAGCCAAGTCCTCTAATAAAACCCTGGTCAATATCATTAAGAAGCTTTTGGAACAGAATAAAAAAGCATCACATGGAAAACTATTACATGCACTATGGGCTGATAGAATAACCACCAAGAAATCAATCGATATGTCTCCCTATCAACTAATGTATGGCATGGATGCCATTTTCATGACATCTTTGGGACTCCCCATGATGAAACTACCACAAGAAGTACAATAAGAAGAAAATTACATGCAAAGGAAGATGAACCAAACTATCCATTTACAGTAGACGAGAGAGGAGGTATAGAAAAGAACACAGTTAGTACAAGAAAATATGAAGAAAATATTTGACAAAATAACCAAGGATAATGATTTCCAGATTGGAGATAAAGTGTTGAAATGGGACTCAAGGAGAGAAGACAAAGGTAAACATGGTAATTTTTAAAACTTGTGGAAAGGGCCATTCATTATCAGTTCAAATAGACGAAACAATTCCTTATTTTTATAAGAGCCAGATGGAACTGAAGCATTTGGACGTCCTGTAAATGGAAAGAAACTAAAAAATTACTTTTGTCAAGATCCTTATCTTTGGTTTTTCACTCATTTTTCATACCATTGTTTGAAGAAAAAGCCATGAAGATAAAAACACAAAAAAATAGAAAAGAATGGAAAAGAGGGCAGATTAAAAAAAAAAAAAAACAAGGTACAACCCCATACCCAAAAAATAGTAGTACTGAAAGTGTGCAAGCCTAAATTCCACTACTGGTGCAAAAAGAATGACTTCTTCAGTCATCTAGCCTAATCATGGTTGAACATGTTTTAAATTTATTATTGATAAGTTAGTGAAAAGAATGTTGGTCAAAATATTAAAGCTTGAGTTGTTGAAGAAAACATATTAGGAAAGAATGATACTGGTTCCACATGCTCAAAACAGAACAAAGGAGAAAAATAGGGATGAATATAAAACTATGTATCCTAGCCCCGATTTTTCTAAGTCTTATTTTGTACAAAAATAATATTTGTGTGTAGCTTGTTTTTATGCCACAAACCCATGATAGATCAGATTGCCCAATCCTGATTTAGTCATATTTTCAATTTCATGTTTTTAGCTTAGTGAATAAATCTTGTCAAACAGTTTAACCTTGAAAGTTGAATAGTATAGGTAGAGAATCAAAGGAGTTCATTAGCCTAATCTAAATGCCCGGAAGAAATAAGTGCAAAAGTAGATAGTTGTTTACTTTCAAAAATAAAAGGATGTCAAGGTTGCTAGTCTGAATGCACCTAAAGAATAAAAAATGACAGGCAAGTAGGTTGGGTAGGTAGACATGGAATTAAGCTGATCATATCTTTCATATTCTTGAGATCATAGCTTTAAGAAAGCATCAACAAGTAAAGAAAGGTAAAAATATACCCAATGGATGAGGCACTGGTCTCCATAAAGACAGAGATCTAAAATTCTAGATACCTCCTGAAAAGGAGCTGCCCTCCCCAAGTGGAGCCACTATTATTCATCAGTCATTTTTGAATTTTTCATGACTAAATGGTTATCCCAAGTTTTCTAGAAACAAATTTCATAGACATTGCAAGTTCTAGAAATCTCACTGCCTTCATTATCCTTAAGATATTTTTTCACTATTTCATGATTTCATCCTATCTAGCTTTGTCTTCCAGTATTAGAATACCCATTAAGAGCCCATGTCACCCATTTTATCTATATCTTGTCACCTTTGACCCAAATCCCCTATTTTTGTTTGGCCTAAAATCCCCACTGCTAGCTAAGCTCACCAATCAATTAGCTTGTTGGGTCCACGAAACTACTCATAAACACTGATATTCTCAAACTCTCTCTGTAGACTCTTTAATAAATCAAGTACATTGGGTTTTGGGTATTCAATACATTAGTTTATCGTGAAATCTGTCTCACATTTGATAAATCCTAGGTTCTAGGTTTCAGTCCAAAAGCCAAGTCCCAGAAAGCCTCCACTAGTCCACCTAGAGTTTCACAAAGTCATAGGCTGGATTTGGTGCCCTACAAAATCTGTTTTTCCTATATGAAGAAACTACATTTATACGAGGAAAGCACTGGTGATATTGTATTAAACTCATCAAAGAGATCATTCAAAAGGTATTTGGCCTGAAGCACAAGTTTTGTAGGGGGACAACTGCCCCTTTCTTACATTTCTGCAAAATAGTCAAAAGGCTATCAACCTAGCAAGAGGTAAAGCAATGAGAGGCACCATCACAAGAAAACCACTCGCAACCAAGAAGAAAGCAGCAAGGTATGGGTTTTATGGAATTAGGGTTTATGACTTTTTTTATTAAGAAATAAAGCAATACCATGGTTACAAAGGCAAAGGACACCTCAACCCCTTCAAATGATCATTGAAGACTTTTTAGACATAAGTAATGAGTTTGATAAGTTTTTCTTTGAGAACATAGAAGACAATACTGTTTGCTTTTTCTAAGCATCCCCAAAAACTCAGAAGTTTGGGAATATGGAAAAAGATTGTCAAACAGTGACAAAGAAGCCTCCTTCATCACAGCATATGGTTTCAAAGGGTTTTCAAACTACCTTCTAGGGTTTGGCAGACAAGCACTAACTCCACTTCATTGAAAGGTAAAATCAGAGGTTTTAAAGGAGATCAAGAAGGGCAAACATGAAAATCAATACTCCACTACACCAAAGGTATAAAAATGATGAAGAGTATCATCAAAAAGAGGCAAGAAGTGTCAGTTCAAGGCACTTTTTTCTGAAGAATTGTTAGAGGCATATTCATGTGGCCTGCGAAATAGATATACCCCTGGTTTACAGCAGAAAAATGGAACTCCCAACAAGGGCCTCCTTATCAAATGACTATTCTGCAAAAGATAGATGAACATGAATGACACTTTACAAGACTGTCAAAAGTGTTTTCTTACAAGAAAATTCATAAGTTCAAGGCAAGCAATATTTCAAATAAAGGTATCACATCTAAAAAGACAAAGCTGCTATTTATACTTAATGCCAGGGTATTTCTCCCACCAAGAGGTTTTTTCCTCATTACTTAAAGATAAAAAATCGCAGAATATCAGCCAAAGGGAGAAATTGCAAAAATGATAAGTTTGTTGTGTATAGGTGTTAAAAGTCATAAAATAGGTTCATTTTCCAAATATAGGTGAGAGGCATAGTATTTACTTCTTCAGGAAGGTTATCAATTTGAAAATAACTTTAAGAGGCCTCGAGCAGTGAAAAGAACAGAGTTCCTATCGAAATGCCACCTACAAGACCAAAGGAAGTCAAAAGGCACAGTGAGAAAAAGTAAGGAGAAATGAACCTTATAAAGTGGGTTTTACATTTGAATTTTATCAAAGGGTATAAAGAAACTTCAGCAAAGCATCTTCCATTCACCATTTGGATATTTGTAGAAGGAGTGAGGGTTTTTTTGAATATTCTGACAGAGTCCTCAGGTAGTTTTCAGGACGTTGCACTCCTAACAAGCTATGCTACACTCCTGTAGTGTCTCCCTGTACTATTTTCTGTTCAGCGCCGCGTTCCTGTGTAGAGCCGTTGCGCGCCTGTAGAAAACTCCGCATGCAACCTCTGCATGAAAACATGTTCAGGGCCACCTGACAGAAGTTGTGCTGCACTCCTACCATAGCGTGCAGTCTCTGCATGAAAACACGTTCAGGGCCACTCGATAGAAGTTGTGCTGTGCTCCTACCACAGTGTGCAGCCTCTGCACAAAAACACGTTTGGGGCTGCCCGACAGAAGTTGTGATGTGCTCTTGCCACAACATTCAACCTATGCTCGAATTTTTGTTCAGGAGGTGACCCGACTCTGCCCACAAGGTTTTCTGAGCTATTTTTTCTACTGGGGAGGCATTTTGAGAGGTATTTTGAACTTTTCCTATGTCTGCATGTTTTTCTAAAGATAAGGTCACAAAGAAAATTGAAAGTTGGTTTAGAGAAGGAAGTGAAATCCTAAAGAAAACACTTGGCCTACACACTGTTGGGCCTTAACCTAATTATAAACCTCACCATCTCATTCACCATTGTCACATCATTCTACAAGCAGTCTCAATTCTCTTTAAATATTTTGTGGCAGGGGTAAAAACAAAAAAAAACAAAATGTCTGAAGAAGAGAATGTTGACATTGATGAGGCAAGTCAAAGGCCTAAAAAGAAATAAAGGAAGGGAGGGATGCCAAATAGGTTTGAACCTATAAGCACTGAAGATTTGTTAATGTCCCCTACTATTGTTTCCTGTTTTCAAGAATTGGGATGATATGAATTCTGTAAAAGAGTACAAAATATCCAGAGTCTCCAGTTGACCAAGCTATTTTCCCTAAACCTTCATAATGATCAAGCACACCTAGCTGGGTCGAAATTTGAGTTTACCACCAATGCCATCTCTGGGGCCACTAGAATACCTTGCATAGGAGAAAGGTGGTTAAAACAAATGCATCTGGACCTAAGCCACTATCGCCCATTCTTGAAACAAAGTTGTCAAGCTGATTGCAAAACCATGTTCCCCTTCTCTCATCTATTGGACATATATGTTCTCCTAATGAAGATCATTATTAAATACTTCAACTGCAAGGTTAGGTTCTCCAGAGTCTATTCCTACCACATAAGAATCCTCATTCACTTCACCAAAACCAAGCTGCTACATATGCCCTAATACCTTTGCAAAATTATTGAGAAAATTTCTTCCATCATGAAAAAGAGGCCTCCATCCCAACAAATATCAAGACTTTTTTATCATTCCCTCATCAAAGGGATTGTCTGACACCAACTAGAACAACAAGGCATCCCTTGGAAGGCTTTCATCGCCCATCATGATTTCACAACTCCACAGCCTATCCCTATGCAAAGTCTGCCATCATCATCTCAAATTCCTCCTCACACACCTCCATCACCCTCCACTAACCTTGGTTCATCTTCTTCACATGAATCATTCCCTCAAAAAGACCTTCCTCATTCACCTTCCCCTAATAATTATGAAAATGAAGAAAGTAGTGAGGGAGAGGATGATGAAAATGAAGAAAGCAATGAGGGAGAGGATGATGAAAATGAAGAGAGCAGTGAGAGAGAGGATGATGCAAATGAAGAAAGTAGTGAGGGAGAGGATGATCAAAATGAAGAAAGAATTCAATGAGAGGAAGATGGATAAGAAGAAATAAGAGATGGCCAAGAAGAAAGAAGTGATGCAAAAGAAAGTGATAAAAGTAGTGATGCAAATGAAGAAAGCAGTGAGAGAGATGATTATGAAAATGAAGAAATTAGTCAGTCAGATGACAAGAAAAAATACCAAAATAGTGGTTGTAAAGATGAAGAGGATGATTCCAAGGACATAGGGTCAGAGGCATCTTATCAAGAGGAAAACAGTGAGTCTAGTGACAGTCAACAAACAAATGAAAATCAAGGAAAATAAGTAGACAATGAACAAAGTGACAGTGAAAATAGAAAGGAAAGTGGAGAGGAGGCATATGAAAGCAGCAAAGAGGACAAAGAATATAGTGACAAAGATGGAAAAGGCAGCCAAGAAGCAGAGTTTGAAAGTGATTTCAATGAGAAAAATAATGAAGATCATGAGCTAGGCAATGAATATGATGAACAGGACAGTGAAGAAGAAACCAGCCTAGAGAGCTCACCTAGTGAAGAAGAAAATGACCATCATAGTAAGGGAAAGGCTAATGAGAATGCCCAAGACAATGACCCTACCAAGAGTGCAAACAATGATACAAAGGCTGAGTTAGACAGTGAATATAGTGGGTGAAAATATGAAGAAGAGGATAGTCATAGAATGAAGATATCCCAACAATGATGAAGACACCTCTAGCACTGCAAAAGCAGAGGATGACAATGCTAAAGGTATTAACAGTAATGATGGCATAAGGGATAATGACAATTCTTATCAAAAGGGCAGTCAAGAGAAAGGTAAGAGAGATGCACCCACAGAGATCATCCATAAGGAAAAAAGCAGTCCTAAAGTCACTTATGATCAAGGTTTGCAAGTGGAACTTGTTGTACCTTTTCTCATTACCTATCAAAGGGGAGTGAGGCATGTCTTTGTTGTCTCAAAAGGGAAAGCGGCCATGTCATCCTCCTCAACTCAAATGATTGACAAAGGTAAAGAACAAGTAAAAGAGGAAGAAGACAATCATGAAGATGAGAGAGAATTTGAGTTCATTCACATAGATAGTGATGAGGAAAATGAAACAAGAATTGAAAAATATCTCCTACAAGATAGGAATGCATAGATCAGGGATTTGGAATTTGAATTAGAGAGAGCTAAGTATGTCATTCATTTCTTACAAATGCAGAACAAACAAATGAGTGGCCAGCAGGCCATCTATGAAGCAAGGGTGCTCAAATATCAGAAAGAGGCTCGAAGAGCACAAGTGAAGTTGGAGGAGTACATGGGAGCCTATGAAGAAATTGAGGACGAGGAGGGTCAGTCTATAAGGAGGCCTAGAACTATGGGTCTAAGAAAGGCTTTGGCATGAGAAATGGAGCAAGAATTAGCGCAAGCACAACAATTTCCCGTCACTGAACTCCTTGCCATGGAAATTGAGCATAAATGAGAATCATGGCTTGAAAGGGCCAACATACATCTTGAGACCAAACTGAAGAAGGTGAACAGAGATTTGAACTTGCAAAGAAGAATTACTGAGAACTATAAATGAAGAAACCACTTTGCAAGGAAAAAACTCAAAACTACCCAAAATGAGGGTTCGTCACCAAAAGATGAAAAATACCAAGCTAGGATATTATTTTGGCACAAGCTTCTCTACAGGTATCTAAGGACCCATGAGGCTCCTACCTACCAAATTTGAGAGAAATTGAACAAGATTTTGTTTTTTGCAAATTTTGAGACTAGGAGCGCAGTGTACCAAGTGTTGCACTTTTTCCCAGAGCATCCTCGAGAGGATAGGTTTATATTTTTGGATTCCCCATCATTATAGGAGTTATGGGAGTATGATCAGCAATTTTCAAGTCAAACGGAGTTGTTTTGATCCCCCAAAAGGGTAAAAACACTCGTTTTTCCACCATTCTGCCCACTTTTCAGAGCATGCGCTGACCTCTTAGTAGTCTTGGAATTTTCACTTTTTGGACAACTTTTAGATGTCTGATTGAAGAAATAAAGGCATATCAAGAAATTATACTTCAAGGGATTTCCAATGCATTGTCTCAGAGCCTTTTTAGACATCGGGAAGATCTGCAAAACACTGCTGCAAAAAGGCCTATTTTTGTGCTGTGCTCCTGGCATAATTTCAATGTTTGACATAGTGTGTTGCGCTCCTATAGATGATTGGGAAGAATGTGTGTTTGGAAAGTTTTCACATGCTTTTCAGGGCCTAAAATTCAATATAATTTTTATTTTTAGCCAGAAAATATATTTGTTAGATATTTTTGTGCCTTGGGCCTTGCAAGGCCTCAAGGACAATTTAAGATATTTCTTGTTGGCCAATAGGCTTCTAAATTCTCTAGTTGGTTCTTCTCTTCCTTGCTTGTTATATAAGGGATGAGGATTCATTATAAATACTTGAGAACTTGATATGTTAAGAGAAATTCATGGTTTTTAAAAGTTTAAGAACAATTTAGTATTGTGGAGCTTGTGGATGGATTGCCTTGATTGATGGTGATGAAGGCTTTCTTGCAAGATCCCTGAGTTTAATTAATGGTTATGTATCTCTCATGTGTTCATGTTTTTTCATGCTTTCCATACGTCCATATTTCTATTTTTCAATAGCTCATAAAAGTATAGGATGAGAAATGTTGCTTGAGCCACCCCAGTCCTCCTTGTTGGAACACCTAATCCTACATGGGTAGGTGTGGAATTCGAAAAGTCACAATGGAGTCCAAGTGACCTTGGAATATGAAACCAAGAGTCACACCATTGTACTATAAATGTACATTCTTGTATAATGGAAAATAAGAACGCCTCACGCTTATCTTTCAGTGTGTGTTTGAGTCTCTTGTGTGTGCTCATCCTCCTCATACACCATGTGTGTGCTTTAACATGGTGTTTAACATGGTATCGGAGCAGGCAATTTCTGGCCCTGCTCCACTTTGAATGAGCCATTTGTGTTTATGGCCTTTGCATATCTGCAAAATTGTTGACATTTTTGCAGCATTTAGAGAGTTTTTGAAGACATTTTGCAGCATTTCGGCATTGGCTTTGAGAAGGAGCCGCATTCAGTGATTTTGCAGCATTCAGAAGTTTTATCTTGGAAAAGAGCAGCCTTTAAAATCCCAGCATTCAGCATTTGTTTTTTGAAAGAGCGGCAAACGTACTTGCACATGCGAAGAGTTTATTTTTTTTACGCAATCTACGCATTTTAAATTCCGCATTTAAAGAGCTGTTGGAAATTGTTTAAATTGGGTTTCTGAAGAAGAAGTTTCTGAGTTTTAATGGAAAAGATTTCTGAGTATTTTTAAGTTCTACATTGAAGAGCTGCTGGAATATTATTCAAAGTGGTTTTTTTGAAGAAAATTTCTGAGTTTTTCATTGAAAAAATTCTGCAATTCTGGGTTCTTCTGCTGTTGGGCTATTGAAAAAATTTTGGGTTTCTCTGCTGCTGGAAATTTGTACTATTGCTTTCATTTCTGCAATCTGCTGCCTGTATTTCAGAGTTTAAAAATCTGTTGTTGTTTCAAAGGTCTTCTACTCTTCTTCTCTGTTGTTTTAACATTTAAAAAATAAATAAAAAATAATAAAAAATAAAAACCAAATTTTGGCCTTTCGGCTCCCTTCTTTACCTCTGCAACTCCTCTTGACGGCCCCTCCTCACGCGGCCCACCTGCCTACGCTTCACTCCTCCCCTATCACACGACCCCCACTCCTATCTACGCACGGCGCCCCATCTCTCAACCTACGACGCTCACAAATGCGGCCATACCTCTCAGCCCCTACCATCGCACAACTCACGCGCTCCCTCAAAACTTACTTAACACGGCCTCTAATCACAGTCACAATCCCCAAACTCTATCCACCATCCTATCTACTTCCCCTTGCTATACGCCCTCAACGCTCGATCGAACACCTCTCACCACGCGGTCGTCCTCACTCCGGCCTCTCCCCGCTTACACCCCGACACTCCACTTCACCATAGATTCCACAACCCTCCACGGATACACTACCTCTCCCTTACGGCTCTCCATTACTCACATTCGACTCCCCCTTCCATTTTTTAAATTTTTTAATCCCCCTCCATATAAATCCCTCTCCTCCTTTTTAAATACCACCACCCATTAATTCGATCCCCATTATCCCATCCCATTTATAATACTCTTCCCATTTAATTTTAATATTCGACTCCTCCTTAAATTACTTTCCCCTCCACTTTCATTTAATTTTTTATTATTAAAAATTCCCTTTTCCCATATTTCATTTTAAAATATTTTTTAATTAAAACCCCCCACCACCATATAATTAATCCCTTCCCCACCATATAATTAATACCCCCCTTCTCTTTTTAATTATTTTCCTTCCCATTTTAAAATTAAATCCCTTTTTAACTTATTCCCATTTTTTAATTAATTAAAAAAAAAAAAAACAGCAGAGAGAGAGGAGAGAGAGGAAGAAGACAGCGGAAAAGAAGAAGAAATGGGATAATGAGAAAATGATGAAATGACAAGAAAAAGTTGCAGATTTGACATTGTATGCTTTGTGACATTGATTTGAAAAGTGAATTTTTGAAGAATTTTACATGAGAAGATAAGTTTGCCATCAGTTTTAAAACAACTATTTGAAGGAAAATTCAGCTGCCCAAGGCTTCTTGCACAAGTTGTTTCCAGCTACACTTTTACACATATTTTGCAAAGATATTGACATTGTATTCATATTGCTTCTTCATTCATAATCAGTATTTGAGTTGTTGGATTGTTGATTGCCCTCCATCATTTGAGGAGCACACTTTGTACTTTGAGAATTTCTTGAGTCATTTGTATTTGTTGCATCACATTGTAAACGGGTGCATTTTTCGGTTGAAGCCGACACCCTTTCATTTTTTTTTTGAGCCTAAGTTGTCAAAATGGCTAAAATCAATGAGGTATTAGTGTTGTTGAATAACCTCATTCATTCAAATGTTGATGACATGATAAAAATAAGCAAGGATGCTCTTTGTAAAATTCACAGTTGTTTGCAAGATGCACATGAAAAGATCGAGTTTTTGCAGTTGGAATCTCAACTCCAACAAGATGAACTTCAGAAAAAGAGTCACCATTCTGAACCTGTTTCTATTCAAAAGATTGTGAAAGACTCTCATCAGAAGAAAGAAGGTAAAGTTGAAGATGATTCACATTCAGTTCCTTGTTCAAGAGCAAATGTACATGCAGATGCAGCAGTTCAACCTGCACTTCCTAAGCCCATCATGAGACCTTGGGAAGAGCTTGTCCACAACGAGCACCGAACTGGTCTTGGATATGACAAGGATGTGTCCTTTCATATTCCAGACTACACCAAGCCCATTCAATTTCAGAGTGCTGGATTCCTATATGACAGTTCACTTGCAGCTGTTCCAGATCCTGATCCACAACAACAACAAATTGAGAAATGCCAACACTGTGATCGAGTTGGCCATATGAAAGATCACTGTTTTGATCTTCATTCATGCAAGCACTATGGTTGGCACACTCATTCTTCAGACAGATGCTTCAGAAACAAGCCTCCTGCAAGAACCAAAGTTCATCTTGGATGGATCGCTTCTTGGCAATGGGCATCGGCAACCAAGAAGATGTTTAAGACACATGTTAGAACTTATTCACAGATATTGAGCAAACTTGCAGTTGAGTTTTCACCATCATCTCACCTTGTCCCTGCCAGGGGGGAAAATGGTGGTCATGTACAAGCTTCGATGACGGATCAAGCGAGCTTTGAGCCACAATCTCTCATTCTATGTTCGAGTGCCAGCAGTTCAAGCGAAACTGAGCCACAATTCGTCATTTCGGATTCGGAGATGTAGCCGGAGACACGGATGCCCATGAGCATACCTTCGGTTGGTGGATAACCTAAAACCATCATTTTCGGTTGGTGGATAACCTAAAACCATCATCTTTGGTTGGTGGACAACCTAAAACCACCACGGAGTAGTAGTATCCCCTGGTTTTGGAGTCGAGTCACCCTTTTTTATGAGGGACAATTCCTCTAGCAGAAGCCTTCAGCTTCTTGCCAGTTTTGGAAGAGTTCCGGGAACTGCAACAAGTTTTGCGTTCCAGTGTTTGTGGTCATCCTAAAACCACCTCTTTTTTCCAACATTTCAGAAGAGTTGATTCAGCCCAAGTGCTGCCATGTATATTTGCATATTGTATTACAACTCTTTTCTTGGACTCACACATACCCCTTCGGATTAAGGGGGGATGTTGGAACACCTAATCCTACATGGGTAAGTGTGGAATTCGAAAAGTCACAATGGAGTCCAAGTGACCTTGGAATATGAAACCAAGAGTCACACCATTGTACTATAAATGTACATTCTTGTATAATGGAAAATAAGAAAGCCTCACGCTTATCTTTCATTGTGTGTTGTCTCTCTTTTGTGTGCATTCTTCTTCCTCATACACCATGTGTGTGCTTCAACATGGTGTTTAACACTCCTATTAGCTATTGTTTTCATGTTTTCTTCTGCTGGGTTAGCTTAAAGAATTCTTCATTACTCATTAGGCCCACCTAAGCTTGTTTATTTCATTGCTAGATTAATATTCTAGTTTATAAACATGATTCATGGTAAGCCCTGCTTGTTTTATGCTATCTATACTCTGTCTTGAAATCTCTCTTTGGTGTATTGATTGATAGGTTAAGTCAAACAAGTCTTGTTTCGATCCCCTTTGAATATGCTTATCAGTTTTCTTAGAATTTCTTTATAGTTTAATGAATGATTTTTAGGCATTCCCTCTTCATTTACTGATTCTATTTATCTCTTATATGTTTTCAAATTTTGAAAGTTGAACCATTGAAGTTAGATAAGTTGTCTTGCTTCTGTGTTCTACTAGATTGTTTATCTTCAATGTTTATTTGTTTAAAAGTATTTTCATTGAGTAAATGGTTCACCCTGTCTCATGATTAGTATATTTTTCTTATCACTATTAAATACCTCCCTATTCATAGGTATTTGACAAAGGATTATTAACTGCCCTTTGCCCTACCTTGGTTCCCAAACTTATTTTCCGTTTCACCTCACACATAAACTTAAAAGATCCATTAACTACACTAGATTTGCCCTGTGATGTACCCCGATTCGCTACCAAGATATCAATAACTTCATAGAATCCATTGCCCAATTGATTTGATAACCTCTCACTCCACCTATCCTACTTGATCATCTTACCCCAACCCAAAAAAAACAAACAAACTGACACTTTACGACTAGCCTAAAATCAATCATCTAAAGCGAACAAGTTCACATCCTTCACGTAATAGAGAGAGCACTCTCTGAGTCTAGGATGGCTAGGTCCTAGGACTCCAAAGACTGGTTTGATGTTACCCTGTCATTTGGTTTACCAATCTTCCAAATCACAGGACTCTAACAATCTCCATCTCCTACTCTATCTTAGCCAACACATTAGCCTCATATCACACCAATATCATCATGATGATCTAATTGCATAAAATGACCTTATGCACAAAAACCTCAATCAAACCAATGAAAATTTTACCATATGCACCCACTTGACATGCATAACCAATCACGAAAGACCAATGCATGCTCAACAAATGAAATCACACAAGAAAGAATATACATATAACACTGAATCACGACCGATATGTGACCTAGCATAAATAATCAATGGATGTATAATATGTAAAAATATGTAAGAAAGCGTGCGCAAACAATACATAAGCATGAACAACAGATAACCAATCATACACTCATAACAACATGTTGAAGACCACACCATCAACACTTGCATGGTGACACCACTACCACCATGGTGAAGATAACATAGATGAAACAAGAACATACACCATGGTTATGAGAAAGACATATGAAACCAACAGAAATCATGACTAAGACACCCCCCATCCAGTCCAAGGGCTTAACCATACTTTCATACCACTGTGTCGTATCATATATTACACAAAAAGAACAAAAACCAAACACCACCCAAGGAGAGTGAAACCACGCTCTAATACCACTCTGTAACATGCCCTTCCCACATCTACCTAAGTCACTAGCTAGCCAAGGTATACATGTGACGATAGGCTACAATAATGATATTTAACATCCTATTTGACCTTAAGGAAGTGGAACTGACGGAAAACACAACCTACAAACCTTGTACAATAAGAAAAACACCACAAGTACATAACGCAACCATTCAAGAATGTTACCCCTCAGTGACACTAACATTTTGACCCTCTGTGAGCCATAGCCGCAGGCATAACACTCAATTTCAGGGGCTACGATGCTATATTTGTAGGAACAACACTGCATGTCAGTGGATAGGGTCCCAAAAACTCAGTGTTGTGCCTTCATATCTAGGATTTTCGCAATATTTTTAGGCCTAGAGCCAAGGAAACTACCCAAAAATTCATGAAAAATTAAGGGATGTTAAATAACAATAGGAAAATGATACAAATTAAATCACATAAAAATGAACTCATATGGGATCATCCTAGCCATGACAAGCATTTTTCAGACATTTCACAAAAAATGAATCTACATGTGTAAACAAAATATTTCAGCATAGGGGTTGTTGGGAATACTGAGAGGGGCGAGGGCGCGGGGGGGGGGGGGGGTGAATCAGTATTCCTTTCAATTAGAGAATTTCTTAATCTTCAATTATTATCAGTGTTTGTACAATGATAGCAGCAGACAAGAGGAACACAAATGCACACAGTTTTTAAGCTGGAAACCCAATCCGAGACAAAAACCACCTAGTGTTTTTCTAATAATTATTTAATATTCAACCCCAATTGAAAATATAGCTCCAAATTCCTAGAATCTAGAAAAGAATTATTCTCCAGTTCCCATTGGATGGAGAATCCAATGCCCGATATTCTTCAGTAGTCAACTGAACGAATGCCCCAACACCGAATGAGCTACAAGTCACCCTAGCACCACCCTACCACCCTATAGAAGAATAAAATAAGATTGGAATCCCGTACCAAGGAAAATGGTCCACTTTACAATGACATAGAATGATGCAGAAGAAGAATATATACTAGACCATAAACCCAACTTTGACACAACCACCTGATGATGATCCTAGACCTCCCAACACTGCCTCTTCAACCCTTGGAAGATAGACACTAATACAATTTTTTCAATAATGTATTTACAATGACTTAGTACAATGATACCTTTACAATGATTGTATGCAGTGCTGCCCACTTGAAGACTTCATATGATGAACTTCTTGCTGTTGTTATGCTCATTTGTTGTTGCTCTTGTCATGCTACCCTCTGCTGCACCTTGTTTTTCTTTGTTGTCGTAGAAAGTCTGGTCCTTTGCAGCCCTTGACAACACATGATCTAGCTTTTTCTTGCCTTCTAGGAGCTCGATATTGAATCTAGTGTATATTTGTTATTTTAGATCCTAAATATCTAATTTTCAGTACTGTAGTATTCCTCTGAGTCTTCTTTACAATGCCATAGGTTTGACCTAATTTATATTCTTCAAGATAGATTTATACCCAATCTCTCACAATTCCCTAACTATGGGCCGTTTCAGCAGAGAGTAATTGTACGGAGTGCCACATGTCAATGTTTCTGCATTTGGCTCTAAAATTGATAGATAGAATAGCACAGGCTATGCATTATCTTTGACTTTTTACCAAATTCCAATCTGATACTCAGAGAGAGAGCTATGATGAATTTACCAAGGTCACTTCTTTGAGATGAATTTCAAGAGCTTGCAAAAACCATGAATTTCACAGATCATATCTACAAAACTATTACACACCTTGATCTGAAATTTTTACAGCAGCTTCCTCAGGCTTTCAGATTCACCTCATAGAAATTTTAGCATCCGACCCTTCGTAGCAAAAAAGTTAGAGCACAACTTCCACGATTACCTGTTTCAAATGGAGAGATCCCTTGCCTAAGGAGGAAATGAAGATCACAATTTATATAAATGCTTAAGATGAGAGGGGTTTAAACAAGTGAAAGTGGGAGGGATTTTAGGAGCTTAAAAAATATTAATTATGACTTTTCAACGACCCATGCCCCAACCCCATGGGGTTTTAGCCCACTAACTAGGGGTACAAACTTCAAACATGAATATCTCTCAAACCGTGAAGAATTACATGGCATGATATATATCAACGGAAACATCTCGAAAAGTAGAAACCATCAAAAGCATTATTGACCCAGAATATATTAATTTGATAGGTAAAAATTCCCATGCAATATTTGGTTAGCCCCTGGTGTTGCTTGGGTTGACATCAATGACAACCACTGATCAACAATCTCCCCCTTTGGCATTGATGGCAACACAAGTACTCCCCCTATGATCATGACACCTATTCCTACAACATTATCTCCCCCTTTGACATCAATGGTAAAGGGTAACTCCCCCTAAAACACAACCATTCCAAGTCAACGTTGGGAGGAGATTTCAATGGATTTTATCACAGGTTTACCTAAGTCCAAAGGAAAGAGTGTCATCATGGTGGTAGTTGATAGACTTACCAAGTATGCACACTTTTGTGCATTATCTCATCCATTTAAAGCAAGTAGAGTTGCTACTACATTTATGGACACAATTCAAAAGCTACATGGAAACCCAAGGGTTATTGTGAGCGACAGAGATCCCATTTTTACTGGAAATTTTTGGACGGAGTTATTTTCTTGTTTGGGTACTCAATTAGCTCATAGCTCATCTTATCATCCTCAATCTGATGGTCAAACTGAGATAGTAAATAAATATTTGGAAGGATATCTTCGTTGTTTTGTATCTGATAAACAAACACAATGGGTCAAGTGGTTACCTCTCGCTGAATGGTGGTATAACACTTCCTTCCATACTGCGGCAAAAATGACCCCATTTATGGCACTTTATGGATATCATCCACCATCCATCACATCATATTTAAGAGAAAATTCGAAGGTTCAAGCAGTGGAAGATCACATCGAGCATCGGCAAGAAGTTCTCCAACTCTTAAAGGATAACCTGAATTTGGCACAAAATCGAATGAAACAACAGGCAGATCAACATCGCAGCGAGAGAAGTTTTGATGTAGGAGATTGGGTATTTTTACGGCTACAACCATACAAACAAATGTCCCTCAAGCAAGCTAAGAAGGATAATAAAATATCGCCAAAGTACTATGGTCCTTACAAGGTGTTGCAAAAGATTGGTACTATGGCATACAAATTGGAGCTTCCTGCTTCTTTGTGAGTGCATCCAGTTTTCCATGTTTCATGCTTAAATAAGGTTATAGGTGAAAATATTCCAATTCAAACAATATTGCAAGAACTTGATGAGGAAGGAAAAGTCATATTGGAACCTGAAGCAGTCACGAAAACAAGAACTCGACATCTATGTAATCGATCAATTTCCGAGTATCTCATCAAGTGGAAGAACTTAGCCACTGAAGATTCTACATGGGAGTATGAGAAGTTTATACAGAAGCACCCAGAGCTACTCAAGTGTTGAGGACAACACTTTTTTGAAGGAGAGGGGCATCTTAGGTCCCTATATTACCAGTATTGTCCCTTATTGTTGTTAGTGTAACCCCTTTATTGTTATTATTGTACCCTTGTAACCACCATTTGTTACTATTGTGCCCTTAAATTATTATTGTTAGGTCAGCTAGGATTACATTGTGGCCCACCAGGATTACATTATGGCCACATGGACTCCTATATATAGAAAGGAGGTTTTGTAAATTGTATCATCAGAGAATTGTTCATTTATGTAATGTATTAGAGGTTGCCCCCTCGAAGTGGCTCATTTCTAAGGCGTTGATATCTCTTTTCTTCTATTTTTGGAGCTGGTTACACAACAATTAATGTTTAAAAGGACTTTTCATTTCATCGTCTAGTTCTCATCATCAAAGTTAAAATCCAAGGAGCAGCTATAAGTGTCATGGAAATTTTAAAAATGTTGGTAATTTTGATTATTTGTGGGATATGTATCCTTGCACATTTTTTGATGCATCTAATCATTGTGTGGTTGATTTTGAACGATGGCAAGTGATAGTAAAGAGAATGGATTGAATTCTTCGTATAAAGAATGAATATCCTTCCTCAAGTTTGAAGAATTCCTTTTTGATGTGCAAGAAAAAATTATTTTTGTACCCATTGTAACATAAATGGATATGGAAATGGAAGGTGTTGGAAACTTCATCCAAAAATTTGTCCCAAGAAGGATAAAGAGTTCATGCAATCCATGGCAAGGAAAGAAATATGTGGAAAAGAGGATACTGGTGTACTTCTTAAGACAACCTTCAAAGCAGAGATGATGCAAAAAGAAAACCCATAAGCCTTGGAGAGGAAAATTTTGGGTAGATTGTTTTGTATAGTTTTCTTGACTTATAAACTATAAATAATTGTTGATTATTACCATTAGGGGTACCATGTAAATTTAAGGCAAGAATAATCACTTATTTTCAACAAGTATGTTTTTCTTTGACATGTTATGTTATGTTTTCTTATTAATGAGTCCAATTGTTTGAGGAATTTTTGGAATGAAAATTTGTATCTCATCCAGTATGTCTACAAGTGTTTCCAGATGAAGCTTGTTGTGAATGAAATATTTGATAAATATTGTATAGAAAACTATCTTTATGTGGACAAAGCCAAATGTGGCATTGAATCACTGTAGCCAGATTATTTTTTAGTACAAGTGGAGCTTGAGGATAGTAAAGAAAATTTTGAATCAGTTCATGGAAAGCATTGGGTTTCTTTTGATTTCCAAGATGGAAAATCAATTTTGTCTTTAGCGAAGAGGGACTTCAAGATGAATTTTTTTTCAGCCAAGAAAGATTTTTTTGGGGAGACTGTTCATATTCCATCCATCAAAGTTTTTTTTCCTGCATATTTATAAGAATTGTGGCTCGATTCTTGACAGGAAGGTGAGGACTTGATGCAGAGGATAGGTGGAGTACCTTGATTGAATATTGAAGGCACCAGTTGAAACATTACATAAATAAATGGGATTGAGAAAGTATATGAGTTTTTTTCCTCGTTTTGCATGTTAGGAGAAAACAATTTTTTGTGTTCAAAAGTTCTAGTGGGGAAGCATGAACTAGAGATCAAAATTTGGCTCAAAAAATGAAGTACCTAAAATGTTTAAAAACTCAAATAAATTCGTAGTGTTCATCATTGTGAATCCAATGATGCTTGAATTCCCTCAATCCGATATCCTATAACAAGGTTATGATGTTCTAAATATTTTTATCAGAAAATAAAAATAAAAAAAATCAGGTAGGTTGATTGGGCTACTAAAATGGAAGCTTGTACTAATGATGTCATGATGATGTTAGCATTACTATTGGGTGTATTTTGGGCCAATCACAGCTCACTAAGTTTCAAGTTCATATAGGTGCAAGTAGGAAAAATTTCATTGATCGAAGTGCTGATTGGTTGGCCCAATAGAAGGTTTCCATGTGGCACAACTAGATGTCACCACATGGTTCTTTGTTATTGGTAAACAAAATTGTTTTGGGCTCAGACGCCTTGGTGGGAATCGAACCATAAACCTCCCACAATATATTCTTGATCTCCACCGCTACGTCAAGTATTATTTCTTAACCCATATGTCTACCACATATATTTATTGGCATAATATTGGTCCATTTGGAGAAGGGTTCAAGCACTGAGCCCCAACCCTTGGTTATATTCACACTCCAGAAGACCTTGCACAATCACAATAGTGGAGCTGGAACCAACCACTAGTAATGACCACTTCCACTGGACCATGGTTAAGAGAAAAGGTTGGAAAGCAGGGAGGGACCAACCCCTAGTCATAGGTCAGTCCACTAGATCACCGGTGAAAGGTTGAGTGCTCGATAGAGAGTTCCAGACACTTAGCCATAGCACTTGGTCACATGTTATCCAATATGACCCTGCGTATATTTTCAAGGGAGTTTCGTAGAGTCAAATCTTCGGCCCTGGGTATATGGGATCCCATACAACCATAGGACGACATTCGAGAGGGCTCTAGTGGAGGGGGAGGGTAGTTAGCCCTGACCCCCAGCTACATCAACCTCAACGTGACCTTCCTTGACTGAATGGGTGCCAAAGCAGGCAGGGGTCATATTTTTTGCCCCAAACCCCAACCTTATGGTGCACCTGTGGCCCTATTTTTTCATTTAAGGGGTTATTAACAAAATTAGTGAAGCAAAAAAAATGCACCAATGGCGAGAGAGATTGTCGCTTCTCGAACAGTTTTAAGGGCAGATTTGTCACACAATTAGCAGGTTATACTAGATTAACAGACGAATAACAGAGCTAGGCTTGGACACCTAGCTCAAGATAATCGTATGTATGGGTTTTTGAGAATTCTGAAATCATTGGAAGCCTCAATTTACTGATTGGAGCACTTCTGGAAACAATTTTTGCAAGATTGAATCTTTGGTTGCCAGGGAAAACTAATGGTTTGAAGAAGTTTTGAAGGATTTTTTAGGATGGAGAGAACCTTGTAGGTCTTTTTCAACCTTCATATTTTATTAGGAGCAACTATGACTTCTATGGTGAAATATTTTCTCATTATCTTTTTTGAGGAAACCTCTTTTTAGTATTTCAATGTGTAGTTTTTGTACATGTTATGCTCAATTTTCAGACGGAGTACAAGGTCTTTATTTGAGATCCACTTTCATTTTCATTGTTTAATGATTGAATGTAGGTGGTCATATTTTTTATAGTGAGATTTTTTGCAGGAGAATGTCTCCTTGAATGGGAAACAAGACACTCATTTTGTCAAAAAAATTCATGTACTATTTACCAATGAAATTTATGGGGTAGACTAGCTTTTTTAGTAGGCCCAGAGATGTGTCCCAAGAGGGATGAACTCCGTCATCATTTTTTTTTTTGTCTCTCTTCATGATTTCTATGTCGAGTTACATGTGGACATGTTTCTTGTTTGAACTTCATATGAAAACTAACTCAAAATCCTTGAAGATAACATAAACTTGTTTATAATAAGACCCACTTTTGTTTATGTGAAAAGCATCATAGGAAATTCAATGTTTAGGAAGGAGAATTTATCCTTAAATTTCAATTCAATTTGTATCAAATGTGGTTCTAACAAAGTTTAAGGCATTGGGAAGAAGCTTAAGTTTTAAAAAATCAATAGCTAGAGGAGATTAACTTTTCTCTTCGAATGGAGAATGCTGAGCAAAGGAGAATGATTGAAATTTTTGAAGAGGATAAGAGGCATATGTTACTTTATTTGCAACATGTGCTGGAGGAACAAGTTGATGAGATTTATAGTATAGAAGTACCAAATAATTCCGCCAAGATGAAGGCAATTTGTGGTCATGGTTCAAACATAGGATATGGACCCTATGTGGAGAATTATGTTTGTATGTTTTGTCAAAATCTAAAATATTCTCCTTATGTTCATGTTGGTAAAATTGGGTGGCTTGAGTAATCTTCAAATTCTCCATTAGAATTTTAAATAGAAAATATGGGTGGTAAATCCAAGGAGGTAATCAACATCTCTAGTTGAAATCCTTCAGTTTATGTTAATAACAAATATTTTCCAACCTTTTAAAATCGTACTAAAGGCATTAGTATGAGTTTATTATCTCAGATGGGTTATAAAGGAGGAGTCCTATAAATAAATGGCCATGTTATTGCTAATCCTATCTAGGTGAAGGCACGATTATGATATCAAGGATTGGGTTATGTTCATAGAGAGTTTGGAAACTGTTATAAACTTTTCGAGGCAAAGAAATCATCAAATGGTGATATGTGATACAAGATGGTAGTGATAATGGAAATTTGTCTCCCAATAGGGATAAATGTTTCAAAGGACTTTTCATTCCATCTTCTATTCCTCATCGTCAAAGTTACAGCCCAAGGGACAGGTATAAGTTTCATGATAATTTCAAAAATGTTGGTAATTTTGATTATTTTTGGGACAAGTATCCTTACGCATTTTTTGATGCAACTGATTATTGTGTGGTTGGTTCTAAGAAACACAAAGTTATGGTCAAGAGAATGGACCAAATTATTGGTAAAAAGCATCAATATCCTCCCTCAAGTATGTATACTTCCTTGTCAATAGGAAAGATAAAGTATTTCTGTACCCATTGTAACATGAATGGGAATGGGAATGAAAGGTGTTGGAAACATCATTTGTATCTTCGTCCAAAGAAGGATAAATAGGTCATGCAATCCATTGCAAGGAAAGAAACAAGTGGAAAAGAGGATACTAGTGTAGTTCCTAAGGAAACATACAAAGCAGAGAAGATGCAGAAAGAAAACCCATAAGCCTAGGAGAGACAATATTGGGTAGACTGTTTTGTATAGTTTTCTTTCTTTGTAAATTATTAATGCTGGTTGATCATTGAAATTTTGGGTAATTTGTAAAGTGAAGATAAGAGTAATCACTTATTTGAAACAAGTATGTTTTTCTTTGACATTTCATCTTATGTTGGCTTGTTAATGTGTCCAATGGTTTGAGGACCTTTTGGGATGAAATTTTATATGTCATTGAGTATGTCTACAGTTCTGCAATGTACTCATTGATACAAGTGTTTCAAGCTACATCATGTTGTGAATGAAATATTTGATAAATATTGTATAGAAAATGACTATGTTTATGTGGACAAAGCCAAAAGTTTCATTGAATCATTGCTGCCAGATTACTTTAGCATACAAGTGTAGTTTGATGATAGTAAAGAAAAGTTTGAAGCATTGCATAGAAATAATTGAGTTGCTTATGATTTCTTATATGGAAAATAAATCTTGTATTTAGCAAAGAGGGACTTTAATATGAATTTTGTTTGAGCCAAGAAATATGGTTTTGATGAGAATGTTCAGATTCCATCCATCGAAGGTAAGGAATTCACACAGAGGATGGGTGGAGTACCTTGATTTGATCTTGAAGGAACCAATTGAAATAATATATAAAGGATTGAGATTGGGAACTTTTATGAGTTTTTTCTTTATTTTGTTCGCTAGGATAAGATAAATTTTTGGGGTCCAAAATTTTTTATTTGGGAGGTATGATCTGAAGATTAAAATTTGGCTCAAAAATTTAAGTTCCCAGAATATTTCGAAATCATAATAAATTCTTAGTTTTCATAATTTTAATTCAAAAAAATCTTGAATCACCTCAATCCGATGTCGTATGACATTTTTATGATGCTTAGAAGTTTTTGCCCAACAAAAAAAACAAATTCAGGTAGGCTAACTGAGCTGCTGACTAGGCAGTCCATACTGCTAATGTCATGATGATGTCAACATTCCTATTGGGTGTACAATGGACCGATCACACCTGACCAAGTTTTGATTCGTAGAGGTGCTAGTAGGAACAATTCGATTGGTCGAAGTCTTGATTGGTTGGCCCAATGGAAGGATCCCATGTGGCCCAACTATAGGCCACCATGTGGTGGCTATTTATTGGCCAATTTTATTTTATTTTTCATTGAGAGGCCTCTATGGGGATTGAACTTGTGAATTTCCACAACATATTCCAGAGCTCCACCACTACATCAGGGGTTGTTTATTAATGTATATGCCTACCACATATATTTAATGGCATAATGTTGCTGCATTGGGAGAAGGGTTTGGGTAGTGAGTCCTGACCCCCAGGCATATTCACTCTCAATAAGGCCCCGCACAGTTGAAAAAGTTCATTGAGTATGAGCCCTTGGTCACGAACACTTCCATTAGACCATGGATAAGAGAAAAGGCAAAAAGCTAATTCTCACTGACCCCTAGTCATAGGCCAATCCACAGGACCACTGAAAAAAGTTTCATGGCTCGATAGAGAGGGTTGGACACCTAGCCCTAGCCGTGTCAAAGCTCTAGGGCTAAGTGTCAAAGCTTTGACTGTGGGCATAAGGGATCCCATACAACCATAGGCAGATAGATGAGAGGGATTTGATGGTGGGGTCAGGTAGTTAGCCCTGGGCCTTGACCATATAGACTGTGTCTAACCGAAAATGGATGTTCAGGGGCTATCCCAGTGGGGGTGAGCAGTTACCCTCAAACCCCGCCCAAATCGACCTCAATGTGACCTGGCCCAACAAAAAGGATTCCAAAGCTAGCAGGGGTGAACCGTTGTCCCTAGTAGCCTACCATATGGCACACCATGTGGCCCTAAGGTCTTCATATTTTGGTTCTAGTGTCATTTTTCTTCCATTTTTTTCTTTCAAAGAGGTGATACTGTTTAATTCACTACCTATGAGGCATTTTTTGGGTTCAATTTGATCGTTCATAGTGTGGAGGTGGCATAACATGTATTTCTTCTTGAAATGGGATACATGTCCATATACAACAGAAATTAATAAGTGTAAATATGCACCTAATGGGTGAAAAGAAGTGGTAAGGATGGAGGTATTTATGGGAAGATATTGCATACATATTTGTGAGGGGTCCTAGGAAATTCCCATGCCCGTATTATCCCATTCTAGATCCACAATCATGTTGCATGCATTCTTCCACAATTTTTCTATTATGGATTCAAAATATTTGTTGGAGCATTTTGTTTCTTCAAATAGAAAGATTGTTGGGAGATATTGTTGGATCTTATGACAAAAAATATGTCACTTGGAAGGGTTAGTCAAATATTGTATGTTCCAGGAAATGATCTTCATGGGAGAATAGTGGTTTGAGAAGAGTAGATCTCTAAGATATTCTTGTACTAGCGCGAGTCAACTAGATTTCAACCTAGGGTATCCAATATTTGAAGGGATAGCTTCTGACCCCTTTTCTTGAAATATTTTCTACTCTTCTTCACATTTTTTTGTGGTGATAATTTGAACACCTAGTTACACTATGGCTTGTTATTTCTGGAGGGCGGTAGCAAGGAGGTGAATCTGTTTAGGCGTGATGGAAATTTTGAAATTATTGTAGCAGACATCTTCCAAGGACATCAGATCTATCCCTTCAAGATCCATGAAGTCCTCATATTCAATCTTGGGGGTGTCCTCTTCATATTTAGGAGTGTCCTACTAGTTTGGGGTTTCAGCCTTGATTGGTTATTTCACCTACTATTCGTATTATGTTGTGTCAGTTTATCGATGGGGCTATCCTCCTCTTGTGCCTATGGCTTCTCTCATAGGTCCTTTGGAAAGTTACCAAGTGCTTAAAATTTTTTGTTGGTCATATTTCATTTGAGCAGTGCAGAGGTGTCAGTTTTCTTGGTGTGGTATCACTTGGATGGGATTTTTATGAAGCCCTCAATTTCTGTACAGTTGGTTGGCTTTGGAACTAGTTTACGGTCATTCAGGGGGAAACATTTGAAGAGGTGACCATTTTGGTGGCATTTCTGAAATTTTAACAAAACATGATTTTAACTTAAGATCTAAAAACAATCTTTGTATTTGAATTCTAGGGTGATGACATAAGGAAGGGATCCATAGATATCCATGCAGACACACATTCTAGAATAGGTCGTGTAAAAGCCTTGTTTGGTTTGTTCATAGAGGCAGACGAATTTACCTAACTTATTGCCTATATAATTTAGGGTTTCTGGATCTCAGTATTCGTATGGAAAGGAGTACAAGTGAATCGATACTTGGGCCCATGAGAAGTCTTCTTTGCCCAAGAAAAATATGGGAGTCCATTGTTACATGTAAAGGCCTATTGAATTGAAGAAGGAGGGACCTCCCACCATGACTGCTTTCAAGTCATCCTAGTAGGTAAATATCATCATGAAGAATCCCTTTGAACTAAGCTTGATGTTATAGTGGACCTTATTCTTCCATTGTTGGGTTATCTAGTGAAGAAGGGATTTTTCAATGGGCCATACCCTAATTAAGTTGTAGATTATGGTGTGTGGTCCTGCATGAGTTGAATATTTTCGTTAAGCCTTGTTGGGGTTACATGGAGGCACGAGATATCTGAGGATTTTTCTTTATAGGTGCTTAGGATCATTTTCTTAGGGCTAGTTAATTGATGAGCGTCCATATCAATGAATGAATCCACTAGAATGGCATCAACTATTTTGGATTATCGTGGGGCATTTTTGACATTTGAATAGAGAATGCTTTTAATCTAAGATCTGAAATCAATATTTGTATTTTGATTCTAGGGAAGTAACCTAAGGAAAGGGTCTAGAGATATCCATGCAGACACACATTTTGGCATATGTAATGTAAAAGCCTTGTTTAGTTTGTTAAGAGAGGTAGAAAAATGTTCCTAGCTTATTTCCAATATCTTGTCGGTTATATGCATCCCAATATTTGTATGGGAGTGAGTACAAGTGAATCCATGATGAAATTACTGATTAGGGTGTGGTACTCCATGAATTGAATGTTGTCGTTAAGCCTTGTTGGGGGCACATGGAGTTACGAGATCTCCAAGGATTTCACTTTGCAGGTTCTTGTGATCCTTTGCTCGGGAATAGATTACTGATCATGCTCGAGACCATGCGATGAATCCACTCGAATTTCATTAACTATTTTGGATTGTTGTGGGTTAATATTTTCAAAAGGTGAAAAATTTGGGGAGAGTTTGGGGTCACGAATGCCATAGTGGTTGGCCTATCGAAGCAGGGTAGAGGATCTCGGGGTTCCCTCTCCTGGAGTCGACATGCCAACGGAAGATCAACTACAGCAAGGCTTTGAAAACAGAAGGATGAGGGTGACGAATTAGGGTTTGAAAGACAACAAGTATGGAGAGCTCATTGCCATTTTTTATTAATTTTTAGTTATTAACCTATCATCATCTAAATTTTAGCATTCCAAGTTATTCATGTTTTTTAGAAAGAATTTAGTGAATGGAATAATTTGTATTTCATTGCATTATGATCTATAAAATTATTGTCATAGATATTGAAGAATTATTGATCATAAATAGATTATTGTCATAGATAAATAAAATATAGAAAAATGTTAGGTTATTATTGCTAATTTTGTGATTCAATACTAATGTTTTGAAATGGTTGGTTTTATTTCAACTTTTCATTCACTTAATTGACTTCATCCAGGTGTAAACTCATTACTTTTTGTTTTATATTTCTGTTATTCAACTATCAAATGAAAATTTGAATCAAGGTGAACTATAGAAAGTGTGTTTAGAATATTAATTCTTAATGCTTTGAATGAGTCTTTACATGGATGAGTGAATTCACTTGTCATTAAAATTTGATCATAAAAATGCACTAATTTATATAGACTACATTGGTCTTAATGAACATTAATCATTATTATTATATACATGTAGAGCGAGAGATTTTATTAATATAAACTATTTTATTTATAAAACATAATTTAAAAAAATAAATTATTATTGTTTGTAAAATTGAAAAAATACTTTTTTTTTTATTGTTATGGATTTAATTTTAGTTCATTGAGTTTCCTTTATAAATTTTTGTGGTATTTCTTTGAAAAGTAAATATTGATTAAAGTTTTATTTATCTTCACATTTAGAAATTTTAAAATGATATATTAATAATAAAAAAAAATAGTATATATAGATTTTAATAGTAAAATAAAAGAAAAGTATATTCTAAAGCAGAGAACTTGTAAATTCAAAGGAGTAATTAACGAAGGACGCAATTTCAAATCTATAGGTAAAATTAATATAAAAATATGATAATACATTCTCAATTAAATTTTGATATATTTTGAAGTTCCCCTCACCCACGGAAATTCTATAGAGGCGTAAACTGATACCCTACATGACCCTATATAGATTCGGGAATGACACTTACACATTAGGTCTGGACTTTAATCAAGAGGAAACATTGCGCGATATATTGATTTTTTTTCCTAAAAAATAAATTATAAATTTATTTATTTACTAATGAATATTTCTCTTCACATTTTGCTAACTTAAAACTTGAAAAACATATTTATATATTAAAAAAATTATATTAACAAAATATATTATATTTTCTAAAATTATTTTAAGAAACTTAAAAATACTATTTATTTTAAACCTATATACTGAAAATCTTCTAAAACCTATATACTAAAATCGTCGTTACCTTGGATGTCTAGGTGTCTAGATGATCCTTAGCTAATTTAATTATAAAATATAATTTTTCATATAAATATAGAAAAATTTAAACATTATTAAGGAACATTAAAACCAATATCAAATTTAAATATGCAATTTCCAAATGGCTTGATATTAGCTATTTCAATATTGTTCTTCTTTAGATGGATTGCAGATTTTGACAATATAAATCTTATAAATCTTACTTATTTTTTACAATCTACCATCAACCTAAGTTATAACAAATTTGCGTATATAAAACTAAACACAGAAATTCGAATGATCTGTTTCTTTAATTTATTGTAAGATCATTGGCAGTTGCAAGTTGGTAAAACAATAGTAAAAGATCTTCACTTGATATTAGCTATTTCAATATTATTGTTGTTTAGATGGATTGCAGATTTGGAAAATATTCTCAAATTTGAGACGATCTTGCTTATCTTTTTGAATCTACCATCAACCTAGGTTCAGATATAACTACTATCTATATATAACTAAGTAGTTTATCAACCTTTTCAATTTGCAATGACATAACATAAAGTTCAGGTATAACTACTATCTATATATATAACTAACTAACTGACCGCAAGAAACCACACAGACCGTTTGCGACCACAGACACAGATTAGATTTAGATATCTGTGATATTGTGATCTGCTCTCCTTCTTTTTACATAATTTACTGTTTGCTGAAGGAATTTTTCCGTGCAGAGGTGAGAATGGCCTTATCTGCTGCAATGAAATAGGCCGAACCGCTCGCTGTTTCCAATCAAAATACACACAACACAAGATCTACATGAGTTCATGAAATGATCATAATGAGAGATATCAGCAAGAACGCTTTATAATAACAAAAATGATATATCAGTGTGATTCGAAGCAAAAGACTAACAATTCATCATTTATAAAGGAATGCATTTATGCATGGTAATGCAAGCTTTTTACTAAAGCAACTTAATACCCTGGCGAAAAATTTATAGATATTGAGAAAAAAAAAATGCAACTGAACCTAACATTTGAGAATGGCAGGATAACAACTACCTAACATGCACTGACTTACTTATAGAGATAATAAGTGCCTGTGCAGTATGGTTGATGTTAGCCCTTGCCCAAGGAATAGCCCTTGCTCCCAGCACCTGCACATTATTAACTCATTTTATATATTAATCCAACCCGGATTTAATAACAAGGGAAGTAATTACATGTTTATGGATACTAATCTACATATTGAACTGAACTGAGTTAGTACTTATAGACTGCGGCTTTAGCGATAATAATAAGATGACTCACTGTGGGGATGGCAGAAGCTACGCAGGCAATTGCAGCTGCCTTCGCCCCTGCTTTCACTGCATCTGTGTGCGTTTACATACATTCATCAGTTTCATACCCATATATTTATGATTAACACCCTATGTTTCATTTAGGAAAAATGAAATACCCAGTGCAAAAAGAATGGGGATTAATGTCATTATTTACTTTGATTTTTAGGAATCGCAGATAGATATTGGTTATGGACCTAACTAGTACCACATTAATACGGTGAACCATATCGAAAAACAAATTAGAGTGAACGAAATTAATTAGTTACCCTTGGAACACTGTTTTTCTCTCAGAATTTTCATATCGGCCTCCTGATTTGGACTCGCCATCTCCTCCTTCGTTGTGCTATATTATTCCCCTTCGCTCACTAGTTGAGATTTAGGAGACAAGAAAATTATGAGAAACTGAATAGGTGATGCGGAAACTCAAAGGTTCCGGCGGTATATATAGAAAAATAGAATGAAGGGGATTCAATAGGCATAACAGAAGGAACTCGTTCGCAAAGATTTAGTGGGATTGGGAATTTGCGGTTTCCAGATTAAGAAAACAATGGGCCGTAGGGATTATGGAGATTGTGGGTCTTGGCAATGAGATTCAAATTATTTGACGGAAAGAGTAAAACAATCTTGGAATAAGAGATTTGATTGAGAAAACCAGTCTGAAAATGAGGGATTTGATTTTTGGGAATAGGGGATTTGATTTTTTTAACTGGTTTTGTTTGGTAGATTGGATATTTTTATTTTTAATATTCTTTTTATTTTATTTTATTTTAACTATATTGGTTCTAAATCTTTAGGATACTGGATTAAAGACCATGTTTGTTGCAATATGCTCGTAACTTAGTTTGTTAGATATTATGTTTTTATGGATAAATTAATGAATTTAGAAACAACCTTGACCAGTCTTGGTAATTTTTTTTTTAATGAATTTAGACACAACTAGACGGATGAGGATTGTTAGATTTTATTTTTAATTCAGACCGATAACTTAATTCTTAACACCTTTTCCCATTCTCTATCCTTAGGTAAGATCGCTCGTAAGTACGGCATATCGGAAGGTAAGAAATTTTATTTTAAATTGTTTTAGGTTGCTTTTAATTTTTTTTCATATTTCTGGTAAATTAAAAAGTTATAATTTCTTAATCTTTTTTCTAAATCAAGTTTTTTATTATTATATTTTTTATGGTAAAGAAAATGGGAAGTTATATTTTTTATTATTATGTTTTTTTTAAATGTGGTATTCAGTTTGATTTGCAGATTGTGAGAGAAAAGAAAAAGGGGAATCATGTGATTGTGAGGAGAAAAGGGAATCATGTGAGGGGAGGATGACATGGAATGGTTTTAGTTTGTGAATTACTAATAATTATTTTTTAGAATCTATGTCTCTGTGATCCATATAAAATTGTAAAATCTCTTTCGGTAATAATCACATATAATGGAACGTAGTCGACGCGTTTCGAACCAACCAGTGTGGTTCATCATCAGGACTAGGTGAGAGATCAGATCAAATCAATAAGCTTAAATAGATGTAGAGATGGTTAAACTAGTCGTTTAGAAAACGACTAGTTTGACTTTTTAATAATTTAAAATGTTTTTAATAAGTAACGGCTAGTTCCCTCCTACTATTAAACCATTTAATAAATTTATTCACTTAGTTAATAAATTAATAAACTTATTAGTTATATTTATTTATTTTTTATATATCAATTTTATTTATTAACTAAAGCGAGAGGCTAAAAATTAAAAAATAAAAATAAATGAATAAATAAATAAATAATAGAAAAATAAATAAATAAATATAAATATAAATAAATAAAATAAAATAAAATAAAATATAAAAATAGCAAAATAATAAATAATAAAAAAATTAAAAATAAATTAAAAATAAAATATCTAACTTTCAAACTTAGAAAAAATATAAAAATATAAAAAATATAAAAATATAAAAATAAAAATTAAAAAAAGTTTTAAAAAAATGATAAATAAATAAATAATAAAACAAAAAATTTAAAAATATAAGATAAAAATAAATTTAAAAAATAAATAAATAAATAAATTAAAAATAAAAATAAAAATAAATTAATTAAAAATTAAATATAAATAAATAAAACACAAAAAGATAAAATAAATAAATAAATAGAAATATAAATATAAATTAATTAATTAATTATCAAAAAAAAAGAGGGCAAAAATAAAGAAACCAAGGACATAAGGCAGGTATCCAGCACGTGCTGATGTTCCAACCATCGTCTCTATTGAGATTAAGGGGTCTTTTTTCGATTTCTAAGGCCTCTCTTAACTTACGATGATGGAAATGGTCAATCCTAGCAATGACCTTCACCTCTTCAATGCAAATATGATGGTTAGTCTTTTCTGCATGTTCAGCTAGGGCAGACGAGCGAGATCTTCCATGCTTAATGTCAGCAGCATGTTCAGAAATTCTTTGATTTATAGATCGACCAGTTTCACCAATGTAAGGCATCCCATAGGAACAAGGAATGATGTAGACACTTTTTCCATCCCTAGGGTCAATCGGGTCTTTAACCGATTTGAGAGAGCTGTGAATCGTGTTAAGGGGCTTGAAAGACGAAGACACCTTATGCTTCCTAAGGACCCTCGCAATTTTATCAGTGGTTCCTTGAATGAACGGAAGACGCACACTGCGGGACCACTGACTAGGGTCTTTATTCTTTTTAGAAAGAGGACCTTTTGCAGCTTTAAGAAAGGCTTTAAGGCCTTGCGATCTACTATAACCATTTTTACAAAAGACACTTAATAGATGAGACTTTTCCCCTTCAAGGTGAGACTCATCAGAGATCCTCAATGCCCTAGTGGCCAAGGTGTTTAGGACACCTAATTTTTGAGCAGGGAAATGATGTGAACTAGCGTGAAGGTATTGCTCAGTATGAGTTTTCTTTCGAAAAACTTGATGGGAGAAAGAGCCATCATCTTTTTTAGAAATAAGAATGTCAAGGAAGGGAATGCTCCCATCTATTTCATGTTCCATGGTGAATTTTTGTTTTAAAAAATATATATATATTAAAAAGAAATATTATATATATATATATATATATATTAAAAAGAAATATTATATATATATATATATATATATATTTTGAAATTTTCCAAATAGTTACCAAAATTAAAACTCATAATAATATTTTTACAGTTTTATATGTATTCAACATCATTTTTAAATCTATCAAACAATGGTCCAAGTAACTTACTAATTATATTTAAATATATTAAATTATGTTTGGACAAATAAATATTGTCATAAGTACTTGGTTTTTCTTTATAATGAAACCATGTCTATACTTTGACTAATTAACCTTGACTAAATAAATTTTATATTAGCCTATCAAAATTAAAGAACATTCTCTTTGAATAAGGTTAGAAATGAGCCATTTTAATTGATGCAATTTCTTGTTTCCAATTTATTCTTTGGAATTCCATTTTTTCATAACCACTACTAGCGTCACCCATTCACCTTCCTTTCTTAAATAATAATCACATTCAACATATTATTTGACACTTATTTGAATCAAAATATACTTGGGATTTATATTACATGGTATTTACTTCATTGGTCTCAGATCTGACTGCAACTCAATTCTGAACTCTCCATATTCCAAATAAATACGCCTCTAAATCTTTTTAACTATATGTGAAAACATTTACAAACTAAGAAAAGGTTAGGATTTCCTCAAACATATTCTTATAGATCTTATTGCCTCAATTTTAGATAATGGTTTGCAACACTGTTCAACAAAAAGTGTTCAATAAAAAGGGTTTGTTTTAAGTCTAGTTGTTGGAATTTTCATTCCCCATCAAAATTACCACTTGAACCACTATGTTAGTAATGAATCTTATATGGGGATGATATAATATGACTTTCATTATAGACACCTAATCTAGTATCTAGACTCTCACCCTAACATATTATGCGAGCCTTAATCCATCATACACCATCAACAACATTGGTCAAGCCATGAGTTTGAAGATTGATCTTTGTGATACTAAAATATCAAAAAATGATACCATATCATCATATTTCATGATAATTTCTCAACTAAGAGATAAAATTCTAGAAATTTAAGAAATCATTTTCGATAAAGAACTTGTGACTACAATAATTAATGGTTTACCTGATTCATGGGATTCATTTGCATCTAGTATTTATGGTAGGAAGGATATTCCAAGTTTTCAAGAACTATGGATCTCATATACTCAAGAAGAATCTACATTGATATCAAAAGGAAATATTCAAAGATCTGAAGAAGGTGATTCTCAAGCATTTACAACATCTTCCAAGAAGCATGGAGGAAGAAGGAAGTTTTTTTTCCAAAGAATAAATGAAGCTAAAATACCTACTCCTCATGGAAAGAGAGATATATGCAAGATTGAATGTTACCGTTGTAAAAAATATGGTCATTTTAAAAACCAATGTTAGGAAGGATTGAATGATATAAAAAGAAAAGGAAAGTGGCATGCTACCATAGGATACATTGATGCACATGAAAATAAACCCAAGAATAAAGATTCATGTGAAAATATTTCTTCTATTTTTCAGCTCTTACAAGTTTTGTTGTAAATAACGTTGATTTGTGGATCATAGGTAGTGGTTCCTCAGGGCACAAGATAGGAAATCATGACAATCTTACAAGTTTGATGGAAAGGATATTCTCTCAAACTGTAGATCTTGGAGATAAATGTAGAAAATACACATAGATTCAATTGATATTGTTATATGCTAAAAACAAATACTTGAATCCATTCTAGAAATTGTAGAGACCAATTACAATCACACAATCACATGAACAAGAAATAGAAATAATTTCAATTGCACAACACAAATATGTATCTCGGGGAATTCCTCAACTAAAAAAAATTCTATTTGTATATTTCATAAGTAAATAATATGAAACAATAAAAATCTTCTCTCAGGCTTCGGATTTTTATTCACTATCTCTAATTGTCTCACTCTGTCCTCGACTTGCTTGGTTCAATACTTAGTCAATTTCTTGCCTCTGGATGCCCTGCCTTGTTTGTGAAATACCTAGGGAAATTAAGCCATTATTAATTAGGAAATTCCCAATTATTGATTGCACAATACAAGTAAGGCCTTATGTTGACCTCATGCATGACCTATACAACTTTTTAATTATACAACTCATAGTACACTTCCATTTAACTCCAATCTCAACTGGATGTTGCTCAGAAATGACATGCAAAAACTATTTATAGAAAAATATCAGTTATATGACTGACAACTACATGTGAATTAAATCATATTTTATTCATTGGAGCTCTCACTGGTTCCTCCATCAGTTAGAACTTATTAAATTTATTTTAACTCAAATAATTAGGTAAAATAATTACAACCCAAAATAATATGTATCTCGACCACCTAAAAATTAGAGAGAACTCTACATGCCTCTAGTTTAACCCTAAACTCAAATTGAATGAGCTAACTAAGTGTTCCTGACTTAGTTAAGTCGTACAAGTTGTCATGTGATGTGGAATTAAAATTTCTTTATAATTTAATTAAAAGAAAATTAAATTAGAAGCCTCTTCTTGTTGCCAATTTCAACACTTCCTCTCAATAAGAAAGGGATTGTCTTCTACCCCAATCCTGCCTATGCAGAAATAAGATTTTCCTCTTGACAATGCCTTCATCAAAATGTTTGCATCTTGTTCCTCTATAGGAATTTAATCTAATGGCATAATCTTCCTCTGCACACAATATCAAAGATGGTAATACCCTATATCAATAGGCTTGGACCTGCATGCAAAAATGGATTAACCAATAGTTTGATGCAACTCTGGTTATCATAATAAATCATTGCTAGAACCATATTCTTACAAAACTAACCAAAAAGTATTTTCCTCATTCATATGGCCTCACAAGTTTCTTGAGTTGAAGCCATGTATTCGGCCTCTGCTGAAGTCAGTTCAACTAAACTCTGCTTCCTGTTGTACCAAGAAACTACTACTAACCCAATGTTGAATATGCCCCCTGATGTGCTCTTCCTGTCAGATGGACCTCCTGCCCAATTTTCATATGTGAAGCATTGAAGCTTCACTCCTTCTGTCTGTTTGTAACATAGCCCTTTGAGGTATCTAAAAACATTCTTGCTTTCCTTCCAATATAGCTTAGTAGGCTTAACCATAGCTTGAATAAGCCTCTTAACTACATAGAATATGCTTGGTCGTGTGTTCACTAAATACATGAGTGAACCCACAAGCTTCCTGTAGATGGTAGCTTCGACCACTTCGCCTGAACTAGGATCATCCTTCCTCTAATTCCATGCTTGAGGAGTCTCCATGGGTTTGCTACTCTCCATGTGAAACTTCTTCAGAATATAGTTGTCATACTTTCCCTGAGATAGAAATAGCTCCCCGTCTCTTTTCTAATCCAAGGAAATAATGAAAGAGCCCAATATATTTCATCTCAAATTATCTTTGAGATCCTCTTTTGAATAATTGATGAGTTTTTCATCAGTTCTCACTGAAATCGTCGAAATAAAGTATAATGATCAATAGTTTACCTTATACCACAATCTGGTAAAGGTTCACATCTGCTTTAGATTTGGTGAAGCTCAATCTGGTGAAGTAGTTGTCGATCTTGGTGTACCAAGAATGAGGTGCTTATTTCAGTCTATACAACTCTCTCTTTACTCTACACACATGTGAATCTCTGTCGAAGGTATCAAAACTTTTCGACTACTCTATGCACACCTCTTCCTCAATCACTCCATTGAGGAAGGATTTCTTTACATACATTTCATATATCTTCCATCCCATCTACACTAAAAGTGAAAGAATAGATCTGATTGAGGAGTCCCATGAAACTGGAGAAAATTTCTCGTCGTCATAAATTCCCTCCACCTAAGAGAACCCTATGGCCACAAATCTGACCTTGTATTTATCAACACTCCCATATTTTTCCTACTTCACCTTGTAGATTCACCTCGATTCGACGATAAAATTCCCCTCTGGTCTTGGGATAACTTCCCATGCATTTTTTCTGATAATGGAGTCATACTCCTCAACTATGGCATCAATCCAAACTGGTTGATTTACTTCTTCCTCGAATTTGGATGGATCAATATTTACACTCTCTCTCATAAAAGCCATGTATACAGTGTACCTCTCTGGGGAAAAAATTTTCCCACGTTGTGATGTGGGTTCTCCCATCTTCTCTCTTACATCAAACACCAACCTGTCAGCCTCTCTGGTGTGCTTCCTTCCATATTTGGATGTCTCTGCATTAGTGGGTTCTTTCACTCTATGTTCCTCTACTTTTGGCTTACCCACATATTTAGGTTCTTCTTTTGGAGCTAAGAGCTCCTCAAATTCATGCAACTGAAGTTCCCTCTTAAGTGAAATTCACATGTCCTTCTCTTCATAAAATTTCACATATCTCTTGAACACTCTCATGTTGTGATATGGAAAGTACACCTTATAGTTCTAAGGTGTATCAGTGTGCCCCACAAATATTCCAAACTCAACTGTTGATTCTATATTTTTCCTCAAATCTTTGGTTACATCGCAATAAACTAATGAGCTAAAAATTTTAAAGTCCACCACATCTGATTTCTTACTTGAAAATCTTCTTGTGGTGTACCCATCCCAAAAATATGATGATGAATTCCCTTCTGCACCAATACTATTACGTTGCATGCTTCAACTCACAAGTGGGATGGCAGGCCATCATTATGTAACATCGCTCGTGCAACTCCCACAATAGGTCTATTATTCCTTTCTGCAACCCCATTTTTTGGGGATTATGAGGTTTTATAAGTTCCCATAGAATTCCTTCTGAAGTATAGAAGTAATTGAATTCATTCGAGATGTATTGTCCATCGCTTTCACTCCTAATTTACTTCACTTTCTTCTCTATATCTTTCTCAGGAAGTGATTTGAACTCACAAAGTTTTGAGAACGTCTGATATTTCTTCTGAATGAAGAATATATAACACTTGTGTGAAAAATCATCTCCAAAAATAACATAATACTAGTGTTTTGTTTTGGAGGATGTCAAGAACGGTCCACACACATATGAGTGAACCCTTTCGACGATCAAATTCACTCTAATGTCCTTAAAATTAAAGGGTAATTTCGTGTACTTGCAATGTAAACCATTTTCTTGAATCTCTCTGCACATGTACACCCTTTGGATGTACTCTATAAATTTGTTGCATGATATTCAAAGTGCCATGGTGTAGATGGCCCAATATTCTATTCCATAACTCACCGATGTATCATCTTTGCACCTTCTCTAATTTCATGCTCAAGGAAGCATAGTGTTCTACATCTAATTTGTAGAGATTATTTACTCGAACCCCAATCTTCTTCACCTATCTCGTGGCTTTGTGACAAAGGAACAAATTTCCTTTTCTAAATACCATATCATAGACATGTTATTCCAACATAGAAATTGAAACAAAATTATTCTTTAAACCAGGAACATACATGACATATTTTAATGTGATAAGAGTACTAGAATCCCTTTGAAAGGTAAGAGTACCTATTTCAGTCGCGCTATACCACCCATCATCATCCATCATCATGTGCATAGGGAGATATTTATCCTCCAATTTGCTGCAAAATACTTTGTTTCTGGTCATATCAAATGAAGCTACACTATCCAAGTACCACATAGAAACCATCACTAATGACACTATTCATGTGATGAGAGTGAAATCCAAATCGAATCGTGAATCAAGTGCTTCACTTATCTCTACTCTTGAGGGATTCTTTCCACCCTTCTTGTGCGGAAACTTTGTAGCATAATTTCCAAGCTCATGACAGTGAAAATATTTAATCTTCAACATGTCCTTCTTCTTTCCTGCCTGACCAGAATCTAATTTGGAATGGGATGCCTTTCCTTTCCATTTATTTTCCCTTCCAGCCAAAGCATAGTGTCCTCATCATCACTCTTTGATGTGGATCCATCTCTTGTATTCTGCAGAATATCTTCTTTTACCAAGTCATACCACAATATCTCCCACTCTGGTAACTTCTCCCACCCATCCACTGGATCCTTATAGTTGTGATATCTCTTGGGAAGGACGAGAAGTGTTATGATCAAAAAATAATCGTCGACAACTGTGACACAAAAAATCCCAAGCTCATCTCGACATTGATTGAAATTCAAAAAGTATTTTGGTATTGTGTCGCCCTTATCCATCTTCATTTTTCTAATCTTTTCCTTCAATGGCAGCTTCTTGTTGTCATTTTTGTTCTAGAAAAAATGTCTTAATTCATTTCACATAGCATATGGAGTTTTATTTTCATGGAGGTTTGATACAATATGACCTCAAACTCCTTCTAACATAATCCTTCTTGACTTTTCTACATTCTTCTTCGATTCATCAAGACTTTCAACATCTGTTCCTACAAGCCTGGGAATATCACTGCCTATGAACTCCTTCAGTCCGATGTATTCCAACAATAATTCCATCATGTCATTATAGGATACATAATTGGAACTACCCTGAAGGGAATATTTGAGTCTGAATCCACAAAAATGCGTCCTAATTATGTTGTTGGTCCTGAAGAGTATATCAAAAAAATCGATTCATCTATTCAAACAAGCTCATATTATTCTCTTGTATATTGATTGCTGCTATGATACCATGTATTAAATCCACATAGATTCAGCTAATCTGGTAATATTCTGAAATAAAATTCTTGAACATATTCTAGAAATTGTGGAAACTAATTATGATCGCACAATCACATGAACAAGAAAGAGAAATAATTTAAATCGCGCAACATAAATATGTATATTGGGAAGGCCTCAACTAAAAACATCTCTATGTATATTGCATAAGTCAAGAATATGACACAATACAATGCTTATATCATTCTTCAGAGCTTTCTACACTATATATGATTGTCTCACTCTGTCCGAGGCCTGCTTGGGTCAATATTTGACGAATTTCTTTCCTTTGGATGCCCCACCTTGCTTGCGCAATCCCTATGTAAATTGAACCCCTATTAGTTAGGAAATTCCAAATTAATGATTGTGCAATACATCTAAGGCCTCCTGTTGAACTCAAGCATGACCTGTAAGATTTTCTAATTATACAACTGATATTACACTTCCCTTTAAAACCAATCTCAACTCGGTCTTGCTCAGAACTGACATGCACCAACTATTTATACTAAATTATCAGTTTCTGATTGATTACTCCATGTGAATTAAATCAGATTTAATTCACTGGACCTCTCAATAGTTCCTCCATCAGTTAGAACTATTTAAATTGATTTTAAATCAAATAATTAAGTCAAATAATTACAACTCAAAATAACTGTAACCTAACCCCATAAAACTTAGAGAGAACTCTACATCCATCTAGTTTGACGAATGGGTTGAGCTAACTAGGTCTTCCTTAATTAAACTAGAAATAAATTAAAATCAACATCACAAGTTGTCATGTGATGTCAAATTTCAATTTCTTTATAATTTAATTAAGGGAAATTTAAGTTAGAAGCCTCTTCTTGTTGCAAATTTGAACAATAAAAAATATTATGTAGTCAAAGGCATTGGGAAAACATCGATTGAGCTAGAATTAGGTGAATATGTCCATATTGGCAACATACAATATGTAACAAGTTAGAAAAATAATTTTGTTTCTATTTCATGTTTAGAAGATAGAGTGTAGCATTTGTTGATGGAAAAGTTGTTGTATGGCCCAAGGGTTCAAGTATAAGCTCTTCTAAAGTAATAGGAATTAATGAAAGTATTTGGTACAAACTCTTGAAACAATAAGCTTAAGCATTAGTGTATAATGCTATTAATCCATGTGAATTATGGCATATAAGATATGCTCACACTTACTATACAGATTTGTTAGCTTTAAGTCAAATGCTTTGAAGTGTTTGAGAATTACAGATGGAGCATGAAGGAGTATGTAAGGGTTGTGCACTTGGAAATAATGTCAAGAAATATTTTCCAAGCTGTGAAATTAGGTCTATGGAAATATTTAATTTAGTTTATTTTCATGTATGTGGTCCAACTCCAGTGAAATATATTTGTGGCTCTTTGTGCTATGTAACCTTTATTGATGACTTGTATCGTAAGACATGGATTTTATTAATTAATACCAAGGATGAATTCTTCATCAAATTTCAAATGTTTACAACTAAATCAGAGAACTTCATAGGAAAGAAAATCAAGATTTTCATATTAGATAATAGAGGATAATACACATCGAATGAAATTGTTTCCTTTTGTAAAGAAGTTGGGATTAATAGGGATTTGATAGTCCATTATAATACACAAAAAATGGAGTTGCTAAAATAAAGAATATGTACAATGAAGAATATGTTAAGGCAATGATGTACGATCAAGACTTTCATATGTTATTATGGGGTGAAGCATCGATGAGAACAGTCTATATTAAAAATAGAAGTCCTCGTAGAATCCCAGAAAATAAGACTCCTGAAGAAGTGTTCTTCGAACAAAAACCAAAGGTCAGACATTTGAGAATATTTGGGTGTCTTGTTTAAATACATGTACCCAAAGATAAAGGGAAGAAGATAGTGCCTTTAGGAAATAAGGGAATAATTTTTGGATACAATGAGTCATCAAAGGCCTATAGAATATATTTTCCTAGACAAAAACATGTTGAATTCATCAAGTAAGTCATCTTTGAGATAATGTTTCCTATTGAAATCATAGATAAGTTTCTATGGATTCTTATGACGATGAAGGAAATGGATCCCCCAGGGAAAAAGGCTTGGGTCCATCCAATCCTTGAAAATATCACGTGGATCATTAAGGAGATCCAGAATGGCCTAGTGAGCCATTGGATCCAATTGTTGTTCCAAAAATTAGGAAGAGGCAAGATTCCCTTAGATCTACCTTGCAGGAAGGAGAATGAAATACAACACCATGTGACACCTTTAGGGAATGAAAGAGACTGTATAGGTACTATGGATATGTATCATTGACAACTAATTGGATTGTCTCTAAACATTCCACCTATGAAGAGGTATCTAGCCAAGAATTTTGGAAGGATGCGATGATGGAAGAATACCAATATATTGTGAAAAATTATGTAGGGAAAGTTGTGCCTAGACATGAGGGGAAATAAATGGTCACCTCAAAATGCATATAAAAGAATAAGCATGCAATGGATGGTAGTATTGACTAATAGAAGGAAACATTTGTGGTTAGAGTATTCTCCCTTAAAGAGGGAGAGGATTGCAATAATAATTTTCGTCATGTTTCCATGTATAGTACTATTATATCTATTATTTTTCATTCTACTTCTATGGGTTGGAATTTAAATCAAATGGATGTAAGTACTTCTTTCCTCAATGGTGTGATTGAGGAATAATTTTATAGATAAAAACCTCAAGGTTTTGAGGTTGATGGGAGAGAATATCACATTTTCATATTGAATACAACCTTGGATGGACTTTAGAATACACCTAGATTTTGGTATTCTTGAATTGATAGCTACCTGGAAAGACTTGATTTCTCACAAATTTATGTTGAAAAAAGCCTATATATCAATGCTGTGAAGAATGAAGCCGTGATTTTATTATTGTATGTTGATGAGTTATTTTTTGAAAACTATAGAAAATCTCATTTTTCAGTGTAAGAAGGAGTAGGCCCTTTAATTTGATATGAATCATATTAGCTTGATGCACTATTATTTGGGACTAGATATTTGGAAAAATCCTAGTGAAATATTTCTTGGTCAAGGAATTTATATTATCAAGATCATTCAGAAGTTTTGAATGTTGGACTGCAAATTGATCGAAACTCCCATGATGACTAATCAAAGGAAGTTGAGAGACTCCGAGTTGGGGATTTAATATAATAAAATTCATTCAAGTAAAAAATGACTACATGTTATACAAGAATAGATATCAAAACAAGGTAGAATGCCATGTATGCAAAGAGAAGAGATATTGTACAAATGTGCAAGGTCCTATAGTTCCAAAGAAGTTTTTACGTCACATGAAAATTATTCGTATACTTCAACAAATTTTTTGTTGTAGGTCACTCTCACAATTCATGGATTGGAATGCAAATAACATGAGTTAAGATGGATTCATGTGAATTCTTAGCTACTGCAAAGAAATGAGACATATAGAGGAAAAATGGTCAACAAAATTCAACGAAGAAGCCCGTATTATTAAGTTTGGGGTTGCAATTGATGGAGTGTGAAAATTATCTTTCCTACGGTCAACTTATTGTGTTTTTCCATTCATATTGATAGTATACAATATTTCCCCATGGATGAGTGTTATAAAGGTGCACCTTGTGTTGATTGTTATAATTCCAGGAAAACATCCAGTAAAAAAAATAGAAGCTTATATCGTGCCTTTTATTAATGAGATTCAACTATTATGCAAAGGCATAAGAATTTATGGCATATCACGTCATCCATAAAATAGGTTCTTCACTTTGTATGGTGTGGTATGTTAGATTATTCATGATTTCCCAATACTTGGTGTTTTTTCTGGTAAGATAAAATATTTATGTATTTGCACACAATTTATTTTCATATCAAACTTTATACTTATGTTTATACTATTATTTTGATTTAATTGTAGGGATTCAAACAAATGGGATATTTTCATGTCTAATATGTGATGCTTAATTTCAAGTGTGTTATTATAAAGATATATGTAAATGTATTTATGGAAATAACAAGGTGTTTCTACCATTACATCATAAATCGTGAGAAGAATCAATTTGATAGAAAATTTGAAAATAGAGGCCCTCTCATGATTATGGGTCCATAGATTGGCTTAAGAAGTATGAAGATGTGAATCAAAATCTTGGGAGTATTTTTTTTTTATCGAGGTTATTCAATTGGAGAACCATAACAAGTTGTAGTTAATATGCTAGAAGGAAGGAGAAAGAAATCCATATTTTATGAGCTCCCTCACTGGAAGAACATATAAATAGCTCACCTATTAGAACATGTGGACGTCTTAAAAAATTTCCCAGATTTTATATTCAGATATATTTAAGGCAAATAGAAGGACACTTTTTAATTAGGGAGAGATGTTATTCTTTCATGTAACAAATTTGATAGAAGACGTTTTTGGCCAAATAGGGAAAATGAAACATATCTAGAAGCTCCATGAATTTTGGAAGAAAATAAAAGAGCTAGACCAACTAGCAAAATCCTATGTTCAATGAGGACACCTATTGGCTATGAGTTGTTATTGAAAAAAAAATTACAGTTGATGGACATTTGATAGGATTTAAAATGCATGATTTTGATAATTTCATGAAGGTATTATCATCATTTAACTTTTACTAGTAACATTAAGTAAAAAATATATTTTGATATTATGTTGTGTGATAAAAATTTCTAATGACCTTTTAGAATTTTTTTTGATAACATATCATGCCATTGAAAATTAGGGGAGATTCATGTCTTACCATTGACTTAAGGAATGCCATAAGTTTATTTTCAACATTTTCAAGGTATGTAATATGAAGTTTTCGTTTGTGAGAGACAAAGAAATTATGTTGCATTTTATTTTTTGACTAAAGTTTCATACTAATTTTTTCTTATTATATTAGGTGGGTGACCTCCAAGGAGATCCACGAATGTGAAGCGCCAAAATGGAAGAAGGAAATTACGTAAATTGTATGTTTGTTTGAGAAGGATATGCCTACAAGTTTCATGGACCTACAAGTGCATTTACTTATAAACCTAGTCAATGACATTGAATTAGTGTCGTATCAACACAGTGGATTTTTTTCTTTGAGAGGTCTATGAAAATTCTAAACATATATGTTTGGAAAAGGGAAAATCTAGAGGGTTGCATGGATGAAGGGTATGTATTGGATGAAGAATTTTTCTTCCTGTTTGAATTCGTTGTTAAGGATTTTGAAGACAAACCATGCTTTTGGGATGAATAAAAGAAAAAATACTATTTATGGATAAAAACCACAACCTAATGGTGTTAAATTAGAAATTAATAAGTAAATTCATGCTCACTATGGTTTCTTCCTTGCAATAATTAATTCACTGTGTAATTTATTTGTCAAATATACAACATGAAATTTGGAGTTTGAAATAAACATGTTGACATGTAATAGGTTCATACTAAAGTGTTATATTCAACAAGTTCATTATATACAATATGGACTTCATGAACAAGTGGACTGATATATATGATAAAAATAGAGAAGAAGTGTTAGAATAAAGGAGACAGTTTAAGAGATCAAACCCAAGGAATACTCCAATTCCCAATGATCTGCTTTGCGAATGGGGCAAAGAATGCAAACTACATTGGGTTGCTGAAAAAATTCAAAATCAAATAGAATATGTAGGTATATATTCAAACATAAAAGAATATGAACTCAACATGTGTAGAGGATTTTTTTTCACTCAAAATAAATGGCCTTTCATAGGTAAGGAAATATCTTGCAATGTGGGCATATGGTCGAAATTATTGTGTAGAAAGTGTATATGTAAAGAGATTATCCTTTGATTATGGCATGATGGTTCATTTTAAGCAACCCAATCAGGCAAGCTCAAAATATAAGAATATTATTGAATGGAAACTACAATATGTTGGGAAAATCCCGCAAATTATTGAGTTGGATTACCACTCTTTTAAATGTTGTATTTTTAAGCATAGATGGTATAAAGTATTTGAGAGGACATGAAAACATGATACCCATAGTGGATTGTTTTCTATATATAACTCAAGCTTCCTACAAGTGGATAAGGAGCCTTATGTCCTACCAATTCATTGTGAGCAGGCGTTTATTTAACTCAAACAAGAAGTGGTAGTGATCATTTATCTATTAATGCATGTTTTATTATGAATATAATATGTGTGTGTGTGTGTGTGTGTGTATGTGTGTGTTTATTAAATAATAAAATTGTTATAACATAGATCTAATATATGTATGTCATTCATGTGTAGGTATTTTTCTATGAAGATAATTTGATGATGCATTAGTGGATATTGGGCAGAACAATGATGGACACAAAAATTAGAGAGAGGAATTAGATAACATCGAAGAAATTTACATCCATGATGATGTTTAATATGGTTATGTTTAGACACATGAAGACAAAAATTCAAAGTTAGATGATGTCATAGAATACAACAATATGGATGGTATAGAAAATTATAATCCAAATAGATTTAGTAACAATATAGATGGTATATGTTCAAATTTCAATCATCCTGAAGATGATGTAGGTCAAGATGAGGATGATCATAATATTAAATATTGAATGAACATATGAAAATTGAAAATGATGAAATGGATGACATTATTGCAGACAATAATACTAATTGGAATGACTTCTAAATTTTCATAATAATTTGTAATCCATGTTTTAAAAATGATATATTATAGCCCAAACTTTGAAATTATTCAATATTATTTGTGTTGTTATAAATTACCTATCGCAATATCCTTAAAGTGCTCTATCTTTGGTATGAATTGTTGGAAAATATTTTATGGTTACTTGGATAAGAATTAGCATTTTTAGTGGTCATTTATTGGTTGGTAATGGTTTGGAGATGTTGTCAGCTTATTGAATAAAAATCATATTGAATAGAAATAAATTAAATATCTGATTGTTAAAAAATATAATTACATATATCATATAGGTAAAATAATGTAATCCAAACCATTAGGCAACATGTATGCAAATTACGTTCATTAATTTATATTATAAAGAAAATTGAAATATTTCATTAAGCCTAAGAAATATTATTTTCTATGGAAAAAAATTAGAAACATTTAATTTTATTAATGTTATTTATGAGTAAAAAAACACTCTCCAAGTCAAATCTTTCAATTTGGGCTTGTAATGAAGGTGGTGTGTGAATTTCTGCGAAGTAGGCTGAAATTTCCTTGCTTCACTAAAATGCAAGCCTAGGGTTAATTTCTTGGCCAATATGGTTTATTCAAATTTTACATTATTTATTTACTAAATAAGGAAAGAAATTACGTCTTCTGATTGATACTTTGCAATATTGGAGCTAGAGTTCATAATTTGTTGAGACTTGAAGCCCTTATTTTTGTACTATTTTTTCAACTTAAAAGGATATATTGTATTGTGAGATAAGGATATGTCGATTATATTCCTCTTGATGTTGATATATACAATATTATTATGCAACTATTTTGTTTTGATGTTACTAAATTTGTATCTCATGTAATTTTTATGCAGTTTTATTATTAACAAAAAAAACGATGTTGGAGAAGAATGGAGAGACCTTTCTTAGGAGTCCACATCTTTTCCTGATCAATGGAGGAAGTATTAATCCCCTAGAAATACCAGAGGAATTTTTTACCGTTTTGGTTAAAAATCACACCTCTAGCTCCAACAACCCCCAAATTTCCTTTTGAGGCACCCTATGGTAAATGTTTCCATGTGATGCACTAAGCATATTGTAAATTTGTTATATTATGGAAAAAAAAAACAAATATTTTGTATTTCAAATAAAAATTTAATACATTGCATCACACCAATTTATCACTTCATTAAACTATCAACTTATAAAATTCCATTACATTTTCCACAAATAAAAGAGTAACTAGATCTTAGTGACCATAAAAACTCCATAAGGAGACATAAAAGTAAGTCCTCAAAAGAGACTTGTAATTTATTAAAAAATTCATGTTAATAGAAAATATAATGATATATAATGCATGTTAATAGAAAATAATGATATATATATATATATATATATATAAACTACATTTTGAAATGTGATTACTTAGATACATCACCTAAAATTTATTATTACAAAACTTGAGGATGCTTGGGAGGATTCTGCAAGCTCTCCTCGTCCCACATTGTGGTGGTTCTTTTCCCATTTTGCGATGGTTTTAGGGTCTGTTGAAGAATTTTTTTTAGCCGTTCCTTTCCATACATGATATCTCTAACGGAACCGCAACAAACTTGCAGCAAAGATTTCCCTGTTAGTCCCTTCCTCCAGCTCTTTTGTCTGCTAGTTGACATATGATAGACCCCTTATTGAAACAATGCCTTTTGTACTCCTCCGCTTGCAATGAGCACTTAACTATATATACACCCTTCTTTTAATTATAAGCCTTTTTGGTACATTTATGCCACAAAAACTCACGTGAGGCACTTGTTTTAGGTGTAGGTCATTCCATGGGGATGCGGTAAGGCTTTGCCACCAAGGTTCACTCCTGCTATTTTGAAACGATTTAAGGTGGCTATTTGAGACATTAAAACTTCCTTTTGTCTTCATTTGCTTGAGGTTCTTATTCCTATGATGGACAAAATGTAGTTCTTAGTTAATTTTTTTCTTAAATATTCGTATGGCTTGAACACTTTTGAGATTCTTTCAAAATACCTAAGATTTCTCACTTCTTGGAATTATTATTCATTGTAAACTATTTTGAAATAATTTTATATGAGCACTGTTGGCTTAAGGCCACCGCAAATGGTTCCTCCTCAATGTAAAATATAAACAGTAATTGTTTTGTTTTACTTTTTTTTCTAGAAAAAAAAAACGTTGAAATGTTGCTCTGGTAACTATATTCATTTTTTTGTATTCATTTTTATGAAGGAGGAAGAAATTAATATGAATATTTTCTCTTATAGTTTCCTTCTAGGGTTCAATGTTATGTGCACTCGGTGATATTGACTGTTAAACAATTTTCATTTTGTATTGGATAATATATCTAAACTTTTAGATGTTGTATTTTTCAACAATGAATGCATTAATACTGTCGAATATGTTTTTACCTTTTGTTTCTATGAATTAATTAAATTTATTTGTTGTTTTATTTTCTTTGAGTAATAATTCCTTACCTCTAGGCTTATTTCCCTAACAAAATAACTAAGTTTTCTTGGATAGACCAAGCAAAGAGATTAATTTCTTCCTTTTCCCAAGAACGGTTAACCCTTTTAGGGTAGATAAAGAACTAATGGGGAAAACTTCAACTATTCTTTTTACTTGGAAATTTATTTGTTAGATTCCCTTCTTACTTTATGTTTGTTTGACTTTCCTTCTTTTTGCAGGTTAGTTACTTTCCTTTTCCTAGCGACTTTTCCCTTGATTTTGCAGGTGTAAGCTAATCAAGAATATTCCAGAGAGATTATAATGCATAACACTAATCATGAGACGTTTTAAACAATTATCCTAAATACTTACTTCAAAATTTTGAGGAAATGACCAAGCACCATTTAGGCATCCTTTCCATTAACCAATTATACAACAAGTTACCCCTAAGCCAATGTCTCTCGAGCAATTTCTACAGTTTCCACAAAAAGAATTTTGAGGCTCTATGGAATTTGATTTCCATGCTAGCCACCAGGGTATCAAAATAAATTTCTTCACTAGTGTTCCTCTTTGTTTCTTCCCATTTTCCTCCACAACATCCCTTTTCTTTCAAAAATAAAAATACCCCTTTTCCTTTTTTTCTTCCTTAATTTGTCTCCATCTAGTCAGTTTTCTTGTTAGTTACCCTTTTTCCTCTTATTGAGGGGTAACTGACCTTATGGTTATAAATATTTCTTGGCTTCCCTGGCATGAAAATCTTCCTTGAAAGCCTTGTTTTTTATTTCCCATCTGCTCTAAAACAATTAACCAAAAGAAACAAGACTAACTTCCATTTTTTCCTATTTTTTCTTACTTCTCTAAGAAAAATCACTATTTAGCAAGATATAATAGATAATTAATGATTTATTTATGTACTGGCTTCCATATGTAGTATTTTTTAGGATATTATGACACATAGGAAATAGTTAAGAATAACTTAGTCTAGTGTAGAGTTGGGTAAAATGTGTTTCTTTACTATGTACATTTTCAACTTATAATCCAACAGTCATGATTTGTAGTTATCTGATGGTTCACTCTCTCCTCGGTATTAACAACACTTGATTCATGGCTTAACACCTGATTCGTCTATGATATCTATTTAAAGAGCATGGAGGGTCATTTTTCCGGTAACCATTTATGAGAGAAACATATGTAACTTTTCTTTTTATATTAATAAATTTCATGATGTGGTCGCGTTGGCTCAAGCCATGGAGTGTTTCCCTCTTCGAGGGTTTTAACCACGTGATAATACTGGTGTAATGATTTGTGATCTATTTGTGAGTAGTGACCTTTGGTTTTTGATCTAAGGAACTTACCCTGTAAATTCCTACATGGTATCAGAGCATCCAACTACACTTTGGTGTGATAATCAGAGTGCCATTCAACTATGTAAAGATCTAGTTCAACATTAGCATATGAAACACATTGAGCTCCACATACACTTCATTGGAAAGCTCATTCATGATCATGTTCTTGAAGTACAGTACTGTCAAACCAATGATCAAGTAGTCGATATCTTCTCAAAGGCTCTCACAGAAGCTAAGTTTAACAAACTTCGATCCATGCTTGGAGTTCAAAAAAGTTATCATTAATGGGGGATAGGCTCTAATGCCTCCTTCCTTCTCCTATTGTGTCACCTTTTTAAATCCTTCAATGCTATCCCAATTTCTTCTTAAGGGGAGATGTTAGGATATTTCGACACATAGGAAATAGGCTCCTTTTGTGTAACCTTTGCAAATCCTTCAATCCTATCCCAAGTTGTTCTTAAGGGGGGATGTTAGGATATTCCGACACATAGGAAATAGTTAAGAATAACTTAGTCTAGTGTAGAGTTAAGTAAACTGTGTTTCTTTACTATGTAAATTTGTAACTTATAATCTGATGGTCACGATTTGTAATGATCTGACGGTTCACTCTCTCCTCGGTATTAAAGACACTTGATCCATGCATTAACACCCGATTGGTCCATGATATCTATTTAAAGAGCATGGAGGGTCATTTATTTGGTAACCATTTATGAGAGAAACATATGTAACTTTTCTTTTTATATTAATAAATATCCTGAAGTGTTAGCATTGGCTCAGGTCATGGATTGTTTCCCTCTTCGAGGGTTTTAACCACACGATAATACTAGTGTACTGATTTGTGATCTATTTATGAGCGGTGACCTTCGGTTTTTTATCTACGAAACTTACCCTGTAAATTCCTACAATTTTTTCTTTCGTTTAATTCTTCTACAAACAAAAATGCCTACTAACAAAACAGATAATTAACAAATTATTTCTTACATGTTTCTATATCTAGTTTCTCTAACTATTTTTTACGTCAACAATCTTAACTTTTATAATGTGATGCTAACAAGAAACAATCAAAATTGGCATCCCAAAATTATGGTCATGAGTGAATTACATTTCTGCCCCCCCTAAGAGGGACATCATCCTTAGTGTTGCTATATTCCATTCCTATATGGAACAAAGTAGGAAAATCTTCTTTCATATCTTCCTCTAATTCCCAAGTGGCTTCTTCCAACCCAAAATGGTTCAAGTGAACCTTAAATTTCAGAACTTTATTTTTCTGAAGAGTCATTTCTTGTTGATTCACGATTTGTATAGGCTTAACCAAGAACTCTACTTCTAGCTCAACCTATATGAAATCCCAATGTACCATGTGATTTTTATTAGGTATATATTTTTTTAGTAATGAAAAATGAAACACATTGTGTACCCACAAATGAGAAGGTAATGCTAATGGATAAGAAATCAGGCCAATTCTATCTAGCACTTCAAATGGCCCATAGTATCGTGGATCCAGTATAGTGTAGGTTCCCAATTTAGTAGAACCTATTTGTTTTTGTACTTTTAGGTACACCCATTTTCCTACTTTAAATTATCTTGTTTTTCTTTTCTAATCAATGTAAATTTTCTCTCTATCTTGTGCCTGCTTCAAATTCCACCTTATTTATTTAACCATCCATTCCATATCTTGGAGCATGTCGAGATCTTGCACCATTATGTGCTACATATAATTCCAACTCAAAATTATGAGAAATTATCTCCCATAAAAATCTTCGAATGTGGTCATTTTCAATGAAGTATGGTAATTATTATTATAATAAAATCCTACGAAATGAATATAGTCTTCCCACTTAGTGGGTTGTCCCATACAATATTTACATAGCATATATTTGAGGATTTCATTTTCCCTCTTAGTTTGACCATTTTTTTGAGGGCGGTAAAGGGTGATTAAATTCAGCTATGGTCCAAATCGTGAAAATAATGATTTCCAAAACTTTGAGGTAAACTTGGGGTATCGATCTAAGATTATTCGTTCGGGAATTTCGTGTAGGTTGAATAACTCTCTCATGAACACATAAACTACTTGGGATGCTTTAAAAGTGGATTTTATAGGTATAAAATGAGCATATTTTGTTAATTTATCCACCACCACCATTATGCCATCATTTTTATTCCTCATTCATGGTAACCTGGTAATAAAATATAAGGTAATCACCTACCATTTCAATTTTGGTATGGATAAAGGATTTAACAATCCCGTGTGGTGTTGGTTCTCCACATTTTCCACTTGAAGTAATAGAAATTGATTGAAATACTCTGCTACACCCTTCTTCATTCCAGGCCAAAACAAATCTATTTTCAGGGTTGTAACCATTTTATGGTAGCCTGGGTGTCCCATATAATATCTTTGATGTATCTCATCCATGATGATGTATTTAATTTGTCCTTGATCAAGAATATACAATCTTCTCTTATAGATTAAGAATCCTTCCTTATTCCTAGAATAATTTATTTTCTTATCCTGGTCAATTTTGTTTTCTAGGATTTTACTCAACAACCTATACTTCAGATATTTTTTGGAAGATTATTTTATCTTTTCCAACATTTCTATCTGAATTTGATTTATAGGAATTGTATTTCTTTTCCTTGGGTTCCTTCTCAATGCATCCACCACCTTATTCTCTTTCCCTACAATACGTGAATCTCTAAATCACACTCGCTCAGGAAAACCATCCACCTAGCTTTCCTGGCATTTAGGTTTGATTTAATGCAAAGGTATTTAATGTCGACATGGTGTATCACAAGAGTAAATTTCATCCAATTAGATAGTTCCTCCATATTTTAAGAGCGTGGATTACTGCAGCCAACTCTAAATCACACACATAACAATTTTTTTCATGATCTTTCATTTTTCGGGGTTCATATGATATTACATGTCCATGTTGCATTAAGACCCCCCTTAAGGCCTTCAAGCATGCATCTGTGCAAACCTCAAAACTGTTATCCATGTTAGTTATCCCTAAAATTGGGGCCATTGTGAATAACTATTTCAATCTTTCAAAAATCTATTGTCATCGGGGGTGTGTTAGTGTGCTTGGCGCACGCATGTAAAAAATCACACCAAATTAAGGAGTGTGGTTTTCCCTCTTAAGTTATTGGTCACAAGAAGAAAAGATATGGAGTAAAGCAAGTTAGTGGAACATGCTACAACATAAACATACTATATAGAGAAATAACATGTATATTCAAACATAAAAATTAAGCTAAAACTAAAACAAATAACACAAAAGCTCTAAGTAGATTCAAACATCTACAATAATCCAAACGATGGTACTTACGTCCCCTCTTATTGAGTGTTGGTAGTAAATGAGGATGAAACTTTAACCCACTTGCCAAAGGGCCCTTAGAACTTGGGGTCCTACATCCCGATGCAAGGATGTATTTACCTCCGAGCTTCCTTGGTTCAAAGTCTCTCTCTCTCTACTATGGTGGACTGGAGTTCTTGGATGGCCAACAACTGAGTCCCCACTATCTCTGCTCCAGATCATACACTGTTGGTATTTCTTGGGGAAATTCTGGCTGACATAAAAATGTGCTCTCAAGTGTTTCATCTCTTGGTGGCATTTTATAGGAGAAATAAAATCCTCTCTCCCTCTCTTGGTACATTGTGGAAGGTGACCCAAGAGAGGAGGGTGATTCCATTGTGTGCCACATTTATTCAATTATTTTATCCCTTTATGTCCTAAGGAGGCTTGGGTGGTTTTTCTTAGGCGGCTTCAATTGTGAAATCAATGTCCTTGAGTGTGATTTTTGTGTTCCCAGAAAGTGACTTTTGTCAATCTCAGGATTGCGTGCTTTTTGGGTCAAAAGGCGTGCAAGGGCATGCTTATTGAAGGATTTTGTGCGCAAAAGAATTTATGAATATTTCAAATTTGATTTTTCCTTAAACCTTAGAGATTTTTTAAATACTTCCAGGTTCCCTAATGTCTTTCACCCCCGTAAATATTTCTGCCTGACATTTAATAATGTTGTCTTTTCTTGTACGATTTTCCAGTGTGAATAGTTGGCCCCTAATGTGTGAGGTCTAGGAAGAACTGTATATCTAAAATACATTATAGTTTATTTTATGTATATTGTGCGTAGAGAGAGAGAGAGAGACCTGTGTGTAGGTCATAATTGGAGACACCCTGCACCAGTTCGAAGAATGACCATGTCCTGTGGGACCCCATTAAGAAAATATAATATAATATAATATATACAAATTTTCTACGAGGCGGGCATGGCCCATGATCATAATGTTGCGGCTAGCATAAAAAATATATTTCACAAATACATGTTCTTCCTGTGTCACTAATATGGTAGTGATCTTGTTGGTTGACGACGACGACTCGTGATGCCCTCAGGGGCATTTTTTCTTTGACAATAAGTGGAACGTCGTACCCATATGCGTAAAATTTGTATTGCATATAACTACGCATTGTGTGCATAGTTGTTGGCTGGGACCTTCCCATGTAAGCATTATTGAAAGAGATGCTTATGAAGGCACGTGTCTTCGACAAATTTTGATCAAAGTGCAATGGTTGTATGGTACGATACCATATTGACATGAAATCTTGTGTTGTAGTTGAATATCAGGATGATCGATGACATCTATGGGTAATTATTTCTACTACTATTCTACTCAAGGATGCCCCTTTTATGGAGAGGGGCGATCCAAGGTACCACTTCATTTTTGGAAGATAGGTGTTGAAGTGGACAAAAAGGAAGCCTCAACCGAATGAGAGGGTCACTGATTCAAGGGATCAGTATCCTGGATGTGATGGGTTTAATATAGGCATGATGGTGAGGGATTACTGAAAATCGATGATGGGGATTTAGTGGCCCAAGGTCACAGTATAAAAAGCAGCTTAGCGGCAGTCATAAATATTTATGATGGGGAAATCCCTGGAGTTGGTCGAACTTCCAAGTTGGGTATAAACTAGTTATGAATGTCATGGTAGCTTTTGTGTGAGGGTGTGATACTCCGACCAAGGGTGACCAGGAACTTCTGCCATCGGGGAAAAAATTAATGAGTAGGTGTTGGACATAGTGCGTCGTTTGCGGTCTTTATACACTTACCGAAAGAATAATATTATGAGGTTCGGTTTGTACAAAACACAGAGATGGGTGCCCCAAAACATGAAAGTGTTTTCTCACTGATAATGTGAGGAGGATGTTTTGTTGAGGGTGGGGGCCCCATTGGCTGGTCTCATGTGTAGGGTTGATGAAGCAAATGGAAAAGTACCACGGATGGGATTATCTGGGTGGAGGTATGGTAGGCCAAATGCAAGGCGTGGTTGTGCGCTTTCAATCTGCTTTCACAAACTCGTTGTATAGGAAATGGGTTTTATTTCATATGGTAAAACTTGACCTTATGCATGGTGGATGAATGGGCATGTGGTGTTTCCTGGACTATAGAGATATGGCTATGGTGTTCCATTTTTATGATAAATGGTCTACTTTGGGAGACGAGTGCCATGCAGGGGAGGCTTTTCCAACCAATGATGATGTTTATGATGTGCAGGGTGAGGTGATGATAAACACGGTCGAATACGTGGAGCCTATGGTTCATTTATGATGGAGAAATGATGTCAGGATATGCAAATTTTTCTGGGACTCTATCATGCTCGGGGTAGAATGATACCTGCTCTGGAACTTTCGGTGGATGGAGTTGTGGACGGTTTGTGTGTTTTCCTCCAAAAACAACTACCTCAAGTGAAAGGATCTTCTTTATCCAATATTATTGAAATACATGAGCTTCATAAAAGAAGATGAGAGAGGGAATACCTATCGGCGATGAAAAAATATTTTTTCGGGAGTGCGAATATGTAGCATCGCCTCTGTTCATTATAGAGTGTTGATCACAGTGCTTCTTTCAGTTATGGCCAGTGAATATGGTGCATGGTACCACTATGCCAATGGACTATATTCTGTGGGAACCATCACTACTCTTTGTCCCAGATGTGGATGCTTGGAAAGGATTTGTTGTATAAGAGGAGGTGTTCTACTTCCATTTCTGTGTTGTTGGCTTAGGTGTGTCTAGCTCTCCGAGGGGTTGTAGACATAACTCTAATCTTTATGCTATGAGCATCAGGAGATGATAACATTTGATTATATGGTGAAAATGTGAAAAAATCTGGCAATAGGTATGTGTGATATTCTCTTGGTTAGAGAGAAGTATCGGTGGCTAAGAAGAGACTGTATGAAAACTGCTTGTGAAGGGCTTCAGTTCTTTACACTGATTGACCCAGTGGTAATTCAGGTTGCATAGTCCGCATGTTATCCTCAGTTTGGTCTAGGTCATGTTTGGTTGGTGTGCCATCCCAATTTACCCATTATGCCGAAGTGGGTATGGGGTTGCTAGTATAGGGGTGATGTACTTTCTATATCATTTGAGTTCATCATCCCATTTCTTCTCTATTGTATGAATTATATCAATGAGAGGACGAAATCACAGGATATAGGTACAATGTTATCCACATCGATTTATGTAACACTAGGAAAAAGAGCCTAGATATGGGGGTCTCGTCGTGCTCAGTTTGTGGTCTGGCAGGGTACCAATGTTGTAACGCTGTTAAATCAGGGCAAGTGGCGACCATGTGATTGGGCATTTTACATAATGAACATGTTGGTCTTCTCTGCAGAGAGTGGTTGGGGGTAACTAGGGGTTCCCTGAGTGGTCACTTTTTAGCTAACAAGAATAGGATGGATCTTCTCGTCACATCTTCTTAGGTTGTCGAGATGTTCATGGATTTCGAGTCCATGCCATATTATTGGTAGAGGAAGACTATGGTTGATCACATAGAGGCTAGTGCTACACGGAATCTAGTTATGTAGTGACAATGGCACACTAGATGGTTGTCACCACATATCTAACATGAATAGTGGATGTCATTATTGTCACGATATACTATATGAACTCGATACCTTCACTGGAACATTTCCAAATCCTAGCAATCAATGATGAAATGATCAATTTCATCATAGAGTACACAAATATCAATTAGGGGAGGAGGCCTAGCAGGGATCCTTTCAGGTGATCGTGGTTCCTCCTATAAGTACAGGATGATATGGGGTTCATCTCCAGAAGACTGGGTGAGGGGATCCTCTTTATAGGATCACTCGATGGCATGCAAGGCATCCTTATATGGCAAGATTTATGGGAAATTATGAGTATAGTATCCACAATTTTTGTAAATAGTGCACGCGTGATTAGTACATAATTATTTTCCTTCACCCTTGGTGACAGGTTCCTTTTTAGGGGAACGTGGTGTCGCGACGTCTACCTCCAAGCCGAGGAACGGTTTAAATCGTTCAGCTGAGGGAAGATATGGGTAGGGTGTCCTATTATGTTGCATATGGCACAAGATGGTGATTCTCATTGTGTGTTGAGGGTTTCCAGCTTATTTCCTCTTCTATCAGTTTTGTTAGCCCTAATCATCCGTTTTGCAATGGGAATTTCCTGTGCAGGGTTGGTTTCAACTATTTCCTGAACGAGTGGGGCCTTCTCGGGACTGAGGGGCTTTAACCCTGTGGCAGTGATGTGTGTGGATCCTATGTTAGTACGGGGAATGAGATACCAACCGAGTATTTCAAACAATATGTTTGGTAACACCATTGTTGCCAAAACCTGCTAGGATACGAAACTAGTTGGCAGGTAGAAGAAAGGTGTTTGGGAAGCGACATAGGCTAGAGAGGATGTCGTGGCCGAGGAATCGGTGTCATTAGTGCCTGTGTCCATGTACTAAATAAATTCAACACTTTATGTGGACATCATACACACCGAGGCTCCTGTGACATCAGGTGTTGACTCAGGTATGATGGGGGGATCTGCTAAGAATGATCCTAGGATGGACGACGGTTTGAACTGGCCAGGGCCATATTCTTGGTACCATGAAAGCATATCTCTGAATGTATCTACATAGGGTAGAATGACATCAGTATTTTTTAGGGGCCTCTTTTCACTATGTGTCAATTGGTCGACAGTAACAATATGATCCTCATCAAGGAACATCATAGTTCAGAAGACGAAGGTGGCTATAGTTGACATGGCATAAATATAACTACAACCAAGGAGTATATTATAGTCCAAGTGGGTGTCCAAGACTTCAATGTCTATAAGGACCATCTTTCCGGCTAAGCAGACCGGGACATTTTGGTAGAGGCAGACGGGAGTTGAAGGGCGACCGTCGTATGCTCTAAGTGTGATGTCTGATGGATTTAGTTCAGGACACCCTAACTTCTTCCAATTTTTTTTTTGATATGATGCACATGGACGCACCCTCACAGATGACAGATTATTGAATGGTAGTATTTTGGACTGATATTGGTATCTGAAAGGAGACCATTGAAGGAACCCTAGGGGTGGCTTTGTCTAAATCAAAATCCATTAGGCGTGTATCGGTATGGTCGATAGCACCTAACATAGAAAGCAAGGCTTTACGTTTCTTTGGGCAAGACTATAATACTTCCAAAGCTGACATAGCTCTAGGATATTGAGCTAAATCATCCACAATGCTATAATTATGGGTTTCTTTGGAATAGTTTCCTACTCTCCTAGTTGGTCCCTTAGCCATCTTCAACAAAGGTTTGATAGGCATATTTAATATGGTCAAAGGTGCAGTCGGTGCATTGGTACTAGCTGCTGACACGTTCATGCCTGGTGGGGTATCATAATTTCGATTCCTTATTTGAAAAACATCTCTTCGCCAGTCATGTAGATTTCATGGTAGTTTTTTCTGGAGTCGTCAGGATTTTGTTGCTGAGTGCTAATTGTCCCTTAGTGGGGGAAGGGCTCCTCCATGACTTTTGGCTCTTGGGCTGATCCCCCTTGTCCATGGTTATTCTGTAGCATTTTTAGCTTAAGGAGTTCGGGACAGTGGTGAGTGTAATGGTTTTACTCACCAAAGATCGAACAAGAGTGGTTTGTTTGAAGAGGTGGCCTTTTGTTATGTCGTTGGGCATTTCTTGGCTCCTAGTTTTGATTTTGGTTAGGGTTTCCTCTAGCCTGAGATCGTGGAGGGAGCTATTGGATATTTCCCCACTATCTAAGATTTCCTTTAGGATTGTTTTCTCCTTTTTTATTAACCATGTTCGGAGGATAGTTCTCCTGGTTATATGGTTGGCGCAGTTGGTTTTGAGAAGATGCAAGTCTTGTGCTAGGGACTGAGCATAATGTAGTCCTTCATTTGTGAACGAATGTTAGGGGGAAGCTCTTCTGTCATCATTTCTATCTATGTACTAGGTCCCCTGAGTCGGAGGATAGATTCCTCCATGTTTATGGTGATATGATGATGCCCTACTGGTCAAATTTTGCGGAGGCATGTGCTAACTTTGGTAGCCGGGTTGTGGTATGTTCTAGGTATAATCATGCATGTAAACAGGGTTTTGAACACAGTTGCCTAGGTAAATTTGGGTCAACAACCCAATTAAGCCATCGACGGAGTTCAACACGCCTGGAAATTCCTTATAAGTTTGCAGGCATGGAACGTTCGAAAGGATATTGTAAATATACCATGACTATGTATAGATCAACTTACGTTTTTGAGCCTTACTGATGGATTCCTCTTCAGATATAGGCCTTTTTTGTACCGTGTCCTTTAAAATCTCTGCAACTAGAGCTTTCAGGAAAAGGTCTAACAATACTCGATTGTCAAGTTAGGCTTTACACAAACTACGATGTCGTCGCCATTCATGGAGATGGTATGAGATATGGACAATGGTGGTTTTCCTAAAGTGTGTCAGTAATTCCATTCCGGAATCATGGTGGATGAGTAACTGAAAATAGGTCGGAAATGTAGTGGCAAGGGCGCCAAAGGTTCCATGTTTAGCAGAGGGTTGCTCCACATACCATTTTTTTTCCACTCCTATCAGAGTGCGTTGAAATAGTCTCAGTTGAATAGTAGCATCCATGATGCTATTGGATGAGCACCACAGGTGGAAAGTCATAACATGATTTCCTGCATCTTCTGCTTGCTTTCGTTTGAACTTTGGAATGTCGGAAGGGAGCTTCATGGGAATGGGAGGCCATATGGGGTTGTGTGTAATGGGGTCATTTGTCAACTTGGTTAAATCTGGTAGATTCAACAAAGATAGAAAAGGTGACTGCAAGGTTGTAGCCATTGCGACTTGTGGAAATAAATTTTTTCATTAGGAAGAGTGTTTATTTGCAAGGTACACTACTGTGTATTACACTGGCTTCCCGAATGGGTAGCACTCCTTTTCCCTCTAGGGTTTGTGGGAGAAGTGGTATGTGGGGTGACATTGGGAGACTGGCCAGGGTTCCCAACTAAGGATGCCCCAATGAAGGACGAACCAATAATGGTGGCAGTGTTATGTCTTTGACGCCTAAATGGCGAAAGAGCTAGAATGTAATATTCCCACTTAACCCAAGCTAATGGGAATATTCTATTTTGACTTGTTTTATTTTGCATTTCATGTTGATGAATAAAATGTAAAGGAGGACATGTAAAACTCCTGAAAATAACAAAATAAATCAATGCCCAATGTGAACATGGCTATTCTGGGCCATTTTATAAAACACACTTGTGTGTGAAAGAGGTTGATCACTTGACCAAGTCAACCATGATGATATCTACAACACAATCTAGATGCATTGAAATTCCTTGAGGCACAACATAGTTCTAGATTGAGGTTCTACATGTGAAAGGGGCTAAACTGATGAAGTGGTTTAGGGTTTGACAAGACTCCAATCTTATAAAAGGAAGAGGAGATCAGCATGAAGGGGTTTTTGATGTTTATTATTTTTCTGCATATATTTTTTTTTAGACATATATCATTTTCTGGCTATTTAGCTGAGAATAATGTTGTTTAGCATTGAGTGTTCCTAGTCGGGAATCCCATCTCCTTCCTAGTGCAACTCTTGGAGGAGACTTGTTTGTCTTGTCCACTATCTGGCATTTTCCCAAGTTTCACCTTACACCTACAGCATTGGTCCTATTTAGGATTTCGTTGTCCGTGTGAGCTGCAGCAAGTGCAGGATAGATCTCTTCAGATCTATGTAGCTCTAGCACCCCTTTTCACTGGAAAATTCATATATCCCCTTGACAAGAGTGTTCTAGATCTTGGGAGCTTCAGATCCAGATCTTGGCAATAGGCCAAAGTATACTCAGAGTCTACAGTGTAGTCCCTTTTGTAGAACTGCGATATTTATAGGAGCAGAGTTGTAGGGAGTTTTGGCAACATCTTTTAGGAGAGATCTCTGGTGTGAAGGAGCCTTCCCTCCATCGTGGCGATCCATGGATTGGCCATTCAATCCATGTATGTTTCAAATCTGATCTTTTGTACATCACATACTTCAAAATTTTCTGAAGATTACTGCATATCTGTAACTTAGATCTCAGATCTACTCTTGTACTTTCATGTATTGTTGAGATCCCTAAGTGGAGTGTATAAAGGAGCCTTTCATGTATACAGATTTGAAATAGATTTGACATTTCCTATACATATCTACCCTAGATCTGAGTAATAACATACTGCTACTTTAGCCAATAGAAATAACACTGTCAAGATTATTCATATGTTTCTTGTGGTTGCATCACCTCATTTATGATGATTTATTCATGTCTTCTCTTCTACTTTTTGTATAATAATGTATGAGCTTCAATATAATCTCTTCTCCAACATCTAAGAGACATTATTGACCCTCCTTATTGATCTCCTACATACATTGGGCTGAACTACGTTATTTTCCAACAGTCTTGTTTTTGTATTGCTACAGGCCCCTCTTCAGGCCTTTTATAGCTGCACTAGGTGTGGGGAGACCTTTAACCCACCTAGGAGGGTTTTTTTTTTAATACCTCTTGGAATCAGGTCTTATATAGTCATATCTAAGGGATCCAAGTACTAGTTTCCAATCCTGTAGCATACATTCCTGAAAAATGTGTTTTTTAGGCATGCCTTGCTAGCAGTCCCGATTTTGGGATATTACACTGGTATGAAAGAAAATTTCTTGGCTCAGCCTGTGAGCTTCAAGAATTATGGAGTATTCTCGTGGGGGGGAGGATATATGTAAGAGAAACTAGAGAAAACCCTTTTTGTCTGGAGAAAAGATGTTCACAAAACTTCTATCTCAAGCTCTGCAAGGTATCAAAAAAGACATCAAAGAAATGAGGAGGGAAAAGTAGGAAGATCCCTCAACAAGATCTACAAGATATATACATGAGGAAATTTCTAAGTTTCTCATCTCATGGATATGAGCACTCAGCCATATCACCAAATTTACAACGTTCTGTCAACAACTTCTTCATGAAGAGGAAAAGAGGAGGTGTGCCAAAGGGAGAAAATCACTTGAACTTCCAAGGGTCTTGTAAGATCAAGGAAGAAGAGGTTGAGGATGTCAGTGCAGTAAATACAAGGGCACATCTAGATCCTCATGGAGAGGAAGAAGGGGCAACTGATCCAAGGAGAGGGACTCTTAAACTCTTGCAAGAAGTTCCAAAGAATCTCACATATGGAGATTGTGGCACAATCCATGTCCAACATGTGCCATCACCATCAAATGGTGAGATCTTGAAGATAGATGAAGGACCAGAGGAGGGCAAGCATCACTTGATGAGGATCATATACCCCTCTCTATTTCAGAATTTTTATGCACAAAGAAGGTGGGAGGATCTGTTAGACTCCTATACCAATAGGTGTCATTTTTCATGATTGTCTTATTGAACTACGCAATATGTTCAAACCTTTTTCTTGTGCAAAGGTGTTCCATATTCTCAAAAAATCAAAAAAATTTTAAAAATGTAAAGAGGGTATACCCTAAAAGAAAAATCAAAGGGTAAAAAGAATAAAATGGTCAAAAAAGTGAAAGAAATGAACCCCAAACAAAAATAGACCAGGAAAGTGTGCAAGTCTAAATGCCACTACTATTTCATTTTCTGTAATAAGCAATTGTGTGCAGCTTGTTAAACTTTTTCCACAATTTATGAAGAGTCAAACTGTTTAAAATTGACTCGTTCATCTTTCAATTTCCTGTTTTAGAAATAGAAAATAAAATCTGACCAAACTGTTTAATCTTGGCAGATAAGTAGATAGGTAGAGTGATTAAAAGGAACTCAACAGTTTAATCTGAGCCCTTGGATGTAATAAGTGTAGACTTAGATAGGTTTTCCATGTAAAAGAAAAAAGAAGATTGATAAGGGTTTGCCAGTATAACTGCACCCTAATAAATGAGAGAAAATGGTAGGGTAAAGTAAGTAGGGTAGGTAGATGTTGTTGCAGAATTGCATGTGATGAATGATGGTTCCAAATGTGTTTAAATTTTACTTTCATCACAAATACAAAGGCAGATACTACATTGGAAAAGTTCACAAGCAAAGCAAAGTCAAATTATTAACTTCCCCTCTCATTTTCCCTAAACATTTCACTAATTTCCCCTAAGTGCTAAGGTATTTGAAGATTAGAGGGGCTCAAGGCATTTCCTTGACTTTTGGAGGGACCAGACCCTCGGCCCAATAATTGAAAAAAAAACCTAAGTACTTGAAATCATCCATTTTTACATTCATTCACCTCTTAAAATATTTTACTAAGTAAAATCCCATTTTACTTAGGAAAATCCTTCAATTTTTCATGAAAAGCCCTCAAAATCACTTTTTATTCTAAGTCTAAGTGATGAAAGTATAATAATGATATTTACTTTTGAATTCTCACTTTCTAGGTTATATTTAAGTATTTTGAGTTCAAATTGTCCCTTGTCATATTAACTCTAATTTATTTATTAACTCCCTATGAAAATCACCTTTTCCTATTATATATAAATCCTTTTGTAATAATATTCCCAAAACCCATGTATTATAACTATTTTAGCCACAAGTATTTTATTCCCACTTATTCAATGTCAAAAACCCACAATATGTTCCCTTTTGGCCAAAATATAACATTAAATATATTCTCGCCCCCTATGGTAATAAATTACATTGATTTAATCACCATATATTAAAAAATATTCGAAAAAGGTTTAAACATATGTATATATGTTTAAAAAAGAAAAATAAACCCAAAGTTTAAATAAAACCAAACTTTGAAATAAATCATCCCTGCGCATTTAACATTTCCCGACCATTTTTTCCATATGGGATTAATTAATCTTAATTAATCCTTAAGATTAATTAATAACCAAACCCTCCAATCGAATGCCTCCCGAAATGATTAATTCATATTAAATCGTGTCAGTCCCGCCCATTAAATGTCCATCAACTCCATATCTCGTCAACCGTTGGATCGATCCGCCTAAGATCAACGGCTCACATCGATTCCGCTGGCCATCCCCCATCCGAAAGATAACGCGTGAAATAAAAGTGGTTTTTGAATAGTGCCATTGCTACGTGTCAAGCGCTATATCGCTTCGCTGCCCATCCACCCGAAACTGCCTTCGCTCATAAGTGGTGCGGAAAAAACCGCTTACCATTTTTCCCCCCGTGACTCACCTCCCGTACAGAATGACGTCAGTCATTAAAATAATAAAAATTCCCCTCCGTTTTACTTTTCCAATAAAACAAATCTTCCAGCATTGTTTTCATTATCTCGTACACGAACCAGTCTCCCGGGCAACCAATTTCGAATGTAACTGTCAAAGTGTGCTGACCGCTACCTCGATGAAGAATTTTGCAGTCAAGTAATTCAAAGCTTACCCGCCAATATCAATTGTTTACCCATTTAAACACAAACACCCTAGTGTTGATCATTCTCACCTGATTGTGTAGTAAAACCCTTTGTAACCTAGCTATGCCACCTGAAGCCTCTGTTAATGAATTCGAGCATGGTTTACCTCCCAAAAATCATTCTAGATTCATTCCACAGACCTCTCAAAATAAAATGAAACCTTTTCGACCTCCCATGCAAACCAATGCTTTCTTAACAATTTTTTTTATTTTACAGGTGATTAGAAGACCACATCCTTGGATAAACAGTCTTAATACTAGTCATAAGGCTTGTTTACTCCAAGAGTGTTATCAAATCTATTCAAACAGAGATGGAAGATAAAACATACAGTTGAAAGACAATCAAAGGAAATAGGATATTAAACAATTTACTGTTGAAATAGAGAGTAAAAACCTAAACTACACATTGAAGGTAAAAGGACACAGTAAATAACGATTAGAGAGCATAACAGTTAAAGAGTATCAGTGGTTAAAGTGTATAAGGTAAAAGTCAGAGTGAAAGTTAAAATGAAGTTACAGAGCGGTCAAAGGAAAATAGTAAAAGTAATTACAGAGGAAGTAAAATGGTAAAAATAAATGAAAATACTTTCACCAACATTGAAGTTTTGTTTAAAGTGAAAGTAAAATATTCAAAAGAAAAAAAAAAATGAAAAGATGAAAAATACAACAAGAATGAACATTTTTTGCAGAAATTGCATGTTTTAGTCATTGTTTTGCAGAAACTATTGCGATCAATCCAAGATGAATTTTACAAAACAGAAGGAGTTTTATGTTCTTAAGAGGACCATCTACAGAAACCTCTCTCACTTTTCTAACATCTATTATGGTTTTGGAAATATTAAACAATGTTGGAAAGCACCTTTTGCAGAAAATTCTAGTTAAGTCATAATTTTGCAGAGACGATTGTGGCCAATAAAAAATACATCATACAAAACTGAAGGAGGTTTTTGTTCCTAAGTGATCCTTATACAAAAACCTATCTCACGTTTTGCACAGTGATTTCATAATGAGAAATACATGCACATCTTTACATGATATTTTTTAGACTCTGTAAAACTCTGTTTTACACATATGTTTACAGATCATCTTGTGCACAGCTGGAGAGGAATTTTAGGAAAATGAAAGAGGTTTATCTCGCCCACATATTGATACAGAATAACCTCTTTCATTTTTTACATATATATTACGGATTGAGAAATAAAAAGATATAATTGGACCCCAATTTTGCAGAATTGTTGGAGCAGAATGCACAAAGAAAGGAAGCAGTTAATGACTTGGATGCCTCATCATCAACTAAGAGTTGGATCAAATTCGAATTCTCCTCTTTGTCATCACCTATCCATACAAAATAGTGCCAAATAGATGCATTAGTTTGAGTGTCCTTTACTTAAGTTCTATTTATGTAAAATAGTTGGAGAGATTTGTGAACCAATTTTGATATTTTTTTCAAGATATTTTAGTTTAGAATTTGTATAAATACTCCCTCAATTGGAGTATTGAGGGTGGATTCTACTACTTTGTTGTAACATTGACTTTTTTGGAATAAAATTTCTTTGGAGAAATTTCTTTGTGGCTTGCTGGATAATGAATTGAAGCTCAAGACTTTTTACAGGATTCGTGTGTCAAACTATAGTTCAATAAGTCATTTCTATCCTATATTTTAAGTTTTATATATTTTTATAATATCACTATGTTCCATTTCTGAATAATTGACAAAAAAGAATAAATCAGAAATTTCTTAAGTGTACTCTGATTTCAATTGTGATTGTTCTAAATGTTTTCTTCTAAACTGGTTATAAAACAATGAATTCTTAATTGCTCTTGTTTCGCTGGTTTAAACATTTTGATTACTATAGTAAATAATTCTTAACTGCTCTTTATTTGTAATCATTCACTTTCTTTCTTTGAACATGTTGAAAGATTCTTAATTGCCTTTCATCCCTTTAAAATCCATTCCATTCACTTTAATATCTAAAATTGCTCTCTGTTTCGCTATCTTGCCCTGCAAAGCTATCTTTGGTGTAAAAAATTAATCTAGTAAAGCCATCATTTCGACTCCATAGCCCAATGGCCTGAAATACTCAATCATGCCCTTAGTTGGCGGATTCCACCATTTAAATTCAAACAAACTCTTGGACTTATAACTAGCCTAATATTTTCTAAGAACAAAGCTAAATTTTAAAGAGAGAGTCCTCTCTAGATACAGATTGGCTAGATTCTATATCTGAAGGTTGGTTTTTGGTTACCTCAGATTTACTTTCATTTTGCACAACTTCAAGGAAAATATGAGTGATAACATAGTGGTGACCATACGGGGGACCTGAACAATTCTATTGTTATTATTTCTTATTTTATAAACTATAGACAGAGCCTGAAGTTAGCCAGGTAGCCTTTGAAATTGCTTTTTCTCTGCAATTGCAAAAGTAAATAAATGTTGCTTCAGTCTATCTCTGTTTAGTTTATGACCTAAGCTTTGATTCCAAACATTTGATCAGTTCCTCTAAGTCAAATAAATCTTTAAGAAAATTTAAATCTCATATCTAAAACATCTTAAAGAGATTATCGAAGTTGTATTGTTTATTCCATTAAAAAAAAAAAACCAAAAAAAGAGAATTATCTAGAAAACTGACTGGGAAGGCTAACTTTTTTCTTCAGAAATACTTTACAGGTTCAGATCTGATCTATGATGGTGGACAGGGATCAGACACACAAAGGTTAAAATCATCCACCTGGCGACTCCAAATCCATTTCACAATCAAGACTCCACTGGAGGAATGAACCTGGAAGAACAATATGGAATGATCAGGCTTTCAAATTGGATCTTAATCCAAGACATTATGCTCTTTCTCCTTAACAAGGTTTTTCAATATGTATTGTATTTTATATAAGGATCTAACTTCGTTGTATAGATAAAGTGCCTTTTCATTATGGCTGATTTTCAAAATGATCCAAGAATAAAACGAAGATATGCTCCCATGAGCAGGGATCACATACCTGGATTTCCACACAAACTGCCAAACGTAAATTGGAGTGAAAATCTACCTATGTTTCAAGATGAGAATATTGATGATCCTTTACTACGTCTCCTTAAATTTCATATACACTTATCAAGATTGAAGGGTGATTGACATGAGGATTGCCTCATGAAAATATTCATGCGAACCTTAGAAGGAAAAGCAAGGGAATGGTACGAAGCTCTCAAACCTGCAAGTTTGTTTTCTCTAAAATATTTTCATAAGGTATTTTATGAGCATTACAAAGAAAATTTTCCATCTTTATCATTAGCTGAAAATTGTTGTGATCAAGCTGAAGATCTTATAAATTACCTTAAAAATATTGATGAAGATTTTGGAAATTGGTTTCCTGAAGATTTATTAGAAGAAGTCCAGAATTTTCATTCTCAAGTTAAATGTCATAATAATCAAGAGGAGTTAAACAAAGATGAAATAAGTCAGGAGATAAATCAAGATCCACAAAACCCCTCTGTATTAACAAATGATGTTTCATTTAATGTTTTGAATGGAGTTAAAGACAATAATCAACTTCATGATCAACTTTTAGATAAGAGAAAAAACAATTATCATTTCAATCTAAGAATTCAGAGATTCCCACCCCCCCTCACCGAAGAAGAAATCAATTTGCTTCTAAACATGCAACTATCCTCAAAATATTTACATAATGAAGAAATTTTTTGTACTTCTTTTAATGTCGAGGAATGTACAAAAATTTTTATCCATGAAGGGACAGAAGAACAAATTGATGCTCACGTTATTCTACCTTCCCAAAAAGGCGCATTGCTTGACATCACGCCTATTGAACAAAACAATGATTTTCAAATAGAATGCAACCAATCCAATCAAGATATATTGGGATTCTTGGAAGAGAAATATGCTGATCCAATGTTTATAATTGATGACATTCTTTATTCTGAAGATTTGCCTAAATATGATCAGTATGATGATAACTATGATAATTTCACAAAACAATCACTAGCTATTTTGAGGGATGAGATATTAGAACGTCAGCTTGATGAGGATTTTTTAAGAGCTTTATTTCTTCTTTTGAAATCAAGAAAATATTCTCCTAAACTAAAAAAAATTGTTCTTGAGATAATTTCTGAAAATTATGAAAATGAAATCAAACTTTTACATTCTCAAATTCAGTCATACAATTTTCGAAATCCTAAAGAATTCTTTGAAAATATTCCTTCTCCAAAGCAAGAGGAAATTGTACTATCTTCTGACCTGCATATTGAGGATGATTATTCTTTCAAACAAAAGATTGAGGAAATAGTTTCATGGATTAATATTCAGAATACAACTGAGCAACTAGTCATTGAAGGCCTAGAAACACAAGTCATACATTATGCTTTTAATGATCCTATAGAAAATTATATGGAGAATATTTTTACCTCAAATCTGCAAACATGTTTTATCTATGAGGATCAAATATATCAACAATTTCCATTTCCCATCTTATCGTTGATTATAAAGGCACATGATCATAATATACTTCCAATTTTGATCATAAGCAATCAAGTTAAGCATTTATTGTTACATCTACTTGATTGGCTTCATTAGCATTTTTGTATTACCTGATTCAATAAGATTTTTAGTAGATTAGAGTAGGTAAATGAGTGCTAATAAGCTCAGAATTTTGAGCATTTTTTTGTTTTCAATTTTCAGTTAGTTTTTCATTAAGTTGGTTTGAAAATTTTTGTGTGTTGTTTCAGTTTCAGATCAAATTTCAGGTTGTAGAAAAAGGACTATATTCAATTCAAGATTTTCAACCACAGAAAATACATGTTTGGGATTGGAACAAGATAGAATATTTCCAACTGGGAAACAAAGTTTTAAGTTTTGAATCGATAGTAACTTATTGGAGTTGAAGCCCGAGGAGAAGGCCCTAAGATTCAGAAGTATTACTATCATACATACAATAAGGCAACAAGAAGAAGAAGATTTCATGGTTCAGTTAAAGGAATTTTGAGGCATTTGACCTGTTGTTCTTGAATTTTCACAAGGAAAATCCATCCCCAAGTGGAGCCAGTATTAGACTCCTATACCAATAGGTGTCATTTTTCATGACTATCTTATTGAACTATACAATATGTTCAAACCTTTTTCTTGTGAAAATTTGTTCCATATTCTCAAAAAATGAAAATATTTTAAAAATTGTAAAGAGGGTATACCCTAAAATAAAAATCAAAGGGTAAAAAGAATAAAATGGTCAAAAAAGTGAAAGAAATGAACCCCAAACAAAAATAGACCAGGAAAGTGTGCAAGTCTAAATGCCACTACTATTTCATTTTCTGTAATAATCAATTGTGTGCAGCTTGTTAAACTTTTGCCACAATTTATGAAGATTCAAACTGTTTAAACTTGACTCATTCATCTTTCAATTTCCTATTTTAGAAATAGAGAATAAAATCTGACCAAACTATTTAATCTTGGCAGATAAGTAGATAGGTAGAGTGATTAAAAGGAGCTCAACAGTTTAATATGAGCCCTTGGATGTAATAAGTGTAGACTTAGATAGGTTTTCCATGTAAAAGAAAAAAGAAGATTGATAAGGGTTTTCCAGTCTAAGTGCACCCTGATAAAGGAGAGAAAATGGTAGGGTAAAGTAAGTAGGGCAGGTAGATGTTGTTGCAGAATTGCATGTGATGAATGATGGTTCCAAATGTGTTTAAATTTTACTTTCATCACAAATACAAAGGCATATACTACATTGGAAAAGTTCACAAGCAAAGCAAAGTCAAATTATTAACTTCCCCTCTCATTTTCCCTAAACATTTCACTAATTTCCCCTAAGTGCTAAGGTATTTGAAGATTAGAGGGGCTCAAGGCATTTCCTTGACTTTTGGAGGGACCGGACCCTCGGCCCAATAATTGAAAAAAAAACCTAAGTACTTGAAATCATCCATTTTTACATTCATTCACCTCTTAAAATCTTTTACTAAGTAAAATCCCATTTTACTTAGGAAAATCCTTCAATTTTTCATGAAAAGCCTAAAAAATCACTTTTTATTCTAAGTCTAAGTGATGAAAGTATAATAATGATATTAACTTTTGAATTCTCACTTTCTAGGTTATATTTAAGTATTTTGAGTTCACATTGTCCCTTGTCATATTAACTCTAATTTATTTATTAACTCCCTATGAAAATCACCTTTTCCTATTATATATAAATCCTTTTGTAATAATATTCTCAAAACCCATGTATTATAACTATTTTAGCCACAAGTATTTTATTCCCACTTATTCAATATTAAAAACCCACAATATGTTCCCTTTTGGCCAAAATATAACATTAAATCTATTCCCGCCCCCTATGGTAATAAATCACATTGATTTAATCACCATATATTCAAAAATATACGAAAAAGGTTTAAACATATGTATATATGTTTAAAACAGAAAAATAAACCCAAAGTTTAATAAAACCAAACTTTGAAATAAATCATCCTTGCGCATTTAACATTTCCCGACCATTTTTTCCATATGGGATTAATTAATCTTAATTAATCCTTAAGATTAATTGATAACCAAACCCTCCAATCAAACGCCTCCCAAAATGATTAATTCATATTAAATCGTGTCAGTCCCGCCCATTAAATGTCCGTCAACTCCATATCTCGTCAACCGTTGGATCGATCCGCCCAAGATCAACGGCTCCCATCGATTTCGTTGGTCATCCCCCATCTGAAAGATAACGTGCGAAATAAAAGTGGTTTTTGAATAGTGCCATTGCTACGTGTGAAGCGTTGTATCGCTTCGCTGCCCATCCACCCGAAACTGCCTTCGCTCATAAGTGGTGCGGAAAAAACCGCTTACCATTTCCCCCCGCCATGACTCACCTTCCGTACAGAATGACGTCAGTCATTAAAATAATAAAAATTCCCCCCCGTTTGACTTTTTCAATAAAACAAATCTGCCCGCATTGTTTTCATTATCTCGTATACGAACCAGTCTCCCAGGCAACCAATTTCGAATGTAACTGTCAAAGTGTGCTGACCGCTACCTGGATGAAGAATTTTGCAGTCAAGTAATTCAAAGCTTACCCGCCAATATCAACCGTTTACCCGTTTAAACACAAGCACCCTAGTGTTGATCATTTTCACCTGATTGTGCAGTAAAACCCTTTGTAACCCAGCTGCGCCACCTGAAGTCTCTGTTAACCAATTCGAGCATGGTTTACCTCCCAAAAATCATTCTAGATTCACTCCACAGACCTCTCAAAATCAAATGAAACCTTTTCGACCTCCCATGCAAACCAATGCTTTCTTAAAAATTTGTTATATTTTACAGGTGATTAGAAGACCACATCCTTGGATAAACACTCTTAATACTAGTCATAAGACTTGTTTACTCCAAGAGTGTTATCAAATCTATTCAAACAGAGATGGAAGATAAAACATGAAAGACAAGCAAAGGAAACAAGATATTAAACAATTTACTATTGAAACAGATAGTAAAAACCTAAAATACACATTTAAGGTAAAAGGACACAGTAAATAATGGTTAGAGAGCATAACAGTTAAAGAGTATAAGTGGTTAAAGTGTATAAGGTAAAAGTCAGAGTGAGTTAAAATGAAGTTACAGAGCGGTCAAAGGTAAACAGTAAAAGTAATTACAGAGGCAGTAAAACGGTAAAAAGAAATGAAAATACTTTCACCAACATTGAATTTTTTTTAAAGTGAAAGTAAAACAGTCAAAAGAACAAAAAAGTGAAAAGATGAAAAATACAACAAGAAGGAACATTTTTTGTAGAAATTGCATGTTTTAGTCATTGTTTTGCAGAAACGATTGCAATCAATCCAAGATGAATTTTTCAAAATGGAAGGATTTTTATGTTCTTAAGAGGACCATCTACAAAAACCTCTCTCACTTTTCTAACAGCTATTATGGTTTTGGAAATATTAAACAATGTTGGAAAGCACTTTTTGCAGAAAATTCTAGTTAAGTCATCATTTTGCAGAGAATATTGTAGCCAATAAAAAATACATCATACAAAACTAAAGGAGGTTTTTTTTTCTATGAGATATTTCTACAAAAATGTATCTCACTTTTTTCACAGTGATTTCAGAATGAGAGCTACATGCACCTCTTTACAGGCTATTTTTTAGACTCTGTAAAACTCTGTTTTACACATAGTTTTACAGAGCCTATTTTGCACAGCTGGAGAGGAATTTTAGGAAACTGAAAGAGGTTTATCTCACCAACGTATGGTTCCACAATAACCTCTTTCACTTTTTACATATATATTATGTATTGATAAATACAAAGATATAATTGGACCCCAAGTTTGAAGAATTGTTGGAGCAGAATGCACAAAGAAAGGAAGCAGTTAATGACTTGGATGCTTCATCATCAACTAAGAGTTGGATCAAATTCAAATTATCCTCTTTTTCATCACCTATCCATACAAAATAGTTCCAAATAGATGCATTAGTTTGAGTGTCCTTTACTTAAGTTCTATTTAGGTAAAATAGTTGGAGAGATTTGTGAACCAATTTTGATATTTTTTTCAAGATATTTTAGTTTAGAATTTGTATAAATACTCCCTCAATTGGAGTATTGAGGGTGGATTCTACTACTTTGTTGTAACATTGATTTTTTTGGAATAAAAGTGCTTTGGAGAAATTTCTTTGTGGCTTGCTGGATGAAGAATTGAAGCTCAGGACTTTTTGCAGGATTCATGTGTCAGACTACAGTTCAATAAGTCATTTCTATCCTATGTTTTAAGTTTTATATCTGTTTATAATATCACTGTGTTCCATTTCTGAATAATTGACAAAAAAGAATAAATCAGAAATTGCTTAAGTGTACTCTAATTTCAATTGTGATTGTTCTAAATGTTTTCTTCTAAACTGGTTATAAATAATGAATTCTTAATTTCTCTTGTTTCGCTGGTTTAAAAATTTTGATTACTATAGTAAATAATTCTTAACTGCTCTTTATTTGTAATCATTCACTTTCTTTCTTTGAACATGTTGAAAGATTCTTAATTGCCTTTCATCCCTTCAAAATCCATTCCATTCACTTTAATATCTAAAATCGTTCTCTGTTTGGCTATCTTGCCCTACAAAGCCATCTTTGGTGTAAAAAATTAATCCAGTAAAGCCATCCTTTCGACTCCATAGCCCAATGGCCTGAAATACTCAATCGTGCCCTTAGTTGGTGGATTCCACCATTTAAATTCAAACAAACTCTTGGACTTATAACTAGCCTAATATTTTCTAAGAACAAAGCTAAATTTTAAAGAGAAAGCCCTCTCTGGATATAGATTGGCTAGATTATGTATCTAAAGGTTGGTTTGTGGTTACCTCGGATTTAATTTCCTTTTCCGCAACTTCAAGGAAAATCTGAGTGATAACAGGATCTATGAAAGGGGGGCAAGGACAAATCTATCCATACATATACACATCCTTCTCTATGCTTTGATGTCTCTTTACATGGAGGCATTCCACCGGGAAGACCTCCTGATGGGAGGCAAAATAAAATGTTCTCTCAACTATGAAGAATATGCTTACTTGTCTAAGGAGGGAGATTTGGGAAAAACTGGCACAGTGCAGAGAATATCTCATGGATTCAAAAGAGAGATCAACAATTTTCTGAATTGGACATTGCTATCTCCCTCTCAGTTATTTGCGCTGAAAAAGGAGAATTCAGAAGTCTATGATGGCATGGACATGATGTCATGTGACAACTCCATTTCTTTGGGGCAGCCAATGATATTTTATTTCACAAAGGAGATTTCTGAACATGACAAGAGGATATCGACACTCTTTCATGCATGGGCTACATCGAGGAAGTTTTGGAAGACAAGGACTTTCCAAGGGGAGGTTGACTTCCATATACTTCAATATTGTCTTGAGAAAGATCAGCTGCAAAGGAGGCAACAAAATGAAGTTGGTAGTACTCCAACATGTGACTTTCACATCAAGCATGTCAAGGAGGAGAGCCATGCTATGGCAGGGGCTGCATTCCATATTTCTACAGCACTATCATTGTTGGGGAGCCTAGATCCAAATTAGGATTCCCAATTTTTGATGGAATACTCCAATGACTTCTTCACATGTGATGTTCTTGATAATAAAATGATAGATAGGAGGTATAGAGTAGTTAATGGAGTCATTTATTTCTATGATCAGATCTACTTATCTAAAAACTCCAAACTCAAGGACAAACTACTTCATGCAGCCTATGAGATCTTGATTTCTAAGCCCACTAGTTTCATTAAAACATGTCATACTATATTGGAGGGATTCATGTGGGAAGATCTCAATAAGGAGATGCACTCTCGTATGAGGAGGTGCATGGATCATTTGCTGGTTAAGGAGGAAAATAGCTCTCAGGAATATACATCCTCAACACTTCCTTATTCATTGAGTGTGAGGAGGAACTCATCCATGAGTTACTTCACTAATGCAAAACAAGTATATGGAGGAGCTTGTATCTCTGACTATTCTGATGTGTTTAATATATGCTTGTATTTCTCTAACACTCATGTGTAGGGCTTTGCTCCAAGAGGGAGCATTATTTCTTATGGGTCTCATAGGCCACTTGGGGCTATGAGCAATGGTGATTATAGCGATTCCTTGAAGGGTATTGGAGGGATGATATACTCTTCATGGTGTGATTCCTTTACACCAACTATCATACACTTTCTCCAAGCATGCAAGAAGGAGGGGGCAGCAAACAAGTGTTGGGGAGAACACTTATCATATCATATTCCAAGGCAGTTAGGAGTAAAACTATGCTGGTTGCACTTGAGGGACCATTTTCCTTCTCCATTATTGCACATGGAAGCTAGCATGAATCTAATTCTGATTCCATATGCTGAAATTTTTCTTGTCTTTTTTTGGAACATGGATGGAGGGGAGACACATTGGATGAATGTGTTCGGGGAAAAGGAGTTTCCCACACTTTTTGCACTACATGCTTCAAGGGGAGCATGGGATATTATGTGGCCACTATGGCAGATCACTTGGTTCTTTGTAGGGTGAGCCATATTTTTTTTTGGGACATGCCTCTCATATGTATTCGAGAGGATTTTTTCTATTGATTTCCAAGCTGGGAGGTGATCCACTTCATTTGGATGGTAGCATGGAGATGGGATTCTTTCATGGATGATGGAATTCCCCCTAATTGTCATCACTTCTATCTTGAGAAGGCTATGGATTAGTAAGAAGGTTTCCACATAAACCTTCCATTCCTTCATGATGAGAGCCATTGGGTTTATTCACCAAAGGCCAACTTGCACATTGGGGAGGGACCATTGGGAGACAGAACTATTGCAGAAAATCTGAAGCAATGGTGGAGACTATTGGATGAGGGGGTCAGAAGAGAACAAGGGGAGATTTTGTAGCACTCACCTTATCAGTTACTTGAGGATAAGAAACATCTTGGAGGGAAGGACTGTAATATTCCAACTTAGCACAAGCTAATGGGAATATTCTATTTTCCCTTGTTTTATTTTGAATTTCATGCTGATGAATAAAATGTAAAGGAGGACATGTAAAACTCCTGAAAATAACAAAATAAGTCAATGCCCAACGTGAACATGGCTAAATCTCGGCCATTTTATAAAACACACTTGAGTGTGAAAGAGGTTGATCACTTGACCAAGTCAACCATCACCATATCTACAATGTAGTCTAGATGCATTGAACCTCCTTGAGGCACAGCGCAGTTCTAGATGGATGTTCTACATGTGAAAGGGGCTAAACTAATGAAGTGGTTTAGGGTTTGAGAAGACTCCAATCTTATGAAAGGAATAGGAGAGCAACATGAAGGGGTTATTGATGTTTATTATTTTTCTGAAAATATCTTATGTTCATACATATATCATTCTTTGGTTGTTTAGCTGAGAATAATGTTATTTAGCATTGGGTGTTCCTGGTCGGGAATCCCTTCTCCTTCCTAGAGCAGCTCTTGGAGGAGCCTTGTTTGTCTTTTCCATTATCTGGCATTTGGCCAAGATTCACCTTACACATACAGCACTGGTCCTGTTTAGGATTGGGTTGTCCTTTTGAGCTGCAGCAAGTGAAGGATAGATCTCTTCAGATCTATGCAGCTCTAGCACCACTTTTCACTAGGAAAGTCATCTATCCCCTTGACAAGAGTGTTCTAGACCTTGGGAGATTCAAATCCAGATCTTGGCATTATGCCAAAGTATGCTCAGAGTCTACAGCATAGTCCCTTTTGCATAATTGCGTTATTTAAAGGAGCAGAGTTGCAGGGAGTTTTGGCAACATCTTGGAGGAGAGATCTCTGGTGTGAAGGAGCCTTTCCTCCACTGTGGTAATCCATTGATTGGCCATCCAATCCATGTATGTTTCAGAACTAATATTCTGTACATCACATACTTCATAATTTTATGAATATTACTATATATCTCTAACTTAGATCACAGATCTACTCTTGTACTTTCATGTATTGCTTAGATCCCCAAAGGGAGTGTATAGAGGAGCCTTTATTTTATACATATCTGAAATAGATCTGACATTTTCTATACAGATCTGCCCTAGATCTGAGTTGTAACATACTTCTGCTTCAACCAATAGAAATAATGTTGTCAAGCTTATTCATATGTTTGTTGTGGTTGTAGCACCTCATTTCTGAGGATTTATTCATGTCTTCTCTTCTACTTTTTGTATAATAATGTATGTGCTTCAATATAATCTCTTCTCCAACATATAAGAGACATTATTGATCCTCCTTATTGATCTCTTGCATAAATTGGGCTGAACTACATTATTTTCCAGTAGTACAGTTTTTGTATTACCGCAGTCCCCTCTTTGGTCATTTTCTGGCTACACTAGGTGTGGGGAGACCTGCTTAACCCACCTAGGAGGATTTTTTTTTATGCCCTGTTGGAATAAGGTCTTAGATAGTTAGTTATAAGGGATCTAAGTACTGGTTTCCAATCCTGTAGCATACATTCCTGAAATTGCGTTTTTCAGGCATGCCTTGCTAGCAGTCCCAATTTTGGGATATTACATGGAACTCCTCTAGGTAATGGAGGGATGTCCAAAAGACGTCTAGATTGGCGAGGTCCCATTAGGTCCGGTTTGGTGTCGACTAGGTCTGTATTTGGAAATATTTGGGAGGATATAGATTATAATTATAGCAAAATTTTGATCGCATACATAAAACAAAGGGAAAATAAAATAATTTTTCCCTTTATTTTAATCATATGTGTGTATACAAACTTTCGGTCAAAATCACATGCATTAAATTTTTTTTGATGCTTTTTGAACCAGCCAATGTGGTTCATCATCAGGACAAGATGAGAAATCTAAATAAGAAACCTGTTTAAATAGATAAGACAAGCATCAACTAGCTATTGTAGAATAACGACTAGTTTTACTAGAATAAGGAATTCAATTATATTTTATGATATTTTAATATATTTTAATTTTAATTTTATTAAATTTTAATTTTATTATGTTTAAATCTTAAATTTATTATATTTAAATCTTAATTTTATTATATTTCAATCAGATTTTTATTCATACTTTTTAATAATTTAATATAATACTTTTTAATATATTTTAATATTTTCATATAACTATTAATGAATTGCAATTATATAACATATAATTTAAAGTACTAAAATATCAAAATATATTAATACGTATTATATTAAATTATTAAAAAGTATGAGTAAAAATATTATTCAAATATAATAAAATTAAGATTTAAATATAATAAAATTAAAATTAAAATATATTAAAATATGATAAAATATAAATGAATTCTTTATTCTAGTCAAACTAGTCATTATTCAACAACTGCTACTTGTGCTTGTCTTATCTATTTAAACAATTTTTTTGATCAGATTTCTCATCTTGTCCCGATGATGAAACACATTGGCTAGTTCGCAACATGTCGACAAAATTTTAATACATGTGATTTTCCCCGAAAGTTTGTATACACATTTTATGGATCACAAAAGCCAAATTCCTAATAACCCTATGTTATCAGTCAATCAAAAAATATGGTTTTTGTTTTTTTGTGTATGATACTCAAATCCTAGAAGACCTAATTATCTTGACACACTCAAATGTTACTGGGCCTTGAAAAGATATGTTGCGATTGCTGGCACAACGTTCCATAAGAGCTGGAAACACCCCTAGTTAGCTGAAGAAAATCCACCAAGGTAAGGGTAGAGGATCTAGTGCTTGCATGAACCATCACTTATAGGGAAACAATGCCTTAATTTTCGCCACTAAGTACCACCATCCCACATGAGCGTTCGAGTCTTGGGCTTCTTGGTAATTCAGCTAATAGTACCGAGTATCAGCTGGGTCAGGTAGCCCTAACCGATACCTGCTCGCACTACACCTAAGCCTAAACCCCTCTGAAACGGGTCTCTTTCGTGCTTGGGTTTTCTTTTCCCTGTGCTGATAGGTGAATTTGAAAGCTCCCTAAACAACCTACTTCTATGTTTGAAGATGAATAATGATCAAGGGATCTTATCAGATGCCTACCCCCTTGATCCTAACTTAGACTTTAAATTATTTTATGGCCCTTGTGGGGAGGATTTAGTGAGTTTTGTTAAGTTATTTTTATGTTTCTTTTCTTTTCTTAATGTGTTTATGTGTGTGAGAAAAAAGTGAACAAGAAAATAGTTTGAATGTATGGATATTCGACGATCCTTTTCAAAATCCGCTATTAAACTATGTTCTATTGTTCCTTGCTCAAAAGAAAAACATGTTCGGATATGGGCCGCTTTCAATTTTTCCTAGTTAATATATGTGATCAACAATAGGGAGATGGTGAGTTGTGAAGAGAGAGTGTTCATATGCTTGCCTACGATCATCGAATGGTGCAAAGGCAACAAATATTACTTTCTCTTCTATCGACAATTCAATGCTGGTCCCGGAAACCTAGTGCAAAAGTTGAACTAAACTAATGAATTTTACTATAGAGAAAGGAAGCTACCTACGAAAGCGTGGACTTGGGCCACTTACTTTGGCTAATTATCTAGGTGTTTTGGTATTTAAATTTTCAAAACATAAATTGTTTTCGAAATGAAATTTAATTTTCCTGCCTCCTTAAACTATTTGTCAACTTTGAAAAAATCAAATTGAAATAAAACTAACACCAAGCCTACCAAAAGAATTTTAGAGTGAGTTTTAGCGAGCTATGGGGTACCTCAACCAATGCCAGAAGATGTATTCAGGGCTGTCATGCACCTTACAAGTAGGAAAAGATAGAAATATGGGAGAAATTTTTCATTCTGTATTTTGCACACAAAAGGCTGAAACAAGCATGATGTCTATGCATAGGTCAACTCTGAATGCATGCCTTGGGTGTGCTTTTCTATGGGAAATGCATGAAAATTCCTACAAAATTAATTTTTTGGAGCTATTCTACTTCAATCTCTCACTAGGGAAGAACTAGGGACTGAAGGAGAGAAAGGGGGAAATTTCAGCCCATATCCACAACACAGACAAAGGTCTCTGCAAAAAGGCACAACCACATAAACTTGGAAATAAAAGTTCATGGAGTCACCAATCTTGTGTTAGCATGTTTGGTGCATGCATGTATGAAATCACACAAAATTAAGGGCTATGGTTTTCCTTCTTAAGTTATTGGTCATAGTTAGAAAAGAGATGGAGTCAAGCAAGTTAGTGGAACATGGTAGAACATAAACATACTATATAGAGAAATAGCGTGTATATTAAAACATAAAAATTAAACTAAAACTAAAACAAATACCACAAAATCTCTAAATAGAGTCAAATAACTTCAACAATCCAAATGGCGACGCTTACGTCCCCTCTTATTGGGTGTTGGTAGGAAATTAGGATGAAACTTTAACCCACTTTCCAAGGGGCCCTTAGAACATGGGGTCCTACGTCCCGATACAAGAATGCCTTTACCTATGAGCTGCCTTGGCGCAAAGTCTCCCTCTGTCTACTATGGTGGACTGGAGTTGTTGGATGGCCAACAACTAAGTCCCCTCTATGTCTACTCCGAATCACACACTGCTGGTATTGCTTGGGCCAATTATGGACAACATAACAATTTGCTCTCAATTTGTTGATCTCTTGGTGGGATTTTATAGGAGAATTAAAATCCTCTCTCCCTCTCTTGGTACATTGTGGATTGTAACCCAAGAGAGGAGGGTGATTCCATTGTGTGCTACATTTACTCCATTGTGTGCTCCCTTGATGTCCTAAGGAGGCTTCAGTGGCTCTCCTTAGGTAGCTTCATGTGTGGAATCATTGTCCTTCATTGTGATTTTTGTGGTCCCAGAAAGTGACTTACGCCACTTCCACGATTACGTGCTTTTTGGGTCAAAAGGCGCTCAAGGGTGCGCTTACCGAAGGATTTTGCGTGCAAAATCATTTATGAGTAGTTCAAATATAATTTTTCCTCAGACCTTAGAGATTTTTTAATACTTCCAGATTCTCTAATGTCTTTCAGTCCTCTAAATCCTTCTGCTTGACATTTAATAATGTTGTCTTTGCTTGTACGATTTTCCAGTGTTAAGAGGGGATTCCATCCAAACTTCACCCATTTCTTATGGATAGAAGTAATAGGGTGAGCTAATCATAAAAATCCTTCTATAAACCGATGATAATAACTATTTATCCCCATATATGATCTGACATCAGCCATATCCATAGGTACTCGCCATTTCAAAATTGTTTTCACCTTTTTAGGGTCTACTGCAATTCCATTTTCAAAATTTATATGGCTTAAGCATTAAATATTCTTTTGATAAAACCCACATTTTGTGAAATTTTTGTATAGTTGATTTACCCTCCAGGTTTTAAGTACTATCTCCAAATGATGCCTATGTTCTTCCACATTCCTAGAGTATACCAAAATTTCATCAATAAATATCACTACAAATTTGCCTATAAATTTGTTGAATACTCCATTCATTAGACACATGAACATTGCAGGTATGTTTGTGAGTCTTGTTGTTGTATGGAATTTCTAGGCACTGTGACAATGGCTCAGATCGGTGGTTGTCAGCCTGATTCCCAATCTCTCTATTTAAGTTTTTTCCTTGGAGACTAAGGGAGGTAGACCCCAAAGAAAATGAAGAAGCAGAACCGATTGGAAACCAACCAATTCAAGAGACATAGTCAAACGACCAAGTACTTGTTAATATTTAACGAGATTTTACATATTCAATTAGATTTTAAGTTTAATATGAGTGCCTTGTGGAGTCAAAATATCCCGTTACAAAATTAAGATCAAGTAATTGATAGGTAACTACTGCCAAAAAGGACAGTTATCCTACTATGAAAGTACCAGTCTACCACGGTAATATTTCTACACAGCATTTTGTCACTGTCCCTGAAATCCCCATCCTACACATTGGAGGCTCATTTCTGTGATCAAAATAAAGTTTCATGCCTTGCAAATACATCATTGCATCCCCTATCATGAGTATAACATTCCTTCTATTGACTATTTCCTAAACAGACCACCAAAAACCCTTGTTTTTTCCTTGGCGCTAGTAGCCAGTTATGCCCTCGAGCCAATGAGGTAGATTAACACTGGCCCCTGCACCAACTAGCGCTCTGTCTTAGTTATCTTCCTACGCAAATATTTTTATGGAAATTTTTTTAAAAATAGAGGTGAAGTTTCTATCACAAAAACTTCTTGGATGAGTCATAGGGAGTGGTTTGATTGAATAACCACGGGCTTCCTCCTTTGGCCTCTCGTTTCCACCTTTTGGAGAAATATTCCAAGGGATAAAGCCACCCTTCCACCATAGTAGGGATCCCAACCTCCTCCTCTCCCTCTATAAATATTTCCATCCTCCATTGATGAAGCTAGTTGAACTGAAGATAACATAGAAGAAACGTTGGAGAGATTTCTATTTTAGATAAAACGAAAGAGTCCCTTATTGAGAGAGGTTAGACTTGTGCCTTCATCCCATTTAAACTCCCTGACATTCATCAAGACATGCTTCAACGAAACCCCACTGAAGGAGGTTGTGATGTCAAGGCTTGGTTATAACTCTTTCTTCTATTTAATACAAATGTATAATTATTGTCTGGTTCCTATTTTGCATTGATGTGTTCGATTTGATGCAATATTCTTAGCCCTCCTTGACTAGTTAGTAATTATGAATGAGTTTTTTGTTTCATATGTTGCTCTTGTTTGTTGATATTTTGTAGGCATCCAAGCATCGTTGCAAATGGATCGTGATTTTTCGAGGCAGGAATCGAGAGGCCACCACTGCAATAGCTATGACGACAACGTTGGACTCTAGGTAGGTTGATCTACCGCATCTATTTCATTAAGTAATTAGGAACCTACACTGTAGTTTGTCCTATTCTTTCTAGACCCACTCTTGGGCCAGAGGGATCATCTATGTCCGTAGAGAGGATTTAACTTCATAACAATATCAATTCTTCAATTAAATGCTCAATTTATCAAACTGGAAGATAAGCCCTTTTCTATAATGTGATTTAACCTTTGATACAATATCATGCATCAACAATATTCAATCTAGGTAATAAAGACATGCAATTTGTCATCACTTGAAATATTCTTAAAGTTGACTAAGAAATTAATCACCAATTTCAAGCAATTAAAAAAACCACAATTAAATATCATTAAACGACCAAAAATCCTAATGAATGCTAAGCATGAAAATATTTCGAACCAGATGCGAGATTTAAACAATTTAAATTCCGAAAAGATGTTATCATAAGAGGACCAGCGAACTCAAATTCTAAAAATTCCAACTATTCTGAATTAAAATGATATTCTCAACAATTCCAATCCACAGTTTTAAATTCGGTCTATAGTCAAACTTTGGACAAAAATTTATAAGTTCACATTTGAATATGCAAGAATGTAGATCCAAAACCACTTCCAAAATTTTTAAAAGAAACTTTTCCTAGAAAAAAAAATATATTTTTTTTATTTTTTGAAGTTAAAAAATTTCATCAAAGTTTTTGGCCCTTTTTTGATTTTTTATATTTTTATATTTTCTTTTTTAAATCCAAAGTAAACAAAACAAAAATAAAATCTAAAATTTAAAAAAAAAATGAAAAAAGCTAAATTTGTTCGTTTTTTTTTAAGGTTTTAAAATATAAAGATTAAAAAAGGGAAAAATAAATAAGATCCAACCTAAAAAAAATTTAAATTGAGCATGAAATTTAACTAACCTCAGCAAAATCATAAAAAAAATCGAAAAATCTAAAGATTAAAATCAAAACCTAAGCTAAGTAAATAAATGAAAAACTGAAAATCTGAAGTCAAATAAAAAATTGGATTTCCGTTAAGTTTTTTGTTTATGCGGGTTAAGGAAGCTACGAAGGGAAGTCGTCGAGCAGAAAACGAAGGAAAGGACGCGATCTCAAGGGGATTTAGGCATAGGTATTGTGGAAGAAGAGAGGGTTGAGCGAGGAGATGGAGTTGTGTGAGGGATAGTAGAAAAGGGAAAAGTGTAGATGGTAGTCGTAGGTGGAAATATGGATGCAAAAATGCAGAATGGAGGAAAGAAAGACTTCACGTAGGAAATTTATGCAGAGAACTGAGAGAACGTTGACAAAAAAAAGGGGCTGCAGAATGGAAAAAAAATGAGGGCAATGATGAGGATTTTACGTAGTCAACTGAGCAACGATGATTGAAATGAAGGATGATGGCAGTGATGGGATGAGGAAATCGGTTGTGGTGTGAAGAAAGAGTCGAGTAGCCAACAGACAAAAGTAGAAATTTGCAGGCACACTGGTGCATAAGGTTTCATTTTTTTTCTTTCACCCAGCAAAACTAAAATTGATTTAAAATAAATAAAACTGTAATTATTTGATTCTTTAAAATGAGATGTTGCATAGATTTGTAATCCAAAACGATCCCAAGGCCATATCTTACCCTTTAGGGCCTGGATCTGAAAAATTTCTTGAGAATATCCAAATGGAACTTGTAAAAGAAACAGAAACTAGGAACTTGAAACCAAAACTATGCATAGAAAATAAAACCCTAACCCTACTGAGTTAAAGAATAACTATATTTGCAAATTTACAATGCTATTCTATAGATCAAGGGCCCTCATCACCAGATTTAAAACCATTTGGATAATTAATAAAAATAAAAATTAAGAGAGACATAAGCCCAAGAAGTCCCTGCAAAAAATATTCTGTGAGATAACTTCAAAAATGAGGAAAAGATGGGATTTTTCAGATTCTCTGGAATCTGAGAGTTGGCTGATCTAACTGAAGATTTCCCCAAATTCTTAAATCTTGAATAATGATCTCTTCACACTTAGATCTTAATTGTAGATTGATAGAGATTTTAAAATATAACCATGAGACCTTTCAGAAACATAGATAGCTAATATTTACATCAAATCAAAATGCAATTTAAGAAATCCCAGAAACCAACTTAAATACCTGTATGCAGATACATCCATAAAATCTATGAAACATCAAACATCAATAAAAGTAGCAGATTTTAGAGACAATATCGCACATAGATTTGAAAACGGAACACCAAAGTCGGTAACCCCAAAGTCTTTCTACGTTATTGATCAACAAAAATTACAAGAGCTTCTGAGAACAAGTGCACAATTCGAAGATCAGATGCAAATGACATACAAAGACCTCTAATTTATAAGACAAAAATCTCCAACGGCGAGTTCCGTTGATCCTTGTCAAAATAATCTTGACCGTCGAAAAATATTTAATTATCTTTTAATCTGGACCGTCAAAATTATAATTTTGAAGAAATTCGAATTTATCATCTAACTCCTTTTTAATTAACTAAAAAATAAAAATTTGGGTTAATAACCTCAAAATTTTGACTTTCACTTAACCACCGAGGCCCAAGGGTCTGAAATTTCTTGAAATCCCCAATATTCCATTTCCTTGGGACATTTAAGAGTTTATTTTTTAAGGACCCATGAATTTTACCTTTTAAAGGATTTTAAATCACCTAGGACTTAAAATTAATTAAATTTTTGGCTTAGGATTTTTTTACTTAACTTTTCCAAAAAATTTAATTAATTGACTAAGAGGGGATTTAATTATTTTTCCAACCCTCTTTGTATAAGATAAATACATTTAGACACATAAATGGGGAATACCCATTCGTGATAGACCCTCAAATAACTACCCAAATCTGTGACTCAAAACTTGATCTAATAGACCAAGTAGCTTGTAATAAAATAATCTAGCCAATTAGCTAGGGTTATTCCCAAACTACTTTACAAAGACTCGATAGAAAACACTAGGACTCACTTAGCATCTTGATGAAAAAATCCACCCTAGATTTGTGATGAGGCTGGAGGGGAAAACTCTGCCGTTCACTTGTGTTGAGAAACACAAATGAATCAGTAAGACAAAAAACATCCTAGGATAGGAATCGTCACCAAAATACTAGGATTACCTAGGTTTTTACATACATGGTAGTATTACATATATCATTTACATCATAAACCTGCATAATGGGTTTACATCATTTATAAAACTAGCGACTTTAGATAAAATCTCAATGACGTGAACACCTAGAACATGATGAATCCCATTTGAAAAAATGGGGGTTGTACTTCCATGGGGTCGTTGACATAGAGTGGTCAACATCTGGCTCTACTTCAGGACACGTTGCTTCATTGGAGGAATGTGGGAATCTAGAATCTTCATCCAAGAAACACACAAAATTACATAAGTAGCATCCATCCAAATATCATCATGTAACATTAAGAACATGAAAAATAGAAGCTCTTATATCATTTATTATTCTACTTAACAAGAAACGTAAATGAAATCTAACTAAAAAACAAAAAGTTGAAAGGAAAAGCTGTAAGGTTAGAAATACAATACAAATGATTCCCAATGGCATCATATGTCATCTCTAAAGAACAACTTGAGCATTTTTCCATTCATAGGTAAGTGAAGTGGTTCGCCTTGCAATGTGCTCAAGTCGAATGAGTTTGGTCCAACAATGGTCCGGATAATGTAAGGTCCTAGCCACAAACTGTCAAATTTCTTATGTTTTCTGGGTATTTCATTCTTTCGATCCCAAACTAATACCATCTCTCCAACTTGCTAAGATCTAGATCGAGATGATTTATCAAAGATTTTCTTAATGTTAGATTGATTCTTATACATACTATCTAAAGCCTTCCTACGAGTTTCATCCAACTCCACAATCTAATCAATTCTATTTTGAACAATATCTTTATTAGTGGAAAAATTTTGAAGGAGTTGCTAAGCTAGTAATTTAAGGTGCACAGGAAAAGTTACATCCAAGCCATAAACTAATTTAAAATGAATTTTAACAATAGATTTCTTTTTAGTAATTATATCTCCCCACAAAGCATACTTGATTTTACTGCCCCAAGATCACTTATTATCTCCTACTATCTTCTTGATAATGGTTATAAGGTTTTTATTACTTGACTCAGCTAAGCCATTACCCTGAGTATAGTAGTTAGATGAATGAGATAATTTAATTCCATACTTTAAAAAAAAATATGAAAATTCAAATGAACTAAAAGCCTTGGCATTGTTTGTAGTGATATTGGAAGCGACACCAAATTTAGTAATGGTTTAGTTTTCAATGAAGTCCATGATGACCTTTTCATTGGCATTCTTAGCAGGAATGGCTTCAACCCATTTTGTAAAATAATTTGTCGCAGTTAATATCCAGGAGTAGCCATTGCTATAATTTTCATGGATTTCCCGATGAAATCCAGACCCCAATGTTGAAAAGGCGCCTCAAAAACCACAGGTTGTATGGGCAAGGTAGCTAGCTTATGCTTCCCAGTGAACAGTTGACAAGCTTGGTAACTTCTGACAAATTTAAGAACATCTAAAAAAGTTTAAGGCCAATAATAACCAGCTCCCAGAATTTTGTGGGCGGTAGTTCTAGTAGCATAATGACCACCACAAAATCCTGAATGAAACTTAGAAATCAGCTTCTTGGACTCAACCTCATCAACACACCTAAGTATTATCACCTCAATATTTCTCCATCCAAGGCCATCATTCATGAGGAAATACTTCATGGCTTTTAATCTAAGAGCCCTTCTTCTATGAGAAACTAAATGGTTAAGACATGTAAGATTTAAAAAATAATAAACAATTTCATTATACCATCGATTCTCTCCTAACCTTTGCATTTCAGGTGAAGATGCATCATTAAGACAAATCAAACCAAGTGCTTTCTCATTACCTTTGGTCATCATTTCAACCAAGCCTTAACCCTTGACTAGCTTGTTGGGCCTAATATCTAAATCATACTCTTCAGTTTTAGTAACCCACCTATCACAAGACCCTAAGAAACCATTTTGAGTTAAGATATCTTTAATCGCAGAATGCAGGACAAAAGCAATGATTTTAGAATAACCCACATAAGTCCTAAAAAGCTTAACATACTTAACCAAGCAATAGGATTTCTTATCCATGGTAGTATAATTTAATTCCAAATTTTGAAGCACTCTACTCATGAAAGCAATAGGATTTTCATGACATTCCTTATTCTTTTGTAATAAGACACGAGCAATGGTATCTTTAGAAGCGAAAGAGAAAATCATGAAATATTTTGAATAATTAGTGCTTGCCAAAATAGGAGCCTTGGCAATAGCACCCTTAGTTCCTTGAAAAGCCCTTTTTCCATCTTATTTCCATAAAAATTTTACATATTTTTTCAAATTACTTTGAATAGGCTTAGCTATTTCTACGTAATTTGGAATAAATATTCTAAGAAAATTAGCTTTTCCTAGAAAATACTGAAACGATTTAAGATAATGAGGTAGAGGAACCTTTTGGATTGCCTCAACTCTTTCAGGATCAATCTTGATCCCATATTTGGAGATGATGTGACTAAGTAATTTCCCTTAAGTTAGTCCAAAACAGATTTAGCTGGATTCAAGGAAATCCCAAATTCTCTACACTTATCAAAAACTTGCTTAAGATCACCTATGTGACTAATACCATCTTTGGAAAAAACAATAAGAGCATCTTGATAAATTTCAATAATTTTTCCAATTAAACCTTTACAAGAATAATCCATAGCCCTTTGAAAAGTAGCCCCAACATTAGTCAACCCAAAAGGCATTATAATGTATTCAAAACTACCACATGGTGTGTTGAATGTAGTTTTTTGATGATCTTCCTTATTAACCCAAACTTGATTGTATCTAGAAAAACCATCTAGCAATGACATCATTCCTGAACCCATTACTCTTTGCAACATAGTGTCCATGTTAGGCAAAGGGTAATTATCCTTTTCACATTCTGGATTAAGGTTTCTAAAATTGACACAATGTCTAATGGTACCATTCTTCTTCCTATCAATCACTAAGTTGGAACACCATGTTGAATGTCTAGTTTGAGCAATGGTTCCAACTGCAAGAATTTTTGAAAGCTCTTTCTGAACCAAAGGGGCTGAATTAGGATTTATTTTCCTAATATTTTGATGAAAAGGTATAATATTCTCATTTTTTAAAGGAATAATGTGTTGCATGACATCTTCCCTATATCCTTTTAACTCATCATAAGAAAATGCTAAAGCATCCCTATATTCATGAAGTAAATTGGTCAAATTTTTCCTTTCTTATTCATTAGTACCTTTACCAATTTTTACAATATTAGGGTTGTCAGAGATACAAATATTTACTTCAACGAATTCACCTAGATCCATTTTATTTTCCTCTTTCATATTTGTGGCATCATGACGATCAAAGTATTGTTCTAAAGAAACAATATTCCTAGGAGTAGGATTTATAATATCATCATGATCATTGGAACCATCCTCCATAGCACTTATCTGAAAATTGTCAAACTCATCCAAATTATTAAGAAAATGAATAACTTTCTTTTCATCATTAAAAACTTGCCAATGCCCTGAATTATCTGGGACTTAAGGTATGAAAATAATTTCCATTTTTATCTTATCCTTAATTAATTCATTAGATAATTATAAAGTAGAAGCAACCACAACAAGCTCATCTACCAAGCTATTATTTTATCTTAGGATAGCTTCAAGGTTAATAATTAATTCATTAGATAATTATAAAGTAGAAGAAACCACAACAAGCTCATCTGCCAAGCTATTATTTTCTCTTGGCATCAAAGTATTACAGAACATCCCACACAACATTACAATAATTCCTTAACCTTTGATTTTTACATGTAAATTTATTCTTAACTTGCATGATAATCAAATATGAGTCTTCCTTGATACTAAGAAACTTGATTCTTAAAACTTTTGCCAACTTAAGACTCGACAACAAGGCTTCATATTCAGCCACATTATTGGTCACATCAAAGTCAAGTCTATAGGAAAACTTAAAAATATGACCAAGGGGATCATTTAACATAATTCCAACACCTTTACCATACCTAGATGATACACCATCAAAACGCATGTACCAAACTTGACCCCTTCGGTCCTTAAAATTCTCATCCACCTTGTCATATAAAGGAACTATGAAATTAGACATAATAGCATAATTCCCCATGTCAGGTTGTTCCTTAATTATTTCATTATGAGGTCTCTTAGGATATTCCACATGGAATCTTCTTTTAGGCTCTATATTTAGTTTCACAAACCCTTCACCGCTAGGGGAATAAATCATAGCATAAGACAAATTCATATGAATACTTCCTCCTAGGTCAGAGGCCCATTTTATAGATAAAAAAATACCCCAAGCATCCAAAACATCAACTACAACTATGTCCATAACAATCATTATGTCAGGGTAAACTGATAAATGAACTTGCAAATCCTTGATTAACCCATGAACTTCAATTTTCTTATAATCCATGGCACATATGTTATAGTATGGCCAGAAACTCTTAAATAAGTTGTTCCATGATCCTATTGGTCATAACACAAGCTGAAGCACCATAATATAGCATACAATTATTCAATTTATAACCGTTAAACCTCAAAGTAACAAAAAATGGTTGATGCTCCTTGTTATCTCACTCCATTTTTGGGAGATATATAGGGGCATCTTGATAAGAAACTTTAGGAGTCTTATCTTTAGTAACATTAACATATGAAAATCATAGAACATATTAAACCTTAGCACTCTGAGGAGGAATCTTTAACACCTCACTGAATGGCACCAAGATCTTAGCATTATTCAACCATGCTCCAAAATCAATATTAAAACTAGGACTAGGATTAAAAATTTGATGGGGAGTTTGATTATTACCTTCATTTTTATCCCTTATCTAATAATTTAATCCTTTTTCCTTAGAAATTTCCAAAACTTGATCAGGAGAAGTATTTTCACCAAACAATTCAATCATCATATCCTTCTCATGATCAAGATTATTGATACTATGTGAAGATGTAAAAGGCCTAACATCTTGACTATTTTCCTTCACTTCCATGCAATCTTCCATAGACAAAGAAAACTACCTACCAACAACATTTATCTGATTACTTGCCCCAAACATTCCACTATTCATGATTCTTTTAAGCATGGGAGAAGTAACCTCCTCATGAAGAGCATCAAAATATCTATAATAAGATGGAGCTTCATCAAATATATTAGAATATTCAAGTGGATTACGAGGTCTCTTCTCACTAGGTTGAACTTTTTTTTGCCAAGTATTATTACCTCGATTATTATTATTATGATTCATAGGTTGGGAATTTTGCACTTGAGCCCTTTCCATTTTGATAAACCTAGACTGCAAAGTACTTATTTCATTAGCATGGTCAGAGATTAATTTCACTTGGTTAAGCTCCATGCTTTCAAGCTTTTGCATTAAATTTTTCATTTGGTCATCATCATTTTCTAGAGGCTCTTTACCTTTAGGCCATTTCAATTTAGTCACAGCCTTATCAAAACCAGGAATTTTAGACTTCCGTAATGCCCTCTTGTCCTTTTCAAATTCTTCAGCTAAATATTGGCAAGCCTTATAATCAATAGTCTTAGCACATCTTGGCTCATATGAAGTATCAAAGTTAAAAGCATCAATGTAAAAGTTCAGAAGAGATCCATCAAGAGGCTTATGAATTTGAGATATTTCCTTAAGGATACCATTAAATCTCCTGTTAAATTCTTAAATCATTTCATTCTATTTATTTTTTATGGTACTGATATCTTTTACCAAATGCCTATCTTCCATTTTGTCACCAAAATTAGCCTTAAAGGAAACTATAATTTATTCAAAAGTATTCAATGAATTATTAGGTTTTTCAGTAAACCATTCCATAGCATATTGCTGAAAAGTAAGAATAAAAAGCTTCATCTTTACATCCTCAAATTTTTTATTTAAAACCACAAATTTATTCCACCAACCATCGAAAGTAAACAAATGATCTTTGACACTAACCGCATTATTTTCATGAAAACTAGGTAACCTTTCCATGCCATGTTCAGGGTAATCATTAGGATAACCTCGAATGTTATCAAAGTTACATGGGAAAAATATGTCCATGATGTCTTGCCGAACAGGATCACAAAAATTGCAATGGATATCAGAGAGAGCTTCCTAGCTGAGATTAACAAGAAGTGTATGAAAAGAGAGCTTGTGTAATCAGACTGTGAGAACCTTTTCAGGTTCTCGAGTAGGATTAAACAGGCTACTTGGATGTCTTATAGTATAAATTCCTATGGAAAATGAGGCCAATGAATTCGCCACTAGGACAGGAAGCTAACTTGAACACATCATATGAATGACGAAGAAATAGATTAACGTCATAAAGCCAAATTCCAATAAATTGGTCCCCAGCAATAGTGCCAAAAAAATTTGTCGCACAGAATGTATATGCACCGTGACGATGGCTCAGATTGCAGGTTGTCACCCTAATCCCCAATATCTCTATTTAATCTATCTCCTTGCAGACTAAGGGAGGTAGGCCCCAACGAAAATGAAGAAGGAGAACTGATTGGAAACGACCAAGTACTTGTTAGGATTTAATGAGATTTTACAGATTCAATTAGATTTTAAGTTTAAGATCAGTGCCTTGCAGAGTCAAAATATCTCATTAAAAATTAAGATCAAGTAATTTATGTGTAACTGGTGCTAAAAAGGACAATTATCCTACTATAAAAATACCAATCCACCACGATAATATTCAATTCTTTAGTTAAATGCTCAATTTATTAAACTAGAAGATAAGCCCTTTTCAATAATATGATTTAACCTTTGATAAAAGCACTTTCAATATCATGCATCAACAATATCCAATCTTGGTAATAAAGACATGCAATTTTGTCATCACTCGAAATATTCATAAAGTTGACTAAGAAATTAATCACCAATTTCAAGAAATTAAAAAAACCACAATTAAAGCTCATTAAACAACCATCAATCCCAATGAATGCTAAGCATGAAAATATTTCTATCTAGATGCGAGATTTAAAAAATGTAAATTCCGAAAAGATGTCATCATGAGAGGACCATCGAACTCAAATGCTGAAAATTTCTAACAATTCCGAATTAAAATGATATTCTCAACAATTCCAATCCAGAGTTTAAAATTTAGTTTATAGTCAAACTTTGGATAAAAATTTATAAGTTCACCTTTGACTATGCAAGAATTTAGATCCAAAACCACTTCCAAAATTTTTAAAAGAAAATTTCGTTAAAAAAAAATATTTTTTATTTTCTGAAGTTAAAAAATTTCATCAATTAAAAAAAAATTAAAATTAAAATTAAAAAAAAAATCTAAAATTTAAAAAAAATGAAAAAAGATAATTTTCTTTTTTTTTTAAGGTTTTAAAATCTAAAGATTAAAAAAAGGAAAACTAAATAAGATCAATCTTAAAAAAAAAAATATTGAACATTAAGCTTAACTAACCTCAACAAAATTGTAAAAAAAATCGAAAAATCTTAAGATTAAAATTAAAGCCTAAGTTAAGTAAATAAATGAAACAATGAAAATATGAAGTCAAATAAAAATTGGATTTGAATTAAGATTTTTGTTTATGTAGATTAAGGAAGCTATGAAGGGAAGCCGTTGAGCAGCCAATGAAGGAGAGGATGAGATCTCGAGGGGATTCAGGCACAAGCATTGTGGAAGAAGAGAGGGCTGAGCAACGAGATGGAGTTGGGTCAAGGATATCAACAAAGGGAAAAGTCTAGAGGGCAACCACAGGTGGAAAGATGGACAGGAAAATGATGAACGGATGAGAGAAAAACTTCATGCGGGGAATTTATGCAAAGAACTGAGATCACATTGACAAAAACAAGGGGTTGGGGAATGGAAAAAAATGAGGGCAACAATGAGGATTTTACGTAGGCAAGGGAGCAACGACGAGTGAAATAAAGGAGAATTGAAGCGATGGGATGAGGAATGAAGTTTCAGTGTGAAGAGAGAGTTGAGCAGCCAGTAGAAAAAACAAAAATTTGCAGGCACACTGGTGCATAAGATTTAATTTTTTTTCTTTCACCTAGCAGAACTAAAATCGATTTAAAGTAAATATACCTGAAATTATTTGATTCTTTAAAATGAGATGCTACCTAGATTTGTAATCCAAAATGATCCCGAGGCCAAATCTTACCCACCAGAGCCTACATCTGGCTCATATCTAAAAAATTTCCTGATAATATCCAAATAGAGCCTACAAAAAAAAAGAGGAACAAGGAACCCAAACCCAAAAATATGCATAGAAAATAAAACCCTTAAACCCTTGTGAGTTAAAAATAAATATATTTGAAAATTTACAATTATATTCTACATATCAAGAGCATTCATGGCTAGATTTAGAATGATTTCTCACAATTCATAAAAAGAGAATTTAAGAGAGACAGAATCCCAAGAAGACCCTACAAACAATATTTCGTGAAATGAATTCAAAAATTAGGAAATGATGGGATTTTTCATATTTTCTGGAATCTGAGATTTGGTTGATCTAACTGAAGATTTCCCCAAATGTTCAAATCTTGAATAATGATCTCTGCACACTTAGATCTGAATTTTAGATTGATGAGATTTAAAACATAACCATGAGACCTTTTAGAAATATAGATAACTGATATTTTTGTCAAATCAAAATGCAATTTAAGAAAACCCATAAACCTGCACAAGATACATGTATGCAGATGAATCCATAAAATCTATAAACCATCAAACACCAATAAAAGTAGTAGAGTTTAGAGAAAATATCAACACATAGATTTGAAAAAGGAACACCAAAGTCTGTAACTCCAAAGTCTCTCTGCTTTATTGAGCAACAAAAATTACAAGAGCTTCTGAGAACAATTGCACAATTCAAATATGGGATGAAAATGACATACAAAGACCTCTAATTTATAAGATAAAATCTCCAACACCTAGTTTGGTTGATCCTAGTCAAAATAATCTCAACCATAAAAAAGATTTAATTATCTTTTAATCTGGACCATTGAAATTATAATTTTGAGGAAATTCGAATTTATCATTTAATTCCTTTCTAATTAACTGAAAAATAATATTTTTGAGTTAATTACCTCAAAATTTTGACTTTGACTTAACCACCAAGGCTCTTGAAATTCTCAATATTCACTTGGCCTGGGACCTTTAGAAATTTATTTTTTAAGGACCCACGAATTTTTCCTTTGAATAATTTTAAATCACCTAGGACTTAAAATTAATTAAATTTTTTGGCTTAGGATTTTTTATTTAATTTGGCCAGAAAATTTAATTAATTGAAAATGACAAGATTTAATTATTTTTCCAACCCTATTTATATAAGATAAATACATTTAGACACATAAAGTGGGAATACCCATTCATCCTAGACAATCAAATAACTACCCAACTCTGTGACTCTAAACATGATCTAGTAGACTAAGTAGGTTGTAATAAAATAATCTAGCTAATTAGCTAGGATTATTTCCAAACTAATTTTACAAAGACTCGATAGAAAACACTAGGACTCACTTAGCATCTTGATGAAAAAATACACCGTAGCTTTGGGGTGAGGCTGGAGGGGAAAACTATGTCGATCACTTGTGTCGAGAAACACAAATGAATCAGTGAGATAAAAAACCTCCTAGGATAGAAATCGTCACCAAAATACTAGGCTTACCTAGGTTGTTACATACATGGTGGTCTTACTTAGATAATTTACATCATAAAAATGCAGAATGGGTTTACATCAATTATAAAATTATCGACTGTCAATGAAATATGAATGGTGTGAACACCTTAAACATGGTGAATCCCATTTGCAAAAATGGGGGGTGTATTTTTATGGCGTCGTTGACATGGAGTCATAACCAATTCCAAAGGGAAGGACTGTGAATACATAATGATCATAACGAGTTCATAAAAGTGTTTTTCGGATGTATTCTTCTCGAACTCTCAGCTGGTGATATCTCGACCATAGGTATATTTTGGAAAAAAATTGTAACTCCTTGTACCTGATCAAACAGATCGTCTATCCTAGGAAAATGATACTTTCTTTTTACTGTTAACTTTTTTAGTTCTTGATAATAAATACACAGTCAAAATGTTGCATCCTTTTTCTTGAATAAAAAACCCCATGGCGACACATTGGGTCTGATATACCCCTTTGCTAGTAATTTCTGCAAATAAATCTTTAGCTCCATCATTTCTGATAATATCATCCAGTATGGAGGTTTTAAGACAGGGGAAGCCCATTGTACCAATTCTATTGAAAAATATATGTCTCTTTTAGAGATTAACCCTCTAATTTCCTCTCAAAACAGATTAGAAAAGTTTTTAACTACTTCTATGTCTTCAAGCAGGACAATTTCCTTTTCTACGTGACTCTCCACTTTAATAGTGAATAGTTGACAAACTATTCTAGTTTCTTTCTTTAATTGCATATTTGATATATGTCACAAGGACACAAGTATAAGAACACCCTTTATTATCTGCACTTCCTCCTGATCTCTTACATAGGTTGTTGTCTTTTCCACACAGTTCACAATAGGTTTATGCTTATCCAACTAGTCCATACCAATAACTACATCATAGAAACCCAAAGGTAGTATATTCAAATTGATCAAATTTGGTTTTCTGTCTAAATAAATCGAAAAATTTGGAATTTGGTGAGTGACTTTTATTTTTTCACCTGTGGAAAATTGCACTAGCTAAGAGATTTTAAATTTTTATCTCACCAAATTGCAAACTTCTAGAATTTTTGGACTAACATAGCTCAAGCCAGCACCTGGATCAATTAAAATCGAGATAGAATGATTTCGAATTTTACCTTTCATGTCCACCATTGTGGAATTATGTTATGCTTGACATTCTTACATGGTTGCGTTCATGCGAGGAATGCTATGAGCCACGTCATTCATGGTGGATGTTTCTTTGATATTATATATATTCTGCATTGATCGAGTGTTGTACGGGAATTTTTGTAGAAGGTGGGGCTCCCCACAACCCAAAAATTTAAGTGGTTCCTTCTCCTTTCCATTAGATTCCTTAACTGGTTCGACTTGCTTTGAACCAATCTGGGTATAGGTTTTCATGTTTCAAAAATATCCATTACTTTTTATAAAACCTAACTTTTTTCCCCCTTTTTCATTCTTCTTCCCCCTGTCCATTTCTTACTCTAATATTCTAGGGGAAATTCTCCTTCTTTCCGTTCCAAAAATTGGCATTATAATTTTTTCTGTTTCGCCTACTGATAACATATTTTATCCTTCCGAATAAATTCATCCATTATCTTTAGATTATCGTATTCAATTCGCTCCTTGGAGGAAGTTGGAATAACATTTAGAAAACATTGTACCTTTTATTTTTATTCCTTAATGTATGGTACATATCACAATAAATGGGAAAATGTTGTTGTTAAATCATGCACCGATCACTGCCCCAACTTCAGATTATGAAACTCTTTAGCTCTGTAATTAAAATATACTTCTATGACATATTTAACTTTGAACAGTTGTTGGAACACCTCCCAACCTACCTCCTTTCCTTCCAAATTGTGCATTGTTCGTACCTCCTCCCATCACAATGACACCTTTCCTTGTAACTGATATGTGGACAACTTCGCTTCCAGCTTTGGGATATAATCAAAGACTTGGAAGTAGCATTTTATATTCAATAACCACCCCTTTTCTGCCTCTTCCATCTCCCCATTGTAGATTGGGGGCCTAATTTTTCTGAATTTCCCATACAGTTCCACTTTTGCTTTCTTTTGTGTTCTATTTTCTACCTGGAACAAACTGTGTTCTACACCTTCCAAATTTCGTTTTTGCCTATAATATTTTTCTTCCATGTGTCAGCATCCCATTCTCTCCTATTTTCTTCCTCCCTCTTTTGTATATTCAATTGTAATGGTATGAAATATATTTGACAAGTTTTGAATAATCGTATCTTGCTCATCATTTTCTTTCTGTAACCTATATTGTTCCATATGCATACTAACTATATTATTTCATAATTACCTCATCTTATTCATCAGTTATCATGTGGGAACTTGGGCATGTTTCCCTAGGTGTACACATAATTGTTCAGGTCCTGTGGGACTACCTTTCGGAAGTGTTGCCATTATTTTTACTTAGAAGTTGGGCCACCGAAGAAAATATTATCCTCCTTTCATGTTCTACACACACAATCCACATTATTATTAGCTTTTCAACGAAACTCTTAGTTAGCCAAGATCTCGAGTAGTGAACCTAAGATCTGATAGAACTTTTCATATCCCTCATATAAATTTTTATTTTTTTTACATGGTAGAAATAAAACCATACAATGTTAATGGTATATAGTGATATTATACTGATGCATGGTGAATTAAAGACATGATATCACTACTATTTCAACAAATGACTCACTATTGTAATTTATCAATTGTACTTCAAGCTATTTTTCACTTTCCCCATAAGGTATGTATTGGAATAGACATCCCATTAAAGTGGAAATTGGGGTTGTTTTCTAGTTTTGAATGGTATCTAGTAGGTCATACTACACCACTATGTTTGGGTTTTTATTTATTTTTTAATTGCAAGGTTAATTAATCCCTCAACACCATTATAATATCTTCTTCTAACTTTTCCAACTTAGGGAGTTGTCTACACACATGTCTGTATCCATACTTGGAATTTAGATAAGATAATTTATATGGTTTTTTTATGGGTTGGATAGATTCATTTAAACTCCATGGTGAATTTTTATTCATGATCGGATAAAGTAGAGTTTCATGTTAATTGTGGGGTTTTAACCTCACCAAGAATTCTATAGAATTCCACTGAGTTCTCCCTCTTGCACTAGTTACAAGGAATTAGTTGGTGACCACTTGTCCCACTAAGTCCTTTGTCATCTCAACCTTAGACTTTTACTCCTCTACATTTGGCAGATAATCCTTTAGATGGTACTACTTCTTGGTAACCACCACGAGAGAACCATATCCTAAGATAAATTACAATGATTTGAAACATGGTGGTGAAGGATCTACTTTCACCTCAAGGTTGCCTCAAGCTTTTCTCTCAAGAGTTGCGAGGGTTTAAACAAACTTCCATTCCTACTCCAACATTTTCCCCTTGAAACTTATATTTATACATGTATGTAAAATTTATTGAGATATTGAGGGTTATTTCCCTACTTTCCGTTTCTTTAGGGTCTGTGGAAAAAAATTCTTCAGTCATTCCTTTCGATATAGGGTTTCAATGATGGCACTATGAAAAACTTGCAGTGAAAAGTTCCCTTTTAGTCCCTTCCTCCACTTTTTTCGTCTTCTAGTCGATAGTCGACCGGTCCCTTCTCGGCACAAGGTCATTTTTACTCCTCCACTTGCAGTGATCACTTCGCTATCTATACACCCTTGTTTTGTTTTGATTGTTATATATATATTGGAAGTCGTTAGGTTATTTTATATTCTTAGTTTAGGTTTCTGACAGAGCTACGAATATACCAATGACCGTTGTGAACAATTATTCATCCCCAACGACCATCAACCCTTACAGGTATAGTTTTCCTTCTCATGCTAATTTTTTTATTATAATCCTTTTTGGCTAATTTTGGCCACAAAAACTCATTGAAAGCACTTGTTTGAGGTGTAGGTCATACCATGGGGATGCGGTAATATTTTTCCACCAATATTTACTCCTGTTGTTTCACAATTCTTTAAGGTGGATAATTGATACATTTAATATTCCTTTCATGTTCATTTTCTCCAAATTTTTATTCCTATCCTCGATAGAATGGAGGTCTTATTTAATAGTTTCCTTAAAGATTCCTATGGCTTGAATGTATTTTAGATTCTTTCATAATAGTTAAGATGTCTCACTTCTTGGATGTATTGTTCACTGTAACCTCTTATGAAATATTTTTATATGAGCACTATTGGCTTAAGGCCACTCCAAAGGATTCCTCTTCGGTGTAAAATGTAGACAATTATTGTTTTTTTGCCTTTTTTTAGAAAATAAACTTGAAATGTTTTTCTAGTAACTGTATTCCATTTTCTATATTCATTTTTAGGAAGTAGGAAGAAATTAATATGAATATTTTCTCCTAAAGTTCCCTTTTCAAGTTCACTATTATGCGCACTATGTGATATTGATTGTTAGCGCATTTTAATTTTGTATAAGATTCTATATCTAAACATTCAAATGTTTCATTTTTCTAGAAATAATGCATTATTACTATGGATTCCATATTTACCTTCTCTTTCTTCCAATTACATAAACGTTATTTGTATTTTTATTCGCTCTGAGTAAACATTTCTCACCCCCGGACTCATTTCCATAACAAAATAAGTAAGGCTTCTTTGAGAGAATAAGAAAAGAGATTAATTTTGTCATTTCTTAGAAATTTTTAACTCTTTTAAGGTAAATAAATAACTAACGAGGAAAGCTTCAACTATTGTTTTTACTACCCAATCTATTGGTTCAATTCCCTTCTTACTCTATGTTAGTTCGACTCTCCTTCTTTGTGTGTGTTATTTTAACTTCCTTCTCTATGTGACTTGCCCCTTGCATCTGCAGCTATAAAGTAAATCAAAAATATTCCACGAAGATAATAATTCCTAATACTAATTATGAAACATTTTACACAATTATCCTAAACAATTATTTTAGAGATTTGAGGAAATGACCGAGGACCATTAGGGCCTCCCATCCATTAACCAGTTATAGAACAGGTTACCCCCGATCTAAGATCTCTTAGCCAAATCCAAAATTTTCTACAACAATAATTTTGGGTATCTACAGAAGTTTCTTTCCATGCAATCCACTAGGGTCTCACCAAAACCTTCTTCACTAGTGTTCCTCTTTCTTGCTGACTTTTTTCATCTGCAACCACCCTTTTCTTTCAAAAAATTAAAAGACCCTTTTTCGTTTTCCTTTTGGAATTTCTCTCCATCCTATCGATTTTCTTGTCAGCTACCCTTTTTCCTCTTTTTGAGGGGTAACTGACCTTGTGGTTATAATTGTGTCTTGGCCTCCCCGAGATCCAACTCTTCCCTAAGAGCCTTGGTTTTTATTTCTCGTCTTCTCTTAAAAAAATTAACCAAAAGAAACAAGACTAATATCCATTATTTTTCTATTTTTTCTTACTGTTCTATGAAAAATGACTTAGCAAGATATAGCATATAAATAAGTAATTATTTATGTAAAGGCTTCCATATGTAATTATTTTTTCATTTAATGCTTCTAGAAACAAAATGGGTTACTGACAAAAAAGATAATTAACAAATTATTTCTGAATTGCTTCTATATGTAGCTTCTCTAACTAATTTTTACATCAACGGTCTTAAATTTTACTGCATAATGTGAACAGTAAAGAAAAAAAATTAACATCCCAAAATTAGAGTCGTCAGTGACATTGCACCTTGTACATGCATAATATTTAAAAAAAAATATAATACTTGTCATTTCCTTTCAAATAACTTCAACTTATATGGATTGATCATAATCTATAAATCCTTACTCTCTTTCACCTTAATATGTTGTTCCTTGACAACTTCGTAAATAGCTACAAAAACTAAAACTCACAATGACATTCTTACCCTTCTACATGTGTTCAAAATTGCTCTTAAATCTATGAAATAATGGTCCAATAAACCTACTAATTACATTCTCAAATATACCAAATGATGTTTTTGGACAAATTATGATCCGAAGATTAAAATTTGGCTCAAAAAATGAAAGTTACAATAATATTTTGAATTAAACGTTTAGTGGTATTATTCATAATTATAATTCTAATGATGCTTGAATCACCTCAATCCAATGTCATATGAAAAAGTTATGATGTTATAAATTTTTTCACCAACATCAAAAAAAATTGCAGGTATGCCGACTGGGTTGTCGATTAGGTAGTCTATACTGTTGATGTCATTATAATGTTAACATTCCTATTGGGTGTATGATGGAACAATTACATCTCCTCAATTTTTGGGTTTGTATACATGTAGGTTGTCACAATTCGATTGGTAAAAGTGCTCATTGGTTGGCCTAATAAAATGTTGATGTTAGTCAAATGTTATGTTTTGGGCTCGAAGGCCTTGATGGGGATAAAACCAATGACCTGCCACAACATATCCCAGAGCTCCACCACTACATCATGGTTTTTTTTTCTTAAGACATATGCCCACCACATATTTCTTGGCATAACATTGATCGATTGGAAGAAGGGGTCGGACAGTGAGCCCCGACCCCCAATCATATTCACTATCCACAAGACTTAGTGTAGTTGCTGCAGTGGAGTGGCTACTATCCCCTAGTCATGTCCACCTCCATAGGACCATGTCAAAGAGAAAAGGAATAAATTTGGTGAAGGCCAACCCTTGGTCACAGGTGAGTCCACAGGACCAAATAAGAAAGGTTAAGGGATCAGTGTAGGGACAGCCCCGTGGGGGTAGGTGGTTAGCCCCGACTCCCGGCAACATTGACCTCAATGTGACCTTGCCTGACGGAAAGGGTGCCAAAGCTAGTGGGGGTAGACCATTGGCACCAACCCCCATTCTTATGCTGCTCCATGTGGACATAGCTTTGTGTTTAAGTGGTTATTCACAAAATTAATGAATCAGTAAAAAGAATCAAATGAATGAAAAATTGTCACTTCCCAAATGTTTTAAAGGGAATAATTTTCGAACAATTAGCAGCTTCTACCAAATTCAGGCAGGAATACCGGAGGTAGATTTGGAGGGCCATAACTTGCTCATTTTTCAAGATTTTTTACCTTAAGAAGAGCCTATATAGGAGTTTTTGTGCATTATGAATCCATTGGAAGCCTTAGTTTACTTATTAAATAGATTTTGGAATGAATTTTTAGAGGATTGAGTGTTTGGGTGCCAGGTATAATCAATGGTTTGAAGTGGTTCTGAAGGATTTTTTAGCATGGAGAGAACCTTGAGGGGTTTTCTAGACTTCATATTTTATATGTAGCAGCGATGACTTCTATGGTGTCGATATTATTCATCTTTTCTCATTATGTGTTTTGAAAAAAAAATATTTTTATTACTTCAATCTGTACTTGTTGTACATGTCATGCTAAATTTTTAAATGGAGAAAAGGTCTTGATGTGAGAGCCCTTTTCATTTTGACTATTTAATGACTAATTGTAGGTGGTCATATTGTTTAGAGTGAGAGTTCTTTTAAGGAGAATGTTTTCTTCAAGGGGAAACAAACCACTCATTTTGTCAACAAATTCCATTTAGTGTTTTCCACTAAAATGTATGGAGCGTTTTACCTATTTTAGATGGCATGAAGATGTATTGTTAATTTTGGAGAAATGGGTCCAAACTTCATGTTATGATGCTCAGATGAATATACCAATTTTTTTATTGGATTCCTCTTTAGGAGAGGTGCAATATCAATCTAAATATCATCTTCATCTGATGACAAGAACATTTATTTTGAATTTATTCAAAATATGTGCAGGTCGGCCTTAAGGTTTTGTGCCCTAGTAGTTGTGTCACACACCCTCACTAATGGATATAAATTGGTCAATGTTGGAGGCAATTTTCACTCATATCATCCTCAGACATTTCTCTCTCCTCATCTAATTGGTTCGATGACCTTGGAGGCTCTTCTCTCCAGACGTGGGAAAATTTCAGCAACTACACTTTTCTGTTTTCAGCCTAGTGTTTCTGTAGCGACTTTGACCAGCATTGACTTTGGTCAACGCAAGGTCAAACAAACCTGAAACTCTCCCTAAATTTTGATCTTTAAAATCAACATTATTTGGCACTATTCCTGAGGCTAGATGTTGAATTCGACTTTGGTGTGTTGACCTAGTTCTTGCTGTTGTTTGCGTTGATTGTTGACTAACAACGTTGACTTTTGAGTTGAGCATTTTCGATGTCCTAGAGGGTTGTGTGACATTGCTGGTTGGCTGACCATATTGAGGCTTTGCTAGTTGAAGCATCTTGTTGACCGTCGTAACACACCAACACACTTATATATTTCTTCCTTGTCTTCTGTTGATCTACTAGTATGTTCTATCAACATTTTACTGTATTGTTTATGTGTTTGCTGACTGATATTGGGATTAAAAATAAAGTTGCATCAAGCATATAATATCTACATAATTTTATATGTATCCCAAGAGGGGTGAAATTCGTCATCAATTTTTTTCATGTCTTTCTTCATGATTTCTATTTTGAGTTACATGTGGATATGTTTCTTGTTTTAAGTTAATATGAAAGCCAACTCATCATCCTTGGACAAATCATAAACTTGTTTATAATAATACCCATTTTTGTTTACATGCCAAGCATAAGAGGATAGTCAATTTTTAAGAAGGATAAGTTTTCCTACAATTTCATATCAATTAGTATCAGAATTGGTTCCGACCAAGTTGTAGGTATGGGAAAGAAGCTGGAGTTTTAACAACTGCAAGGGTTAGAGGACATTAAATTGTCTCTTCAAATTGATAATGTTGAGCTAAGGAGAATGCTTGAAGTTTTTGAGCAGGCTAATAAGAATATGTGGCTTCATTTGTAGCATGTGCTGGAGGAATAAGTTGATGAGAGTTCTAGTCCAGAAGCAGCAAATAATTCCCCCAAGATGAATCCAATTTATGGGCATGGTCCAAACATAGGATATGGACCCTATGTGGAGAACTATGTTTGTGAGTTTTTTCAGTATATAACATTAGAGAACTTTTGAGGGTTAAAATGGGCCTCCTAAGAAAAATGTACAACCAAAATAAAGTTTATAAGAACCAATAGGATTCAAGATGATGATGTCAACCATGGGGGATGATTCACCATTTTTGGGGTAAAAAATTAAAAGGATTAAAAATAATATAATAATAAAAATACATTTTCAACTTGTATTTTAAACTTATCTCCCTAATGTTTTATTCAAATTTCGAGCAGGAGTATTCGTTGGATGAAAAATTCGATTCCCCATACAAGGAATACCCATGTTGCATACTTTTGATGAACCTTTTCTACACGAAAGATGAGAAGTACATGAAAATGGAAAGAAACATGTGGAAAAGAGGATACTAGTGTAGTTCCTAAGGAAACCTTCAAAGCAGAGAAGATGCAAAAATAAAATGCATAAGCTTGGGAGAAGGAAAGATTGGGTAGACCATTTTGTATAGTTTTCTTCCTTTGTAAATTGTAAATACATGTTGATCATTACCATTTTTGGTACTTTTTAAATTGAATACAACAATAATCGCTTATTTGAAACAAGTATGTTTTTATTTGACATGTCATGCTATGTTAGCTTGTCAATGAGTCTAATTGTTTGAAGAATTTTTGCAATGAACATTTGTATGTTGTCCAATATTTCTATAGTTGCAACATGTACTCATTGATACAAGAGTTTCAAGATAAATCTGGTTGTGAATTAATTATTTGATAAATATTTTATAGAAAATGATTATTTTTATGTGGAAAAAGGAAAAATTTTCATTGAATCGTTGCAGCTAAATTACTTTAGAGTATAAGCGCAGTTTGAGGAAAATAAAGAAACGTTTCAATTAGTGCATAGAAAACATTGATTTTATTTTAATTTCCAAGATGGAAAATCAAGTTTTTCTTTAGAAAAGAGGGACTTCAATATGAAGCTTGTTTGAGCAAAGAAATATGGTTTTGGAGAGAAATTCATATTCCATCCACCGAGTTTTTCTTCCTCCATAGTTATAAGAATTGTGGCTCAATTCTTGACAAGAAGGTACAAAATTTACATAGAGCATATGTGGACTACCTTGATTGGAGCTTGAAGGAAAAAATTGAAACAAAACATGAAGGATTGAGATTCAAAAAGTTTCTGTAATTTTTACTCATTTTTTTCACTAAGAGAAGATAAAATTTTGGGGTGCAAAATTTCCTAGTAGGGAGGTATGATCTGTAGATCAAAATTTGGCTAAAAAAATGAAAGTGCCTAAAATATTTTGAAACTGGTCTCAAGCCACAGTGTTCATCATTTTGATTCCAACGAATCTTTAGTAACCTCAATCCGATGTTATATGAAAAAATTTATGATGTTTTGAAGTTTTCGACCAAAAAAAATAAAAATTAGATAGGCCGATTGGGCTTCTGACTGGGAAGTCCATACTACTGATTTCATGATGATTTCACTATTTATATTGGGCATATGATGGACCAATCACAACTCACTAATTTTTAGATTCCTATAGGTATAGTTAGGTAAAATTTGATTCGTCAAAGTGTTGATTGATTGGCCCAATGGAAGGTTGCCATGTGGCCCAACCAAAGGTTGCTAGCTAGCATCTTGTTATTGGCCAAAAAGAATATTTTTGGCTCGAAGACCTCAATGGGGATTGAACCTGTGACTTTCCACAACATAACCCAAAGCTCCAACACTACATCAGAGGTTGTTTCTTAACCCATATGTCTTTCGCATATATTTATTGGCATAGTATTAACACATCAGGAGAAAGGGTTGGGCGTTGAGCCTTGAACCCCAGTTATATTCACTCTCCATAGGACTTGGGATAGTCATAGTATTGGAGATGGAAATATCCCCTCATCATGAACACTTTCATAAGACCATTGAAAATATTGAAGGAGGAAAGCTAACGAGGACTGGCTCCTGGTCACATTTTAGTCCACAGGACCACAAACAAAAGGTTGATGGCTCAACGGATAGGGATGTACACTTAGCCCTAACCCTGGATCATATGTTACCCCACATGACTGTGCGTGGATTTGGAGGGGAGCTGGGTAGAGTAAAATCTCTGACCCTGGGCATACGACATCCCATACAACCGCAAGTAGATAGGTGAGAGGGCTCTGACAACGAGGACAGGTGGTTAGCTCTACCCCCCGGCCACACTGACTATGTACAACCACTAGTAGATGTTTGAGGGATTTCTCATTGGGGCCTGGCGATTAGCCTGGGACCCCATACAAATCAACCTCAATGTGACCTTTACCAATGGAAAGGGTACCAAATTCAGTGGGGGAAAACCATTAGCCCCGGTCCCCGACCTTATGGTGCACCATGAGGGCGTATTTTTATGTTTAAGGGGTTATTGAAAAAATTAATGAAGCAACAAAATTTACCAATGGCAGGTGAAATTGTCACTTTTTGAATGGTTTAAAGGGTGAATTTGTCACACATTTACCAGGTTCTTCAAAATTTATGGACAAATAGTAGAGCTAGTCTTGGAGAGCCATAATTTTCTCATTTTCCAACCTTTTTGAGCTTAAGAAGAGCCTTTGGAAGGAATTTTTATACGATTTAGTCTTTGGATGTCAGGGAAAATCCATGGTTTGAAGCAGATTTAAAGGATTTTTTTAGCATGGAGAGAACCTCATGGGGTTTATCCAACCTTTATAATTTATCTACAACAAAAATGAATTCTATGGTGCAAGTCTTCTTTATCTTTTCTGATTATGTTCTTTGAGGAAATATCTTTCTAGTACTTCAATGTGGAGTTGTCGTACATGTTATGCTCAAATTTCAGATGGAATGCAGGGTCTTTATGTGAGAGCCCTTTTCATGTTTATTGTTTAATGACCGACTCTAGGTGGTCATAATTTTTAGAGTGAGAGTTCTTTTCAAGGGAATGTTTCCTTGAAGAGGAAACCATCCACTCATTTTATCAACAAATTCCATGTCTTGTTTACTAATTTCCATATTTCATATAGATACCTTTTTATCTAATTATCCCTTAAGATGATTAATATAATACATGTTCTTCATGTCTGGTTTAAAAGAAATTTTTTTGAATTTTGATTTTTTGTCTCCAAGCTTGTCAAGAAATTTCTCTCCCTCTTTCTCTCTCCCTCTTTCTCCCTCTCCCTCTCCCTCTCCCTCTCCCTATCTCCATCCCTCTCTCTCTCACTTGACTTTGTATATGTGAATTTCTGAGAATATTCTGGGAAATAGTTTCAGTGAGGCAAGGCCAAAATTCTAGGAAACATATTCTGAACAACTGGGCCATGTTTCAAGGTAGATTCTACAAGGATTACGTTAATCCTAGGTATACCATAGAAGGTTGCATTTATTGGGCATAATATTTAATTTAAAAGAGGGTTTTTTACTAGGTTTGACCATAAAATTGTAGGTTAGTTTGACCATCATATTGACTAGCAGAATTAGATGTATCTCTCATTGAATGGAAGAATTTATCTAAGGATAATGTTATTGGTGTTTCCCTCAAGTGGGTTTTCATACGGTAAATATTGTGTTCTATTTACGCATTTTTTTCTCTACTGTCCTTGTGAATTTATGGTTTAATTTCTATATTGTAAAATTTTGATGATAAATTTAAAGTGCTAAAATAATATCTACATCATTAGAATTAATTATCATTATCTAAAAAATTAGTGCATGTATCCATTTCACTTGAAAAATCAGGTTCGCATTAGAGCTTTGGTAAAGGAAATGACATCGAGAACACTATTGAATAAGTTTTGGTAAAGGATCACCCTTGAAGAGTCCTACATCTACAGTATGATTGTTTTTTTATATTCATAGGTTCCTTTATGAAATCATAAAACAAGCTTGAATGAGCTACAAAATTAAGGGCTTTGAAAACAACGGTTGATCTTGTCCTTGCAAGGAAATATGTCTTGGTTATTGTGAAAGTAAAAGTTACTAAGGTGTCAAATGATGAATGGAAAGCTAAATAATATAAGGAATATATCACAACCAAGAGTGTTATTGTATATTCCATCAAAAATCATTTGATTCCACTTGTCAAAAATATTAACACTTCAAAGAAGATGTATGATTCCTTGGTTATATCATACACCATCAATAACATTGATTAATCAACGAGTTTGAATAATGAGCTTAGTGATGCTAAAAATTCAAGAAATGATACCATAGCCTCATGTTTCATGATAATTTCTCAACTAAGATACCAACTTGAATAAATTTATGAAATCATTTATGATAAAGATCTTGAAACTACAACAATTAATGGTTTGCATGATTCATGGGATTCAATTGCATATATTATCTATGGCAGGAAGGGGATTTCATATTTTGAAGTAATATAGATCTCATGTACTCAAGAAGAATATAAAATCATATCGGAGGGAAGGATTCAAAGATATAAAAAATGTGATTCTCAAGAATTTGCAACATATTCCAAGGAGGACGGAGGAAGAAGGAGTTTTATTTTCTGAAGAAGAAATGAAGGTAGAAGAGCTACTCCTCAAGGAATGAAAGATATATCAAAGTTTCAATGTTATCATTATTAGAAATATGGTCATTTTAGAAAACAAATGTCCTAAAGGATCGAATGATATAAAGATAAAGGGAAATAAGCATGCTACCATAGCAGATATTGATGAACATCAAAAGAAACATGAATGAAGATTCAAGTGAAAAATATTTGTTCTATTTTTTAGGTCTTACAAGTTCTATTGCATATAGCGATAATTTTTGGCTAGTAGATAGTGGTGCCTCAAGACACATGATATGATATCATGACAATATTACAAGTCTAATGGAAATTATATTATCTCAAGAGGTATATCTTAGAGATAAAAACTCTTATGCAGTCAAAGGCATTGGGAAAACATGCATTGAGGTATAATCAGGTGAATATGTCCATCTTAGCAACATACTATATGCAACAAGTTTGAAAAATAATTTGTTTTCTATTTTTCATTGAAAGTATATAGAGTAGAATTTGTGGATGGAAAACTCCTTGTATGGCCCAAGGGCTCAAGTATAAACTTGGCTAGAGTAATTGGATTTCATGAAAGACAGTTTTAAAAAATCTTGAAAGAACCATCTCAAGCATTAGTGCATAATGACATTAATCCATGTGAAATATGGCATAGAAGATATGCTGACCTTCACTATATAGATTTTCTAGATTTAAATATAATGGTTTCAAGTGTTCCAGAATTGCAGATGGAGCATGAAGGAGTATCTGAAGGTTGTGCACTTGTAAATAATTTAAAAATATATTTCCCAAGCCGTTAATGTAGTTCCAATGATATCTTGGATTTAGTTCATTCTGATGTATACAATCAATTACGAATGAAATATCGTTGAGGATATTTGTACAATGTAACCTGTATTAATGGTTTCTCTCGCAAGACATGGATTTACTTCATGAAGACTAAGGATGAATTCTTTAGAAAATTTTAAGGTTTCATACATGAAGTAGAGAGCTTGACAGGAAAGAAAATAAAGATTCTAAGATCATATTATGGATGTGAATACACCTCGAAGGAACTCGTTGGCTTTTGTAAATAATTTTGGATTAAGAGGGGGTTGGTAGTCCCTTATAATCCACAAAAAAGTGGAGTTTCTAAAAGAAACAATAGGTCTAATGAAGAAGTTGTTAAGGCAATGATGCATGATAAAGAATTACCTATGTTCATCTAGAGTGAAGCATCAATGACAACAGTCTATATTCAAAAGAGAAGTCCTCATTGAATCTTGGAAAATAATATTCCTGAAGAAACATTGTCTGAAAAAAAAAATCAAAGGTTGGACATTTGAGAATTTTTGGGTGTCTATTTTACATACATGTACCCAAAGATAAAGGGAATAAGCTAGAGAATTTAATAAATAAGGGAATATTTTATGGATACGAGAAGTCATTAAAGGCCTATACAATCTATGTTCCTAGATAATAACAGGTTGAAGTCATCAAGGATGTCACCTTTGATGAGAATGTTTCCTATTGGAATTATAAATAAGTTTCTATTGATTTTCATGGTGATCAAGAATATGGAGCTTCCAAGGAATAACACTTATTTCCATCCATTCCTTCAGAATATCATGTAGATCATCAAGAAGATCTAGAAGGGCCTAGTGATTCGTTGGATCCAGGTTTTTTTCAAGAAATCAAGAAGATGCCAGCTTCACTTAAATCTACCTTTCATGAAACAAAAGGACATGCAATACCACATGGAGCCTTTAGGGAATGAAAGAAACTGAAGCGGTTCTCTGGATATGTAGCATTGATGACTAATCTGATTGACTCTAGACCTTCAACCTATGAAGACCTAGCTACCTAGAAATTTTGGAAGGATGTGATGATAGACGAATACCAATTTATTATGAAAAATTATGTATGGGAAATTGTTCTTAGACGTGAATATAAATCACTGGTGTCTTCCAAATCGACACACAAGATTAAGAAGGTAGTGGATGGTAGTATTAACTAATAGAAGGAAATATTTTTGGCTAGAGCCAAGGAAAATTTTGAAGGATGGAAGTTTATCTTACTATTTAGAAACTTTGGCAAATCTTCCTTGTCCAAAACAAGAAAACTCTAAAATGTTCAGTTATATATTTGAAAAAAAGTTCATATCCCTAATTATTTTTAATGATATATTTGAAAGAATTTTCACATCTCTTATTATTTTATATATAGTATATATATCATTTTTGTGATTTTTAAGACCAAATAATTCCATATTGGTTTTATTTGGGAGAAAAGTTTTGACAAAAAATGTAAATTGACAAATCTTTTTTTTTTTTGGAAAAACCATGAAAAATTAGCCCATCTGCAAATATTAGTCCCTAAAATATTTTCTATAGAGGATTCACCCAAGAGGAGGGAGAGGATTATGATAATAATTTTTCTCTAATTTACATGTATAGTACTATTAGATCTATTATTTTTATTTATGGTTTTATCGGTTGGAATTTACATCAAATGGATGTAAAGACTACTTTCATTGATGGTGTGATTGAGGAAGAAGTGTACACAGAAAAACCTCAAGGTTTTTAGGTCCATGGGAGATAATATCACATTTTAATATTGAATAAAGCCTTTTACAGACTTAGTCATACACCTAGAGCCTCATATTCTCAAATTGATATCTACCTGATAAAACTGGATTTCTCCAAAAGTAGTTTTGATCCAAACCTATATATCAAGTTTGTGAAGAATGAACCTATGATTTTATTATTGTATTTTGATCAATTATTTTTGAAAGGTATATATCATATCATTATTCATTGTAAGAAGGGGTTGGCCCCTGAATTTGATTGAATGATATTAGCTTCATGAAATACTATTTGGGGCTAGAGGTTGGGAAAAATCCTGCTGAAATATTTCTTGGTCAAGGAAAGTGTATTATCAAGATCCTTCAGAAGTTTAGAATGATGTCCTATAAATTCATGGCAACTCCCATGGTGACTAATATGAGAATTTTAAGAGAATCTTAATCAAATTTGGTATACCCTTCCATGTACCAGAAGGTTATTAAATCCTCGATGTATTTGGTTAATTATAGGCCAGACAATTGATTTATAGTGAACACTCTAAGCTAGTTGTAGGTGAAACTGATACATGGTCATTGGATTGTAGAAAATCATCTTTTCAGGTACTTATATGGTACAATTTATTCACTTTTGAGATATGTCCCAAATACTGATATACATCTATAGGGATATAAAAATTTGGATTGGTAGGGAGTGTGAAAAGAAAAAAGAGTACATCTAGAGGTTGGTTTAGCTAGGGCTCTATTATGATTTCATGGATGAGGAGGATGAAGATATATATTGAACTCAATACTTCCAAAGCATAGTATATTTCAACCAATTTAACAATTTGTGAAGTTGTGTCACTTTAGAAGTTACTCGTGGGACTATTTGATTAGGTATTGGAATTGGTCGTGATCTATTGTGACAATCAAAGTTGTGTGAAGCTCAGAGAGAATCGAATTTTCCATGACAGGTTGAAGGACAAAGATATAAAGTATGATCCAAAATTAAAAAAAAATGCAACAAAATACAGATTTAACCATAAATACATAGATGCAGCGGAGATAACACTTTATTTCATTAATATTAAAGAGATGAAATATGCTTAAATACAGAATGGAAATAAACTAGCTCTGGTGATGGTAGCTTATATTTGAGAGGAAATGTGGTCTATGTCTACCTCATAATTTTGTTATAATGAGGCTCACAGGCCTTTTTATTCTTAAATAACAAGGTAAAACCACAAGCAACCAAAACCTTAACTTGAGGAGATGGAACACTAAGAGTTTATGGGCACTATTGGGGTTAGTTGATCATCCAACTTCCTAGTGTCATAAATTTGTCATAATATCTCCATTTAGCATGTATGATAACTCATTGGATATATATATTTGATTAATATAGGATTTGAGATATGCCCTTATCTACGACTATGGGCTTGCTGCGAACCTAAAAAAAATTCCATTTGACGAGTCGAAACTACTCTGGAAATTTAGGACACGAAAAACTACTAAAAAATAGTAATTTTTTCTATAAACAAGGAAACTAATGAAACTGACTAAAGGCCTAGGTAAAATATTAAGGTTCCCAAAAATATCCACTTGGATTATTCCTCCCTTCTTAGGAATAAATGGTCTTGATTGCGTGGAGAGCCTCCATGAGGTGAGTAAATTTCTGTTCGACCTAGTCCGTGGTGGACCACTTTTCCTGGTGAAGGAGTTCACCTTCTTTGAAAGCTTGATATAGTTTGATCCTACGTTGGTGAATGTTCTTAATTTGCATGTCGAAGATTTGATCAGGCATGGCTTATTACCATGTAGTCTAGGTTTAACTTTGTTGTTGTGAGCTATTTTGCAATGCCGGATGTCTCCAGTAATGGTGTAAAGTATGGCCGAAGATGGTTCACATTAAACACTGGTTGTAGAAAAAAATACAATGGAATGTTGAGCTTGAGGGAATTTTCCCCTACAACCCTCTTGATGGTGTATGACCCATATCGTAGCAGACAAAGCTTGTGGTGTGACCCAACAAGGCACTCCTTCAAATGTAGCCAAACTCTATCACCCACCTAGAACTTGTGTGGCACTTGATAATGATCATGTCGTTTCTTGTACTAGATATACCTATGTACAATGTGACATGGACCTACTAGCGTATGCGTTAAATGTGCTTAGTGAAGGTGTTACCCCTATCACCTTGAGATTGGATATGAGTTGAATCTTCCTAAGTAGCTGCAAATGGTATGGTCACATCAATGGGACATAGTGGTTGGAATCCTAACCCCACCTAAAAGGGGCGTCTCATATGGCAGTGTGTGGGAGGCCAGTTGTAATAGCATTTCATATTTGAATCTCATTCATCTCCTCTTTCAGCTACCCTTCATCATGTTGAAGAACATAACTAGTTTCAGTCTTCATAATTGTACTTTGACTTATTAAAGCATGGGTTTCATGTTTGAGTCAATTTTTTTAGCCCAAATCCTCTATTGAAGCCTTAAATGGATTATGCCTAACATCCTTCTCCATGTCAGAATGTAAAAGACCCTTATTGGGCTCTATTTGTCAAAGAAGAAATTTATTTATTATAAAATAGGTCAATTATGCCTCACGATCTAATTCGGCATCAAACTGGACAAGTTGGCCTAAACTAAGCGTCAAAAACTCGTACGCGACAAGGAAGCTACTCGACCTCATTTTTCTTTCTCACTCATCAAGTTCGACCTGCAACTTCTATGGCTATGAAAATGTTGAATTTGAAAGGAATAAGAATAAATAACGATAGAAGTAGAAGGAGGACATTGTATACCTAAAGAAGTCAAAATTTATCTCTCCTATCCCACGCGTGCAAAGTTATGCAATTTTTTAGGGAGAGAAATTTCTATATTAGCTAGTGAGTTTGAAATTCTTAAGAAGCTAGGCCCAAATTATGGAGAAGCTGTAGTTGGAATTTCTAGGTTGTTGTTGGGCTGATGTGTTGGAAAATAAGTTTACTAGATCATATTGGAAGGCTAACTTGGTGGAGGAGGAAGGTATTTAGTTTTAACTTCATAGTCTATCTCATTTTCAATTTACTAAAGGAATATGTTTTTAATTGGGTTTTCCACTACAAAGGGGTTTTAGCCCTAGTTGAGTTCCTACATCTAGTGTCCATGTTATTCATGTTTTTTTTAATACTTTCCAATGGGATGAAGATAAATTAAGAACACGAAGAGTTTAATAAGAAAATAATAATATCACAAATAATTCTAAATATAAGAAAATGTTTTTTCATGTTCGATTTTATGACATGGTATCATATCTAACGCAAAGAAGAAGGAATAAAATAACAACATAAATATCTATTCGGAGGAGAACAAGTAGCTCTAGAGTCAGGTAACTTTTAGTAGAAAATATAAATATGAAAAACTAAATCAAAGTAGAAAATAAACTATCTGGAGCCTCCAACTACAGGGCATGTATTTCTCATCCTCAAAAAGAACAATGTTGAAAATTATTCAATGGAAAGTCAAGGAACCAACAGATGAAGCAGAGAGAGAATTTTAGAGAATAAAAAATTATATCCATGAATCGAAGAGTGGATGGAGTAAAGGAAAAATCAACTCCATACACTTCCAACATATATTCTTGTTAATAAATGTATGAGTCTCTCTCCAAATTATTCACCATCAAGGATATTAGTCAAATAGGAAGCCTCAAGAATGAACTAAGAATTGTTAAGATGATGAAATATGATATCGTTTCATCGTTTTTTATAGGAATATTCATAATAAGATATGAAATACAACCAATAGATCAAATTATACTATAAAATGAACTTGTAATTATCGCTCTTCTCGGACTACCAAAATCTTGGAGTGTTAAATGCACATCACTAATCAACAATTGGAAGGATAATCCAACATTTGAACAAGTGTGGAATGCATCCAATCAAGAAGAAGATATAATGTTGCTAGTGAACACCAATTGGGAGGATGAAGAATAAAATATATTTAATTCTTATTCTTCTCATCATAAGAAAAATGCAACCTTCAAGAAGTTCAAAGTACGATAGAAGAAAACCTATCAAATATTTAATGCTACAATTTTCATAAGACGGGTCATTATAAATTCAATGTTGTGAGAATCCAAGGAATAGGAAGAGAGAAACAGAACATCCAATTTTTTTTGATGAATCTCCACCAAATAAGAACAATATGGAAGAATATAAGATCAAATACTTATTTTCTAGATAATCTTAAGGAAACTACCCCTTTCATATCCTTCTACTTTAAGGTTTGCGAAGTCTTCCTTTATGTTTTCATTTATATAGTTTGTAGGTATAACATGTCGTGTTGAAATATTTTTTAATTATTTTGATAAAGTTATAGGTATACCTAAATATTGAATTAAGTAGGAACCTTCACAATTTCTAGAAAAAATATAAGTATTTTTTTCTTCGTTTTATATTTTCATGTTTGGTTTCTTCCTCATATCAAGATTTTTTATTATTATATGTTGATAACCTTTTATATTTTCCTTGGTAAGGAATGATTGTAGAATAAAAAAAGGTTATAGAGGATATTTGAAGCATGGAAGAAGTTATATTAAAAATGAAACTCTCCAAGAGTTGATGTCGTTCAAGGTTTGTTAAGGAACAACTCACAGGTATGCCTTAAACTATAAGCTTTGTTATAAAGTTTTCTTCATGTAAAAGCTAGAACCATTCTTTATTTGAAATTTTCTTTACGTTACTAACATCATTGTGTCTATGGATTTTAATCACAAATAATTTTGTTAGGGTGATTAATGATTAGATTGAATCTATGTTCATGATATTATTTGACCATTCTTGTGTAACCCTAACCTTTTGTGTTCACTATAAAACCCTACACTCTTGTTACTAAGGGTGTGTCAATATTTATTATGAAACCCTATGTTACATACTTTTTTTGATCCTATTCTTTGATGTTTATTTTTTTATATTTTTATGGTAGAGATGACCCTTTAATGTTTTATGTTAATGTCTAAGTTATGTATCAAAACCCTAGATATTTAGGGTTTGGTGAATTAGGTGTATATTCGTTTGATCGAGACTGGAGCATGGAATTTTATTTTGTATCTAACGTTGATGTATTAATGTGTGTCTTAGGAAAAATTATATATGGCTAACTCAATGATGAGCATAGAATCAGAATGATTGAGGGTGCTAAAGGTTTGTGTTTACTTGTATGTATGTTTGAAATTTTATTATTGATTTGGGTTTGTTTTTGTACAAGTAAATCTATCCATAAAAATATTGAACACTCTAGAATCATGCTTGAAAAAATGGGTATATATTATTTCTTTTATTAGGGGAAGATGAAGCATATAATTGCAAGATGCTTGGGATGACATGTGGCCAACCTATGTGTTGATGTCTAGATCTTGAAGAGGAGGGTCACATTTTTCATGGTTCTCTAACCTTGGCTATGCACCTAGATCCCTAGGTTGGTGGTAGATCTTAAGCTCCTAATGGTACCTAAATTTGGCTAAATCTTGAGTCCCCTTAGTCCCACCTGAATAGAATACCCTCGTTAGTTATCCAGTACACAACATTGAGTGTGCTACAACCCTTTGTAGTTCATTTTGTGATCTTTCATGTGCATCCCTCTCTCTCTGTATATATATATATATATATATATATATATACACACACACATACCTCCCAAACTAAGAGGGAGTGTTGAAGAATGTAACTAGTGTTGGTCTTGATAATTGTACTTGAGTCAGGATGTATTTTATTTGTCAAAAAAAGAAAAATAAATTTTATTATTAAAGAAACTCAATTTTTAAAGCATGGGTTTCATGTTTGGGTCAATTGTTCTTAGGTAAAAGTCTCCATTGAAGGCTTCTAGTGTTTATGTCAAGTGTCCTTGTCCATGTCACAATGAAAAATACCCTTCTTGGGCTCTATTTGTCAAAGAATAAATTTATTTTATTATAAAATAGGTAAAGTTTACCTCCTCCACCAAGTTTTCCTCAAAATTCACAAGTCAACCTAAAAAAAGGGACATAAAATACTATATAAATGTAGCAACTCCACCTCATTTGTCACTTTGACTCATCATGTTTGATCTACAACTTTCTGGGCCATAAAAATGAAATTTTCAAAGGAAGATGAAGAAATTACTAGAAAAGGAGGAAATTATCTACCGAAATAAGTTAAAATTTCTCTCCCCTATCCCACACCTGCGAAGTTATAGAGTGTTTTAGGGAGATGAAATTATGCAGTAGCTTGTGAGGTTGAAATTATGGAGAATTTGGGATGAAATTTTATAGAATCTAGGGCTAAAATATCTGGGTTTTTACTGGGCTAAAGTTGTTGCACAAGAAGTTTCCTTAATCATATTGGAAGGTTGACTTTGTGGTGGAGGAAGGCCTTTGGTTATAAGGTATTGTTCTATCTCGTTCAGAATCAATTGAAAGAAGAGTTTTTTGACTTGGTTCTTCCCTCTATAAGTGTTTTAGCCCTAGCTTAGTGCCTACATCTAGCTTCCATGATCTTCATGTTTCTATTTTGATAGTTGATTTAGGAGAAAAATATAAAGGAAAAACAGAAAGAAGGTAGTAAGAACATAAAAATATCACAAATAATTATCAACATAATAAACTATTTCTTCCATTCTGATTTTATAATGTGTCCCACTTATGACCTATAGTATATGTACTTCCTAAGGATCCAAGGACTACTACCTCAACGAAACTGGAAGTGGCAGCTTATTTAGGATATTCTAAAGGTACCTAGAAACTTGGTTGGCCTACATTTTTGTGGGTCAATTTCACTATCTTCGCTTATGAAACTTCCTCCATTATTGTCTCTCTTTCACCCTCAATGCTCCTATTTGAGTTTTCTCCTTGTTGGTTGGTGTCTCAACCTCCATATCTGGATTGGGAGGCCAAGGGTCCATATTATATTTCCATTCTCACTCATATTTAGACCCATTTAATAAGTATATGAATTAATTTCCCTCGCTGATTAGGAGTTCATAATTTTTTCTCAAAATGGAAAGTTACAGTATTGGATTGAAACTAGGATGGTTATGTAGATCTCGTCGTCTTGATTCTAGTGCTACAAACGGTTCAAAAAATCGATGTCGTATGTGGGAGATATTGCATTTTGATCGATTTCCCAAACAACTAAATTTTGTGACAGCATTGACTAGGATGTCCAGTCTGCATGCAAGGTGCACAGTCAACAAAAAGGAATATTTGGAAGAATATTCCTTTTCTCAGTTCCAGTTAGATGATGATAAGTGGCATGATATCATTCTTTGGATAGTTGTGCATTATTTATTTTAAGCCAATGCATGAGTGACATGTGGCTAGCCCTAAGGCCGCTATGTGTCCCTAGAACAATGTATTAAAATTTTTATGGAGGTTGTTGGGTTCGACCCTGCAACCTCCTATAGAACAACCACCCGCCACACCACATAAGCCATAAGAGTTTCTTAACTACTAAGGGTCAAAGGTTATATTTGAATTTTACTGTAATGGAAAGTGGGGATAGGGGACCGCCGATGGTCCCAACCCACTGGTGACTCCACGGATCAGTCACATGATAAAACACAACCACAACTATTATCCGACGTCCTACAAAATTTCATAGTCACCGAAATTGTTACATTGGAGCCTTTTCACTTTATGACATTCCCGTAGTTAAGGTTAATTTTGACGGTTTCTCCAACAGTTAGCCTCCGCAGCATTTAACGTTGCCACACTTGTCACATTTTATAACATTTATCCACGCGGTTTAAGCCTACGATTCTGCCTTTTTAAACTTCAACCGTTATGGTCAGGCAGGGTTAGCGGTTAAGCATGTGGCCACTCCTACCCTTAGCATTAACTTTTATGCTTAGAGCTGGCGGGGAAGTTAGCACGCCCCTATTTTTATGGGGAATTGGCCGAATTTAACTGTAGTTAAGCACAATTCACCAAAATTAGTGGAGGTTTTCTGGGAGTGATTAGGAAAATGACTTGGAGGGTTGATTTTTTCCCAAATGGAGGTAATGAAGATTCTATCTGGACTAATTGAAGTATTCTGGAGCCATTGGCGTAGAGAAAATTTTGAGCATAATGAAATATGGACATGCCATTGGGAGTTGGACCAGCAGATGTAGTGTAGGAGGGGTGAACTGCTTCATCATGCCTACTATGTAAATGCTATGTGTGGTTTTATTTCTCTGTTACACACTATTGTTCAGTGTTATTTAGGTTTATTTTCATGCTTATAATTCAAAAAATCACCTATATTTCATGGTTAAAATTACTCAATCCTTAAGCAAACTATGGAGACAAGTATGAACTTGTTTTATAACTGAAAAGACACTTAGCACAACAAACTAATACAGTCCTTTTGTATCAAATTAATATCAGATCTAGAGTTTATTATCTGGTGTTATTTTGTGCAAAGATTTGTTTAACTCTTTGCAAGTTTTCACATTCTTACTAGGATCAACCTCAAGAGAGGATTGGTGGAAGCAAGAGGGTATCAAAGTGAGCCACAACAAAGGAGAGAAATATTTCCACAATCTTCACCACCTAGTTGACCTCCTAAGGAAGCAGAAGCAGCATTAAGCATGCCTCAAGAGGAAGGAGAAATCCATGAAGAAGTTGATCCCAAAGAGGAAGAAAGAGTGTTTAGGAAAGCATTCCTTGACTTGACTGAGATAGTTAGAATATTTTATCAAGAAATGAATGAAAAAATAGAAGGAGAAGGATGCAAACTTCACAAGGAAGAACATATATCATTAGGAGGCGAGAATGATGAAGATAATTCAAAGAAGGGCAATGAGGAAATGGAGGAAGTGGAAAGTCACCATCCTCACCCTCATCATCATCATCCTCTACTTCATTTTCAGTACATTAGTCACACAAGTGAAAGAAAACTCATGAAATTCCTTTTCTAATACTTGGTGTTAATTTTGAATTGCCAATGTTTAATGGTGAAATCTGTTATCACTCAGATTTTCCTTGAAGTTGTAGGGAAAAGGAAAGAGGTCTGAGGTAACCACAAACCAACTTTTAGGTACAGAATCTAGCCATTCTGTACCCAGAGAGGTCTCTCTCTTTAAGTTTTAGCTTTGTTTTGAAAGATACTAGGCTAGTTATGAAAGTTTAGGGATTTTGATTGCAACTGGGTGATGAAATTCTATAGCAGAGGGTAATACTGAGTAATTTAGGCCATTGGGCTAATGGAGTCAAAGAAATATGGATTAACTCGATTAAGTTTCTTAACAAGAGATGGTTTCATAGGGCAAGGTAATCAAATAAGGAACAATTATAGACCTAAAATGAATGGAATAGACTCGAAATGGGTGAAGGGAAACTAAGAATCCTTCAACATATTCGAAAGAGGGAACTTGAATGATTGTTGACAAAGAGAAATTAAGAATTCTTTATCAAACAATCAAAATGAATAAACTAGAAAACAGGAGCAATTAAGAATTCACTGTTTAAACTAGTTTAGAAGAAAACATTAAGAACAACAACGATTGAAAAAAGATTGCACTTAAGCACTTTCTAAATTATTCCTTTTCGTTTATCATTCAGATATGAAACACAGATGGTATAATAAACAAGTATAAAACTCTAAAACATAAGAGATAGATGACTTATTGATCCGTTTTCTGACTCAAGAATCTTGTGAAAAGTCTTTTGCATCAATTCTTTATCCAGCTAGCCATACGAAATTTATCTAACAACACTTTATTCCAAAATAATCAATGTTACAACAAAGTCTAAGAATCCACCCCTCAATACTCCAATTGAGGGAGTATTTATACAAAGAATTATAAAAAATATCTCCTAACAAAATGAGATATAATCTAGGATGACTCATGGATATATTACAAGAAAATAGAGATAGATGGTCTCGTAGATAAGAGAAAGGATAACCGATGTTGTGTTGTTTCCTTCTTTTGAGAATGTGCTGGAGGCAGGCCCTATGATTGGGCTTGCTTCTGTCCTCTTTAGTAATTCTGTGCTGGTTGCTCTGTTTTACTGATACTCTTTACTTGTACTGATACACTTTGACTTATGTTTGATCTTTGTTTATCCTTTTATCATGTCTTACTGTAGTAAATAATAAAAATTCATGCAAAGATAATATTTACAAAAAGTCTAACATTTCTTCCCACCATTGTATTTCTGGTATTCTTGTTCTTTGAAGCTTCCTCAGAGTTTCATCAGTCTCTGTATATCTGAAGAAAGTAGGCTAAATTGGGAATAAGTGTTTTACCTCATGTTCGAGATAAAACAAATTTTCCAGATTGTCATGAAGAATCTTTCCTGTAGGCAATGCTTTTGTTACTGATGAACTAGTTGATGAACTGGCCTGGTTGTCAGCATATTTATTCAATTTCTCAACATAGTTTTCCAGGCTCATAAGTTTATCCTCTGAAATTAAAGGACTTGGCAATCCTTTACTCTGTAAAATATTGAATCTCTTTGTAAAGGCATTGAATTCTTCCTGCATATCAGAGCATCTTCTTTCTAGATTTTGCATCAGAGTTATTTTAGTAAAAAATCTTTTAATCTCCAAAATTGTTCCTGTTCTGTCTTGGATGCCTAGTTCTTCAAGTTGATATCTGTTCTTGGTATTCAAAAATTGTATAAGATCATTGGCTTCTTCAGGAATGTTTCCTATTTCTTCTCTTGACTTTACAATTTCTTCCAGAGCCAATTTAATTAAATCATTCTGCTCATACATTATTTGGATTGATGGCCAGACATCTTTTATTGACTGAATGATGTTGGTCCAAAGAATTTCTTTGATTTCTCCCAAAGGTTTCTCCAATGTGAGATCCATTTCTAATGCTCTCACCAATTTTTCTAATATGTTAATCTCTCTTGTCTTTTCTGCAACACTCATTTTTGAGAGATCATATTTTTTCTCTAAGGAGATAAATTGTACCTTTGTTTTCTGAAGCTCTGTCACTTGGAGTTTCAATTCCTCCATTGATTTTATTAATTCTTCAGTGCTTAAATTGGTAGTGTTGACCTGTGATAATTATGTTGGCTGACCTGTTATTGTTGTACCTGTAATTATTTCTGATGTAGATGCTGGAATGTTTGTCTGCTTGTCCTTTAATGCCTTTTCAAGTTCTTTTTCAGTCTCATTTAGTTGCTCATTCAGTTTCAAGAGAAAATCCATCACTTCTTCTTTAGAGTTTTGCTTTATGATTTCTGCAGTTTGTGGATGCCTTGAAGATGGCAACTTCAGCTGTTTCTTTAAGGCTGCAATATCATCATCTTTCTTCTTAATCAAGGCTTCTATACCTTTGACATCTTTGGGATTATGACCCAATCTAATAATTATTTCTTCCAAAGTCTTTATTCTGTTGTCCTTAGCCTAGGAAGAGGCTTTCTCAAGATGCAATTGAGTAGTAGTATTATTCAAGGAATCCTGTAATCTTTGGGTCATCATTGATTTATCAGTCAAAGTTGAATAAATCATCTCTCCTGTTTGTTTTTGCATTTCAATCTGATCCAAAGGATGAATATCCTTTGCCATGACTTCAAAATTGGTTCTAACATAATCTGCAGTTGTTTGAGGCTACTGCACTTTGGGCTTGAAATGACTCATCACCATTTTACCTTGCTGGATGTCATAGGCTGACATCAATCTTTGTTGATTTTTGGGAGCCATTTTCAAATATTGATTATAGATTTGAAGTCTTAATGGATCATTTCTGGCCTTTATATTTATAAATGTTTTCTTAATATCCCAGGCATCCTTCACTGGTGGTTTGAAGGAAGATACTTCTGCACTTTTCTTTCTTTGTAGCTCTTTTCTCTGTGAATTAGTGGACGTTCCACTGATTGTGCATGTTTGTTGACTATCTAATTCTTCTCTCCTATGATTGTCAGTGGTTTCTTGAAAAAATTCTACTTCTGAAAGAGGATTTAATTTTTGTCTTTTGACACCAGGTTGTTCTGAAGATCCACTGATAGGAGTGGTTGTTTCTACATCTCTCTTCTTACCTTTTTCTTCATTGAGAGGAGTTTGCAAAATTGAAACTTCTGCCACATTAATCTGAGTGGGAGAAATCTGTATTTGGGCCTGTTCCTTGGAAGTTTCAGGCTGCTCTGTCATTGTGAATTTCTCTGTGACTTGTGTATCGGCCTCCTTTTCCGTCCCTTTAGATGCTACTATGGCCAGTGCACTGATTTCCTACAAATTTTGTTGAGAGGTTCCAACAGAAGAAGGACCAATTCCTGGTCTTTGCACCTGTCCAAAAGAATCCAAATCACTTATTTTCTCAAGATCTTTCATAACATTTTCAACACTGACCTGTTCACTATCTTGTTCTATTAAGGTCCCTTCAATCCATTCATCCATATTTGCAAATTTTTCAATTTCTGGAATTCTATGGTGAAGGTATGGTGACAATTTTTTCTTCATCCTTCTATCACAAATAAAATTGTTTGGGTCATAAGGTACCTAGTGGAAATTTTTTTGCAATTTGAGATAATCTTCTAGGATTCTTTCAGCTTCTTTTCCTGCATCTCTATAATTACAGACAAAAGGACCTAATTGACTCTTAATTCTGAGCTGAGCTTTTTTCTTTGCATTGCAAAAATGGACTATGTCTGAATTTATCATTTTTCTGAAATACTCTAAGGCAAAGAGCCTCATTGAGACATATTTTGGTAACTTAAAAGGACATAGCTCACACCCATATATTCTAATTTCTTTATGATTCTGGTATAGGTACCAATCACCTATCCTGTATTTCTTGGAAAGTTGGAGAATTTTCTTCATATCATTATTGACCCTAGGAGGGGAAACTCCTGTTAATAAGGTAGTTGCAGGGTGCAAAAATAGGTCAATGAACTCATTTTAGGAATAAGGAGAATCAGAGGAATTATGGAAGATTGTAGACCAAAAAATTACAGACCTTGGATTTCCTTTGGCATCAAGTTTCATGACATGGAAAGGGAAACTCTCTGATTGATAATAAAGCATGAGATGGTATATAACAGTGGAATATTTGAAAAATATTTCATCTTCCAATCTCATGAATTGATCATGAATTTTATCATCAATGTAGGAAGCAAAATCATATTTGACAGCAGGAGGTTGTCCAGGGGTAAAAATTGATAACAATACTAGGGTCAACTTATCAACGTATTCACTAGTGTTGAAACCCATTACAAAGGATATCATATTCAAAATGAGTCTGCCCTTATCTGTGAAAAAAGTATATCCATAAGGAGGTGGGCCTTTGGGTTGATGTTCTGGCAACATGAAAGTTTGGCAAAGACGATTCAGTTCTTCTTGGGATAAATTGGTCGATTTCTCAAGTAAATTTCCCATGGAAAGGGGAGTCAAGGCTTGACCAAGCTGAAACTATAACATTTCGTTGATAGACTGAGCAGTTATTGGGAAAAGGACAGTTTGAATCGGGAACATGACTGCTCATTGATTAGAATCATAATTAGCATGGTAGTGATATATTATTTCAGGAAAAATGTGGACTGAGGGTAGAAGATACATAGGGAGATTGGACTCCCATAGTCCAAAAATGTCAGAGCCGTTTAGGGAGCTATCTCTGCATTGGCAAAAAATTCTGAGAGGATTTTCACTAAGGACGAGGTATTTAATTTGAAAATCCCTATCTGCTAGAGGTAGATAGTCCAAATATTTGTGAGGGGCATTCAGAGGTGCGACATTCAAAGCTACCAGAATTTCCATTTCTGGTTCTTGTGGATTCAAAAAGGAATTCGGGTTTTGATGAAAAAATAGGGGTAATTACAGGTTTGGGAATATAATTGCAAATCTAGGAATTCTAGGAATGAAATAGAGACCAAGTTAAACTCTGTTTTAGTATTTTTCCGTGTAATTAAAGCAAAAACCAATATTTTGCAGATTTCAGCAGGAATTTGGGTAAATACATGTTTTCTAGGAAATAAACAGTGATGAAAATAGGTGCAGGAAATGACAGATGAATTCTAGATTGTTCGACTGCAATTTCTTTAGCAAGGTGGCAGTTGAAAGTCTTCGACAATTGGTTTTGGAATTTTCTGCATGGGACACTAGTCACTGCACGGGATAGTGAAAATGACGTGGGTTCATTTGTTTTATTCGCAAAGTCAAAGGTTGGCGGGTTTTTTATTTTTTAAGTGGATGACATCAACAAGTACGATTGTTTTGACATGGGAGATAAGCGATAAGCGGTATACATCGCACTGCTTTCGGGGACGGGCGGTTTTTAGTGGAGGGCGAGCGATTCCATACAATATATGACATGTGGCGTGGCACTGTTCTGAAAACCACTTAGCCATCACGCGTTATCGTTCGAATGGGGAAGCGCAGTGATATGGATAACAACCGTAGATCGCAGACTGGTTGATCGAACGGTCGTCGGGAAAGGGAGAAGATAAAGAGTGGGCCCAATGAAATCAAACATAATTTAACCACATCGGGGGAGATTTGATTGGTGGAATAGGTTATTAATTAGCCATGAGGGTTAATTAATCCCTTTTTATACGGCGAGGTGTCGGATTTTTAATTAATCGGAAATTCAACCAATTAATCACAATTAACACACTTATATGGTTATTTTTCAACCAAAGAGGTGGCATAATAATAATTTGGGAATTTTATTAATTAAAATAATATGGGAAAGAGTTGAGTCGTATAGGGAATTAAATAATAAAGTTAGAAATTAATATGAAAATGGAATGAAAGCGCTAAGTATAAAAACATTAGGTTTATGTAATTAACTTGTGCTTGAATGAAAAGGGTTTTTATGAAATATTGTGAAATTTCCCTAAGTAAAATAGGATTTTACTTAGGAAAAGATTGTCTTGTGGAAGTGAATGAATGATTTATGAATGCTTTTAAGTACTTAGGCTTTTCCAATTATTGGGCCGAGGGTCCGGTCCCTCCAAAAGTCAAGGAAATGCCTTGAGCCCCTCTAATTTTCAAATGCCTTAGTACTTAGGGGAAATTAGTGAAATTTTTAGGGAAAAATGAGAAAGGAAGTTAATAATTTGACTTTGCTTTGCTTGAAATTCTTCCAGTGTAGTCCTGCCTTTTCACTTGTGATGAAAGTAAAGATTTAACACATCTAGAGTCATCATCCATCACATGTAATTCTGCAACAACATCTACCTACCCTACCTACTTTACCCCACCATTTTTTCTTCTTTATTAGGGTGCACTTAGACTGGCAAACCCTTATCACATTTTTTCTTTTACATGTAGAAATCTATCTAATTCTAACCTTATTACATCCAAGGGCTGAGATTAAACTGTTGAGCTCCTTTTATTTACTCTACCTATCTACTTATCTTCCAAGATTAAACAGTTTGGTCAGATTTTATTCTCTATCTAAAACATAAAATTGAAAGATGAACTAGCAAAGTTTAAACTGTTTGACTATTCATAAATTGTGGCGTAAGATACAAGTTGCACACAATTTGTTTATTTACATAAGAGTAAAAAGTAGTGGCACTTAGACTTGCGCACTTTCTTGGCCTTTCTTTTGGTGGGGTTCATTTTCTTTCATTTTTTGGGCATTTTTTGATTTTTTTTTTTTTTTTTTTAACAATATGGAAAACCTTTGCAACAAGGAAAGGTATGAACATATTACATAGCCCATTAAGTCAATCATGATATATAACACCTATTGGTATAGGAGTCTAACACTGGCTCCACTTGGGGATGGCTTTTCCTAGCGAAAAGTCAAGAACAACAGGTCAGTTGTCTTCAGAATAATTTTGACTGAACTATGGAATCTTCTTCTGCTTGTTGCTTTATTGTATGTATGACAGTGATACTTCTGAAGCTCAGGGCCTTCTCCTCAGGCTTCAACTCCATCAAGTTACCATCCACTCAAACTATGACATTACAAAGGATATAATATGTACATGTTAAAAATCAGAATATCCTAATAAATAGGATCAAAGTAATGTTTCAACATTCGACCATTAATTGGCCCATTTTCAGTTTCTATACCGTCTAAGTTTTTTCAGAAAATATGTATTGTTTCCTTGCAAAGCATGGATAATATAAGGTCTTTTCCATAGGAAGTCAAACTTCCCATGTTTTCCCTTATCCTCTCTTCTAGAATCCCATCTTAAAACTTTGTTTCCAATTTGGAAATCTTATGCCTTGGTCCTTTTATCAAATATCTTCTTTAGTTTCTCCTGCAATACTTGGGATCTCTGATATACTTCCTCTCTGGTCTACTGCAAATTGATAGTCTGGTTTATTCTCCTTTGAATATCATTAGGTTCAACCTGAGCTTCTTGAAGTAATTTCATTACAGGAACTCCTAAAGATGAAGGAAATACAGCCTCAATGCCATAGACTAATTCATAAGGACTGGTTCCAATAGATTTTTTGGTGGTGAGTCTGTCTGCCCATAGTGCATTTGTAAGTTTCTTGTGCCAATTTTTCTTGTTTTCCTCCAATAATTTTTTAATAATATTGATGAGACTCTTGTTGGAAGACTCGGCTAGTCCATTACCTTGAGGGTAATAGGCTGTGGAATGGCCTAGAGTGATATGATATTTATTACAGAAACTTATCATCTTCTTAGATTTGAAGGCAGTAGCATTATCAATTATAATTTTCTCAGGACAACCAAATCTTGATAGTATATTGGTTTCTAGGAATCCTATGATCACAGAGTCATTGGCTTGTCTGGAAGGAATTGCTTCAATCCATTTAGTAAAATAATCTGTGGCAGTGAGGATCCATTTGTGTTGGCCAGAAGAAGGAGGATGGATTTCTCCAATGAAATCCAAGCCCCATTGTTGGAAAGGTTTTTCAGTGGAAATTGGTTTCAGGGGTAAGGGTAATAGTTTTATCTTGTCTTCAAAAATTTGACATTTATGGCAAGCAGTGACAAATTTCTTTACATCAGAGAACAAGGTTGGCCAATAAAATCCAGCCCTTAGGATCTTGTCTGCAGTTGATTTCCAATAAAGGTGTCCACCACAGTCTCCTACATGAAATTCATGGAGAGCCTTGTCAGCTTCATCTTTTAATAAACAATTCAATAGAATACCTTCATGATTTTTCCAAAAAAGAACATTATCTAAAATACAAAACTTTGAAGATGTCATCTTTAAAAACCTTTTCTTTGTTCTGGATAACCCTAGAGGAGCTTGCAGGTTTAATAGTACATAAATTATATCAGCATACCAAGGTGAATCTAAGAAGGCCTAGCTGATTTGTGGAGTCGCCATCTCCCGTTCGTCATCCAGTTCATTAATATCCAGGGCTTGACAATTTGTTTCTGTCATGAGTTGAGCCAATCCCTGTCCCTTTATAAGCTTTGTAGGTTTTATTTCAATATCATACTCTAATATGGTAGCAATCCATTTACCTCTTTTTCCCTCAATTCCATCTTGAGTTAAGATGTCTTTGACAACAGCATTTGGTACATAGGCTATCACATGGGAATACAATATATAGATTCTAAAATATTTAATGGCTTTTACAAGTGCAAAAGCTTGTTTTTCCATGATGTTGTATTTTAATGATGCATCTCTTAGTGCTTTACTAAAAAATGCTATAGGTTTTTCACATCCTTGATCATCCTTTTGTAATAAAACAGCTGCTACAGTGTGTTCTGATGCAAATGAAAATATTATGAAGTCTCTATCAAATTGTGGACTGGTAAGAACTGGTGTTCTAGTCAAAGCCATTTTAATTTCTTCAAATGCTTGTTTGGCTTCTAATGTCCATTTAATACTTGAATCCTTTCTTAACATGTTATTAAGCAATCTAATTAGTTCAACTAAACTAGATATGAATCTTCTCAAAAAATTGATTTTTCCTAGGAAAACTTGAAGTTCTTTGACATTTCTGGGATGAGGTATCTGCAGTATAGCTTCTATTCGAGCAGGATCAATTCTAATACCATCTTTGGAGATGATATGGCCCAAAATTTTACCTTCTTCAAGACCAAATAAGGACTTTTTTGGATTCAAAGAGATACCATATTTTCTACATTTTATGAATACTTGTCTAATATGGTCCAAATGTTGCTAATCTGATTTAGAGAAAACAGTTAAATCATCCAGATATATGACAAGAAAATCATGAATTTCTTTGTTGGAAATATGATGCCGAGTGTTGTCCTTGATGGCAACCCACTGAATGAAGATGAAGACATGTGACTGTTGGCATGTGTTGTCCTTGATGGAAATACACTTGATGAAGTTATTCTTGACTTGATGGACTTGGTAAATGATGTAAATCTGATGTGATATGATGTTTGTTGAACAATATGATGAAGAAAGTTGTTCTTAAATGGAAACCCACCTGATGAAGATGATGGCAACTTACTTGATGAAGTTGTGCTTGCTAGAATATGTTCTTGATGATGTATCTACAGTGTGTACAGAAGGAAATGAAGAAAGGAATTCAGAATGTGCTCAAAGTATGATGAAAAGAGTATGTCTCTATGAATACGCGGATATGTCTAAGGGAAGTCGCGTATGCACGCGGAAAAGAACGTGCCAAGTCGCGTATGGGAAAAAGCGCTCAAAAAGTGCAAATCCAGGGGCCCGTGGTATTGAAGGCTCATGGTATTGAAAAAGGGGCCCGTGGTATTGAAGGCTCATGGTATTGTTTTGGCTCGTGGTATTGAAAAAGGATAAACCTATATAAGGAGAAGAAATTCATTGTGCAAATCATGAGTGTGGGAGCAAGATGTCTGAGCTTGAATGAATACTTCTCTGTGAAGTATATTTGTATGGAAAGGGTAAAGGTTTGATGATAGATCTGAATCTATGATGCACCTATGAAGAAATGATGAAGCGGGATATCTAGATCTGAAATGTATCTGTATTTGCTAGATCTGTTTATGGAGTGATTAGATCTGTGATGAGGCGAACATCTGTCTGAAGTAAAGGGTTAAATCTGAACTGAATGACTGATCTGAATAAGTATGCTACTCTATGATGGTTGAAGATCTATACGCTACTTCGCCGAAGAGGAAGCGCATATATATGCAGCTTCGCTGAAGATAAAGCGCGTATGCGCAATGAAATACATACAGAGGTATACGCTGATTTGTGTGGACGGAAGCGCGTATATACGCGACATCAGTGAAGTGAAAGCGCGTATGCAAACTAGGGTTTGCTGAAGCAAAGGGTATGAAATATATGATCTGTTCTGCTGTGTTTCTGCTATCTGATCTGTGTTGATAAGTATCTGTTGGTGATGTATGTTTGTGCTTAAAAGTATGGAAAGGGTCCAGTCTGAAAATATGATGAAACGTGGCCTGCAAGTGTTTTTCTATTGAAGTTGTTGGATCCAGTGTGAAAAATGATGAAACGTGGTCGAGAGAGGGGGAGTCTTGAAGGTTGTAGCCTTGATGCGGGGGGTTGGAGCTCCCTTCCAGGAGAGGCTAGTAAATGAGCGCAGGTGGGTGCCTGCGTGCTGGTAGGAGTCTGCACCAGCACATATGTTGTAAGATGTTTTCTCTATAATAAAATATTGAAGGCTGAGCAACTACAGCGGTGGTTTTCTCCCGACTTGGGTTTCCACCTAAAAAAATCCTGGTGTTCATGTGTGATGCTTTGTGTGATGGTTTATTCTGTTCTTACTGCACATGTTTACTGTTTATAGAACATCTAATGAATGAATGATGAAATGATATAAGTGAAGAACTAATGGCATAATTAGATCTCTGTGTATACGCGAGTTTTATGAAGGATATCCGCGTGTATACGCTACTTGGCTTCAGCAAAGTAGCGTATGAGTTTTAAGGAATGAAAAAGTAAAAGTTTGAATATGCAGTAAATACTGATTCACCCCCCCCTCTCAGTATTTTTCCCAACAATTGGTATCAGAGCAGGTCCTTGTGCAGAAGCTTGATCGCTTAAAGGAGATCCGTCGCAATGGGAAGTAAAGAAGGAGTAATGTCTATAAAGCCACCTCTATTCAATGGAAGCAATCTGATATTCTGGAAGGTACGTACAAAAGCATATCTGCAAAGTCTTGGTGCAGATGTATGGGCAATCGTGGAAGAAGGTTATCAATACACGGCAAGTATTCCTACTGATGCAGCAGAAAGAAAGAAGTATGAAACCAATGCCAAAGCAGTAAATGTTTTGCTGGGAAGCATGTCTGAATCAGAATTTGCTAAAGTGATGCAGCTACATTCAGCAAAAGAAATATGGGACAAAATCATTCTAAGCTATGAAGGAGACACAAAGGTAAAAAGTGCAAAACTCCAAACTCTTAGAATTGAGTATGAAAATTTGAAGATGCATAGTGATGAAAGTGTTGCCAGTTTCTTTCTTCGTCTAGATGATATTGTAAATCGGATGAGAAATTTGGGTGAAACCATGGCTGAGACTACTCTGGTAGAAAAGGTCTTAAGATCTTTGACTTCAAAATTTGACTCTAAAGTTTCAGCTATTGAAGAAAGGCAAGATCTGCAATCGCTTACTATTGTTCAATTACATGGTACTCTGACTGCTTTTGAAATGAGACAAGGAGGCCCTTCTCAAATAAGAGAAGCTGCTTTTAAGGCATCTACAAAAGGAAAGGAAAAGGAAGTTGTCAAAGAATCCAGCTATATATCCGATGAAGAAGAAGCGAATTTCGTGAGAAAGCTCCAACTAGGTACTGGAAGATTCAAAGGTAAGCTTCCCTTCAAATGTTTTGAGTGTGGAAAAGTTGGTCACTATGCTGCTAAATGTCCTTATAGAGAAAACCATGGTAAAGGGAAACAATTTGAAAAGAGACAGAGTTATTATGCAAAAGAAGATGATGATGAAGTGTCCAATGAAGATGAAGAAGATTCTGACCAAGATCTGAAAGTGCTCATGGCTAAGAAGCAAAAGAAGAAGGCTACTCGAAACAAGAAGATACCTCAGAAATCATGTATAGCAAAAATTGAAGAAGATGAACCAGGTATTAATCATTGTTCTTGTCTCTTACTTAATTGCATGTGCAAAGATTATGATAGTGAAAGTGACAGTATGGATCCAGAAGTTTCTGACGAAGCTCTACAAATACTCATGGCAAAGAAGGAAAATAAGAAGGCCACTTGTAATACTCTTCTTTGTGCAAACAATAGTGAAGATAGTAAAGTTGTGGAAGCTATCAAGATCAAAGTTGAAGAACAACAAAAGGAAATTGATAAGAAATATTCTACCTACAAAGAGATTATCTCTCAAATGAAAGATCAAATAGAAATGTTGAATGGACAGGTGGACAAGTATCAAAGGTTTCATACTTATGCATCCAATCAAATTAAAGAACTAGAAGCAGAAATCAACGATATAAATGCAAATCTCGAAAAATCAAGCAAGAAGAATGAAGGACTTGAAGCTGCAATCATCTTTCTACAAACAGATCTTGAAGCATCAAATAAGAAGAATGAAGAACCTCTGTCATTTGAAAAGGAAGCCCTTGAAGCAGAAATAATCTCTCTCAAAGAAGATCTGAAAAAAATCAAATAAGAAGAATGAAGAGCTACAACAAACATGTGAAGAAAACGAAGATTGGTTGAAAGAAGAGATTCTAAATCTGAAGGATCAAGTAGAAGATGGAAAAAGGAAAGAAGAAAGCATGACAAAGCAATGTCAAGCCTTGGAGGTTGAGGTAAACATTCTCAAAGGTAAATTAGAAGAAAAGGTTAAACTTTTGAGGTTTCAAGATAGTACTAATATCTTGGACAATATTCTCAGTAATCAAAGGTCTCCTGCTATCAAACTTGGTCTTGGTTTCCATGAAACTGTTAAAGGAGAATATAGCTCACAAGGAAGTGCTAAAAATTCAGAGGAAGTCAATGTAAAACCTGAAGTGTTGAAAGAGTCAAAAGATCAACCAACAATCATGAATTCTCAAAGGAATTCATTCAAGAACGTTGAATGTTTTAAATGTCATAACTATGGACATGTTGCAGCAAATTGCAGGAGCAGATCATTTCAGCCACAAACAAACAGGTTCTACTCAGAAAGGTACTCTAGTTTCTTCAGGGGATATTGTTTCTCATGTAACATGTATGGACATAAAGCAGTTGATTGCAAAAGGAGAAAGATTAGAAATACTCATTATGATTCTTATGATTATTTCTCTGGACACATGAGATGTTATTCTTGTAACAAGTATGGACATGTAGAAAAGGAATGCAGGTTGAACAGATCTGAGAAAGTGGACAATTTTCAGCACACAAATAGAAAGTTCAAACAAATCTGGAAAAGGATAGAGGACCAATCAGAAACGTAGGAAATTCTGACCCTATTGCAGTCATCCGCTTCTGAAGCTTACTTCTCTGATTGACTGCAGGAATGATGTGGGATACATTATCAGATTTAGTAATGTATCGTCACAGGGGGAGCAATGTATGATGTCTCTCATGGTTGATTTGATTATTTTGGTTATATGTATTTCTGACAGTGCATCTGGTGTGAAGAAAAGACAGGAACAGAAGGTAAATTTGCAGGAGGAGATGAAGGTGTGAAATTTTCTATATTTCACTTTCCATACGCGGGTTCTATGAAACAAAGTCGCGTATACACGCGAGTTCCAGCTGACACAGCCGCGTATGCATTGATGATGAGAAAATTTATCTGATAGCTGAAGATCTAGAGCAGAGGTCCAGGGGGAGCATCAGTCTGACTGCTGATGATTGCACTGTTAGCATTATTCTGGTTATACTCATGATAATGAAATGATACATGGGTTCTTGTGTTAAAGATTATGGATGAAGCATGGTTGCTTTATGATGAAGAGCATTCGTTGTTGAGATGAAAGCCTTATAATTCAGAGATGAAGACAGATCATGCGGAGATTGTTCTTTGATGACACAACATTTGAAGGTGCCCAGTTGCACGAGCTAAGGAGGAAACCTTTGGTTTAGGAAATGACGAGTGTGTTACTATGGTTGAGAGATCTTTTTATGTTACTTCATGTTAAATCTTGAAGATCATGGTGATGTTGGACCACATGGATGATTTCTTGACACCTATGTGAAGATGTTGTTCTGATATGAGAATCTCTCTTGGAAATATTGTATTGATGCTACAAAGAATCTGAAGGCTTGGTTACTATTGTGCTGATGCTACAACCATTGGATGATGCTTAAAGACACCACTACACTGTTCTATCTATCTGTAGTCCAGGGAAGCATTCAAATATCTAAGACAGAAGCTGGGAGTGTTCTCTGCCAGTCAAAAGAACAAATCTGCATAAATTTTAGAAGATGGCTTTGGATACGCAGGTTTCCTGAAACACAGTCGCGTATGTACGCGAGTTCATGCACAGAAAACCGCGTATGTCTGATTGCTGACAATTTTTGCTTGGAGTCAGCTCTCTTCAGCACAGCTGCAGTGCTGTTTGGTATCTCTGATACTGTTTGGTATCTCTGGTGGTGTTCCAGTTCTCATAATTCTATTTCTCATGTTGTTGATAAAGATGCCTTGATGATTTGTTGGTGAAAGTGTTCAGGATGCACAAACTAAGGGGGAGCCTTAGTCATATGAAAAGGATGCTTGGATGCACAGATTCAGGGGGAGCATTAGCGTTGCTAAGTATAATGCATTGTTGGCATTATGATGGTTCTGAAATATGTTCTCTTTCTTGAGGACTTTCTGGTGTTGGTCTTAAATGGTCATTTTTGTAATTTGTTGAAAAGGTCTTGTTGAGACCCATGATGTAAATTTGTAATATTCAGTCATGTAAGGACTTGTCAAATTTTGTAAACCCACTTGGTTGGGTAGCTGAGTCAATTTTTGTAAACCCACTTGGTTGGGTAGCTGAGTTGAAATGTGTAAACCCACTTGGTTGGGTACTTGAGTCTTATATGTAAATCCACTTGGTTGGATATTTGATGTAAGTATGAGTCTTTTGGTAGGAAGTTCATAGAGTCATATACTTCATTGAAAAATAGGTTTGAAGATTCAGCATGAACTCAGGGGGAGCTTGGTCACTTCAGTATACATCAGATCTGCAGAACGCTTCTTCTACATGAGGAGAAAAGGGGGAGAGTGTGTTGGTTTTTTATCCGCCCTTTGCCCTTGATGTCAAAGGGGGAGAGTGACATGGTGTTTGAATGCAGATAATGGTGTCAAAGAATTGGGAGAGTGACATGGTGTCAATGTACTTATCTGTTGTAGTAACCAAACACCATCGTGGTTGCCATCAAGTCCAAAGGGGGAGATTGTTGGAAATATGATGCAGAGTGTTGTCCTTGATGGCAACCCACTGAATGAAGATGAAGACATGTGATTGTTGACATGTGTTGTCCTTGATGGCAATCCACCTGATGAAGTTATTCTTGACTTGATGGACTTGGTAAATGATGTAAATCTGATGTGATATGATGTTTGTTGAACAATATGATGTAGAGAGTTGTTCTTGAATGGCAACCCACCTGATGAAGATGATGGAAACTTACTTGATGAAGTTGTGCTTGATAGAATATGTTCTTGATGAGCTAAATATGATGTATCTACAGTGTGTACAGAAGGCAGTGAAGAAAGGAACTCAGCATGTACTAAATCTATGATGAAAAGAGTATGTTTCAAGGAATACGCGGATATGTCTAGGGGAAGTCGCGTATGCACGCGGGAAAGAACGTGACAAGTCGCGTATGGGCAAAAGCGCTCATAAAGTGCAAAACCAGGGGTAACCACCATGGTATTGACCCATTGTATTGGGTAATGATTCGTCTAAATGACCCCGTCCAGGAATACCATCGGAAGTAATGTAGTTTTGAGCTCATGGTATTGTTTTGGCTCATGGTATTGAAAAAGGGGCTCATGGTATTGAAAAAGGGTAAACCTATATAAGGAGAAGAAATTCATTGTGCAAATCATGAGTGTGGGTGCAAGATGTCTGAGCTTGAATGAATACTTCTCTGTGAAGTATATCTGTATGGAAAGGGTAAAGGTTTGATGATAGATCTGAATCTATGATGCACCTATGAAGAAATGATGAAGCGGGATATCTAGATCTGAAATGTATCTGTATTTGCTAGATCTATTTATGGAGTGATTAGATCTGTGATGAGGCGAACATCTATCTGAAGTAAAGGGTTAAATCTGAACTGAATGTCTGATCTGAAGAAGTATGCTGCTCTATGATGGTTGAAGATCTATACGCTACTTCGCCGAAGAGGAAGCGCGTATATACGCGGCTTCGCTGAAGAGAAAGCGCGTATGCGCAATAAAATACATACAGAGGTATACGCTGGTTTGTGTGGACGGAAGCGCGTATATACGCAACATCAGTGAAGGGAAAGCGCGTATGCAAACTAGGGTTTGCTGAAGCAAGGGGTATGAAATATCTGATCTGTTCTGCTGTGTTTCTGCTATCTGATCTGTGTTGTTAAGTATCTGTTGGTGATGAATGTTTGTGCTTAAAAGTTTGGAAAGGGTCCAGTCTGGAAATATGATGAAATGTGGCCTGCAAGTGGTGTTCTATTGAAGTTGTTGGATCCGGTGTGAAAATTGATGAAACGTGGTCCAAGGTGGTGCTGAAGGTTGTAGCCTTCAGTCAGGGGGTTGTAGCTCCCTTCCAGGTGAGGCTGGTAAACGAGATCGGGGGGTCGTAGCTCCCTTCCAGGAGAGGCTGGTAAACGAGTCAGGGGGTTGGAGCTCCCTTCCGGGAGAGGCTGGTAAACGAGCGCAGGTGGGTGCCTGCGTGCTGGTAGGAGTCTGCACCAGCACATATGTTGTAAGATGTTTTCTCTATAATAAAATATTGAAGGCTGAGCAACTGCAGCGGTGGTTTTCTCCCGACTTGGGTTTCCACCTAAAAATCCTGGTGTTCATGTGTAATGCCTTGTGTGATGGTTTATTCTGTTCTTACTACACATGTTTACTGTTTATTAAACATCTGATGAATGAATGATGAAATGATATAAGTGAATAATTAATGACATAGTTAGATCTCTGTGTATACGCGAGTTGTATTCGAGGAAAAGTAGCGTATGGGTTTAAAGAATGAAAAAGTAAAAGCTTTGAATATGCAGTAAATATTGATTCACCTCCCCCCTCTCGGTATTTTTTCCCAACATTTATTTTGCAAATGCATTTTTCCCAACATTTCTTTAAAATGAAATTTCCATCGCTTTGGAAGGTTGCTCCTGCATTTTTAAGTCCAAATGGCATTTTAACATACTTGAATGTGCCCCATGGTGTTGTAAAAGCTGTTTTTTCTTGGTCATCAGGATGAACCAGAATCTGGTTGTATCCCGAGAACCCATCTAGAAGAGAAATCCTAGAAGCACCTACTACCCTTTGTAAAATGTGATCCATTTTGGGCAAAGGGTAATTATCCTTCAAAGAAACCTTATTTACATTTCTTAAATCAACACATAATCTGATCTCTCCAGTTTTCTTCCTAGTAGGGACTAAATTAGACACCCACTCTGAAAATCTAATAGGAGCAATTATCCCTGCTTCATACATTCGTTTGATTTATTTTTCAATTAAAGGTAGTAGCATAGATTTGACTCTTCTGATTTTCTGTTTAAATGGTTTTTGATCTTCTTTCAGAGGTATGGTATGCTGAATTATAGAGGTATCATATGATTTCAAGTCTTCATAACTCCAGGCAAAGACATCCTGGAATTATCTTATTAGTTCAACATATTTTAGTTTTTGATCAGGAGACAAAGATTTAGATAACTTTATCATTTTAGGATTTTCTTCAGTTCCCAAATTATATTCCTCAATGTCAGCTTTCAATGGTTCCATTTTGGGTTTCTTTGGAATATCATTAGATTCGAAAAGATCTTCTAGAGGAGTTAATCCCTTATGCAAATGATTATCTTTTAAATTAATGATCTCAGATTCTTCTTCTATAATCTCATCAACATCCATTTGTTTGAGGTCCTGAATTTCTTTTTTGGTGAACTTTGTTGGATGAAGCATTTGAATTGCACTTTCTTCTAAAATGTCTGTTTCTTTTTCATTTGTTTGATCAGATTCAATGACTGTATCTTCATCTATGTTACCATTAGAAAATTCATTCTCTAGAGTCAGGAAATTGTTAATCTGCTCATCACTTGCAAACACTTGCCAGTTCTTAAAATTGTCAGGTATAGCTGGTCTGTGTCTAATCTCAGCTGTGAACTAATGATTAGGTTTGAATGGTAATTTACAAGTGTTGGCAAACATTGCAAGACTATGAGCATGTAAGTTTTGTTTTCTTGGGATTTTAGCAAGATGAGTTTGTAGAAAAGTATTGAGAATCTCTACAACTGTTCCTCTATATTCTCTCAGTCTGGGAGCGTTTGTCAAAAAATATCCTTTGATCTGTTGAATGATTAAATCAGAATCCCCTATGAAAAATACTCTAATTGCCCCTAATATTTTTACCAGTTTAAGACCTAGCAAAAGAGCTTCATATTCTACCATATTATTGGTGCACTTAAAATTTAATCTATAGGCATGGCCTTCAGCATGATCATTTTCAAGATTATGCACCCAAACTCCAGCTCCTGCTCCTAATTTATTAACGGAACCATCAAATTCTAAATGCCAAAGAATTTCATGTTGATAATTGGTATCAGGAGTTTCAGGAACTTTCTTAACAGTGACATCTGATTTCTTACTTTCTTGTTGTTTTTCTTGGGTATCTAATGTTTCATTATTTTCAGAAATTTCCTGTATTTGAACAATAGATTTTCCATTTGTAATTTCTTTTGGTTCTATTGCTAGAACTTCTAATTCAGTAGGAGGATCAATTTCAGCGTTGTAAAGAATAAATGAGTCCATATCAGAGTGTATTGAGTAGATGGGGAAATTTTCAGGTTTCTCCTGACTATTGACTACATATTTCATTAAATTTTCTCTGTATAGTCTCTTAGGTTGACCAAACACTGAAATAGTAGCATATGAAATGTCCAATTGAAGGGATCCTTGAAGCTTTGCACCCCAAGATCTAGATAATAGCATGCCATATTTTGGAGGAATATCTGCTACTACTATGTCCATCAAAATTGTTTTTGCAGGGTATTGAACCAGAGAAACACACAAGTCTTTGATTAATCCTAAACATATCACCTGACTTGAATCAAAAGAAAAGAGATATTTGTAAGGTCTGGTGATATCTAGGTTTAATTTTTCCATTACAGACTTGGGTATTAGATTGTGAGATACCCTAGAATAAAGCATGGCATTATGAAGTATTTTGTCATGTATATTTAAACTCACATAGAATGGAGGAGTTCCTCCACTTCCTAGTTTTCCATTTACTTCAGGGCCAAAGAGTAATCTGGGCTGATCATCAAAAACGTTTACTGAGTCGTCACTTTCAGTGATCTTAGGTGATCTATTGATTTGGCTTCGGTAGACATCATGTTTAGCTAATTCAAACAATGGAACAACTATTTTTATTTTTCCTACTTCAGCCTCCAGATTAAAAGGTTTTTCAGTCTGAGTTCTTGTATTTCAGAAAGTTGGATTCTCTTTTTCTTCTGTGTTTTCGGTATTTTTCTCCTTCTCAGGAGTGGGGTTGTGGGCTGAAGTTGTTTCTGAATCAACTTCTGGAGGTTCCTCTACATTTCCTTTAGGAGGAAGAGTATTGGAAATTTGTCTATTATTCAGTTGAGTATCGGATACGTCTTCAATTATTGGGTTGGCAAGATTAGGATCTGATCTAGAAAGAATATGTACAGGGGTAGTATTGGTTTTACCTTTGAGGGGCTGTTTTGTAGCTTTCTGTTTACTTGTTTCCGGGACATCAATTATTCTGCTCCTCAAATTATATTGCTTGTGAAATTCGTAAATGGATGTATCATATCCTTCCTTAAAGTCAAATGATTCTCCTAAATGGGTTTGAAATTGCTTAAGAATGTGAGCTTCTTGATCATCTTGGGTCAAGAAAACTTATGGTTCGTTCTTGCGTCTAGTCAAGTTGTTTATTTGAGAATCTTCAGTTGGTTCCTCAGAAGTTGAGGCTTCAATATAATTTTCCTAGAATGGGGGCCTAATATTTTTGTCAGGACCAGTTTTTCCAGTATTTTGATTTTGGTTCCTTATGAAATTTGGATTTCTCCCAGTATTGCTCGGTTGACCATCCCAAGGAGATTTCTTTTCAATTGTTTCTACTCTATCTCCTAGCCTTTCCATTCCTTTAATAATAGCATCCAGTTTCTTTTCAAAAGCTGAGGGTTCTTCATTTAAAGGCATTCTGCTTTCAGTTCTGGCTCTAGCTCATTTCTCTATCAGGTTGGCTTCAACACTAACAGATATACTTTGCATATCTTCTAAGGTTTGAGGAGATCTTTCCCTAAGTTGATATGCCATATCAGAATCAAATCCATCAGGGAATTTTCTTAATGCTGAATCTGGAGGAGGTCTAAGGTTTTGGGGAATAGCATTGTAAATATCATTGAACCTGGTGCAGTAATCTTGCATAGTCTCTTTTGGTCCTCTCTTTAGATTTCCAAAGTCTAATAATATTTGAAGAGGATCTTTCCTCTTTTCCCATCTGTTTAAAAATGTTCTATAAAGAGCTTGTAAGTCAGTAACACTATTTGCAGGAAGGGCTCTAAACCAGGTTATGACTTCTCTAGTAAGACTTTGGACAAATATTCTCATTCTTACATCATCAACATCTATTTCATAAATTTCAAAATAATCAGTCATCTTTTTAGTATGCTATTGTACAGTGTAAGTACCAGAACCATCAAAGGGAGTGATTTTAGTTTGGTAGTCTTGGGGAATAGCCCCTAGATTGGCTGGTAATACCAAAGGAGCATATATGTTTGCCATTGCAGAAGGTAGTGATGAAATAACAGGTGAGGTTGGTCTGTGAGTGGTGGGTAGAGGAGTAGAAGGGGTAATTTGAGGTTGAGATGTTTGAGGAAATGTTGATGAACTTGGAGAGACTGAAGTGATCACAGAAATATTTGATGTTCCTTCAGAGGTAAGCTCAAATTGTATGGAATTTCGCAAATGTTTATCAAGATGTGAAGTAAAAAATTCAAATTGTAAATCTTCAATGAATACTGGGTTTGGAACCAAATTGGACAACTCAGATTCAGAAAAATGTACAAATAAAGAGGTTTCAAACTTCTCGTCAAAAGGTTCGTCCTCAAGGTAAATCCACTTCACAGGATAGGATATTGATCTATAGAGAGGTCGAGAACTACCATAAATTTCTTGACTCTCTTGTCTCCTAAGAATTCTGGGGATCAGATTCGGATTTTCAAACACAAGTGGTGGATTTGGATCAGGATTAGCCCTGGTGTAATGAGTCCTTTCTGAAGCCAGGTTTCTAGGTGATATTTGTTTCTTGTTTTTTGTCTAAATGGAATGAACAATAAAACTTCAACAATCTCTTTAAGAAGTTTTAGATATTGGATTTAAATTTTCTTAAAGATTTATTTGACTAGAGAAACTGATCAAATGTTTGAAACCAAATGTTTAGTTCATAAACTAAACCGGAGATAGACTGAAGCAACATTTATTTATTTATGCAATTATAGAGCAAAAGTAGTTCAAAGGCTACCTGGCTAAATTCAGGCTCCGTCTGTAGTTTATAAAGTAAACAATAGTAACAATAAAATTATTTAGGTCCCCAGTGGAGTCACCACTATGTAATCACGCAGATTTTCCTTGAAGTTGTTGGAAGAGGAAAGGGGTCTGAGGTAACCACAAACCAACTTTTAGGTACAAAATCTAGCCAATCTGTACCCAGAGAGGGCTCTCTCTGTACGATTTAGCTTTGTTTTGAAATATATTAGGCTAGTTATGAAAGTCCAAGGATTTTTATTGAGTTTGGGTGATGAAATTCTATAGCAGAGGGTAAGACTGAGTAATTTAGGCCATTGGGCTAATGGAGTCAAAGAAAGATGGCTTAACTCGATTAAGTTTCTTAACAAGAGATGGTTTCACAGGGCAAGGTAATCAAATAAGGAACAATTATAGACCTAAAATGAATGGAATGGACTCGAAATGGGTGAAGGGAAAATAAGAATCCTTCAACATATTCGAAAGAGGGAACTTGACTGATTGTTGACAAAGAGAAATTAAGAATTCTTTATCAAATAAGCAAAATGAATAAACTAGAAAATAGGAGCAATTAAGGATTCACTGTTTAAACTAGTTTAGAAGAAAACGTTAAGAACAAAAACGATTGAAAACAGATTGCACTTAAGCACTTTCTGAATTATTCCTTTTCATTTATCATTCAGATATGAAACATAGATGGTATAATAAACAAATATAAAACTCTAAAACATAAGAGATAGATGACTTATTGATTCGTTGTCTGACTCAAGAATCCTGTGAAAAGTCTTTTGCATCAATTCTTTATCCAGCTAGCCATACGAAATTTATCCAACAACACTTTATTCCAAAATAATCAATGTTACAGCAAAGTCTAAGAATCCACCACTCAATACTCCAATTGAGGGAGTATTTATACAAAGAATTATAAAAAATATCTCCTAACAAAATGAGATATAATCTAGGATGACTCATGGATATATTACAAGAAAATAGAGACAGATGGTCTCATAGATAAGAGAAAGGATAACCGATGTTGTGCTGTTTCCTTCTTTTGAGAATGTGTTGGAGGCAGGCCCTATGATTCGGCTTGCTGCTGTCCTCTTTAGTAATTCTGTGCTGGCTGTTCTGTTTTACTGATACTCTTTACCTGTACTGATACACTTTGACTTATGTTTCATCTTTGTTTATCATTTTTATCATGTCTTACTGTAGTAAATAATCAAAATTCATGCAAGGATAATATTTACAAAAAGTCTAACATTTCTTCCCACCATTGTATTTCTGGTATTATTGTTCTTTGAAGCTTCCTCAGAGTTTCATCAGTCTCTGTATATCTGAAGAAAGTAGGCTGAATTGGGAATAAGTGTTTTACCTCATGTTCGAGATAAAAAAAAATTTCCAAATTGTCATGAAGAATCTTTCCTGTAGGCAATGCTTTTGTCACTGATGAACTGGTTAATGAACTGGCCTGGTTGTCAACATATTTATTCAATTTCTCAACATAGTTTTCTAGGTTCATAAGTTTATCCTCTGAAATTAAAGGACTTGGCAATCCTTTACTCTGAAAAATATTGAATCTCTTTGTAAGGGCATTGACTTCTTCCTGCATATCAGAGCATCTTCTTTCTAGATTCTGCATCAGATTTATTTTAGTAAAAACTATTTTAATCTCTAAAATTGTTCCCGTTCTGTCTTGGATGCCTAGTTCTTCAATTTGATATCTGTTCTTGGTATTCAAAAATTGTATAAGATCATTGGATTCTTCAGGCATGTTTCCTAATTCTTCTCTTGCCTTTAAAATTTCTTCGAGAGCCAATTTAATTAAATCATTCTGCTCATACATTATTTGGATTGATGGCCAGACATCTTTTATTGACTGAATGATGTTGGTCCAAAGAATTTCTTTGATTTCTGCCAAAGGTTTCTCCAATGTGAGATCCCTTTCTAATGCTCTCACCAATTTTTCTAATCTATTGATCTCTCTTGTCTTTTCTGCAACACTTATCTTTGAGGGATCATATTTTTGTTCTAAGGTAATAAACTATACCTTTGTTTTCTGAAGCTCTATCACTTGGAGTTTCAATTCCTCCATTGATTTTATTAATTCTTCAGTGCTTAAATTGGAAGTGTTGACCTGTGATAATTTTTTTGGCTGACCTGTTGTTGTTGTACCTGTAATTACTTCTACTGTAGATGCTGGAATGTTTGCCTGCTTGTCCTTTAATGCCTTTTCAAGTTCTTTTTAAGTCTCATTTAGTTGTTCATTCAGTTTCAAGAGCAAATCCATCAATTCTTCTTCAGAGTTTTACTTTATGATTTCTGCATTTTGTGGATGCCTTGAAGATGGCAACTTCAGTTGTTTCATTAAGGCTGCAATATCATCATCTTTCTTCTTAATAAAGGCTTCTATACCTTTGACATCTTTGGGATTATGACCTAATCCAATAATTATTTCTTCCAAAGTCTGTATTCTGCTGTCCTTAGCTTGGGAAGAGGCTTTCTCAAGATGCAATTGAGCAGTAGTATTATTCAAGGAATCCTGTAATCTTTGGGTCATCATTGATTTATCAGTCAAAGTTGAATAAATCATTTCTCCTGTTTGTTTGTGCAGCTCAATCTGATCCAAAGGATGAATATCCTTTTCCATGACTTCAAAATTGGTTCTAAAATAATCTGCAGTTGTTTGAGGCTACTGCATTTTGGGCTTGAAATGACTCATTACCATTTTACCCTGCTGGATTTCATAGGCTAACATCAATCTTTGTTGATTTTTTGGAGCCATCTTCAAATATTGATTATAGATTTGAAGTCTTAATGGATCATTTCTGGCCTTTATATTTATAAATTTTTTCTTAATATCCCAGGCATCCTTCACTGGTGGTTTGAAGGAAGATACTTCTGAAATTTGTTGTCTTTGTAGCTCTTTTCTCTGTGAATTAGTGGATGTTCCACTGATTGTGCATGTTTTTTGACTATCTAATTCTTCTCTCCTCTGATTATCAGTGGTTTCTTGAACAAATTCTACTTCTAAAAGAGGATTTAATTTTTGTCTTTTGACACCAGGTTTTTCTGAAGATCCACTGATAGGAGTGGCTGTTTCTGCATCTCTCTTATTACCTTTTTCTTCATTAAGAGGAGTTTGAAAAATTGAAAATTCTGCCACATTAATATGAGTGGGAGAAATCTGTATTTGGGCCTATTCCTTGGAAGTTTCAGGCTGCTCTGTCATTGTGAATTTCTCTGTGACTTGTGTATCAGCCTCCTTTTCCTTCCCTTTAGATGCAACTATGGCCAGTGCACTGATTTCCTGCAAATTTTGTTGAGAGGTTCCAATAGAAGAAGGACCTTGGTCTTTGCACCTGTCCAAAAGAATCCAGGTCAAGTATTTTCTCAAGATATTTCATAACATTTTCAACACTGACCTTTTTACTATCTTGTTCTATTAAGGTCCCTTCCATCCATTCATCCATATTTGCAAATTGTTCAATTTATGGAATTCTATGGTGAAGGTATGGTGACAATTTGTTCTTCATCCTTCTATCACAAATAAAACTGGTTGGGTCATAAGGTACCCAGTGGAATTTTTTTTTTAATTTGAGATAATCTTATAGGATTCTTTTAGCTTCTTTTCCTACATCTCTAGAATTACAAACAAAAGGACCTAATTGACTTTTAATTCTGAGCTGAGCTTTTTTCTTTGCATTGCAAAAATGGACTCTGTCTGAATTTATCATTTGTCTGAAATAATCTAAGGCAAAGAGCCTCATTGGGACATATTTTGGTAACTTGAAAAGACATAGCTCACACCCATATATTCTAATTTCTGTATGATTCTGGTATAGGTACCAATCACCTATCCTGTATTTCTTGGAAAGTTGGAGAATTTTCTTCATATCATTATTGACCCTAGGAGGGGAAAATCCTGTTAATAAGGTAGTTGCAGGGTGTAAAAATAGGTCAATGAACTCATTGTATGAATAAGGAGAATTAGAGGAATTATGGAAGATTGTAGACCAAAAAATTACAGACCTTGGATTTCCTTTGGCATCAAGTTTCATGACATGGAAAGGGAAACTCTCTAATTGACAATAAAGCATGAGATGGTATATAACAGTGGAATATTTGAAAACTCTTTCATCTTCCAATATCATGAATTGATCATAAATTTTATTAGCAATGTAGGAAGCAAAATCATATTTGACAGTAGGAGGTTGTCCAGGGGTAAAAATTGATAACAATACTAGGGTCAACTTATCCATGTATTCAATAGTGTTGAAACCCATTACAGAGGATATCATATTCAAAATGAGTCTGCCCATATCTGTGAAAAAATAATATCCATAAGGAGGTGGGCCTTTGGGTTGATGTTCTGGCAACATGAAAGTTTGGCAGAGACGATTCAGTTCTTCTTGGGATAAATTGGTCGATTTCTCAAGTAAATTTCCCATGGAAAGGGGAGTCAGGGCTTGACCAGGCTGAAACTGTAACATTTTGTTGATAGACTGAGCAATTATTGGGAAAAGGACAGTTTGACTCAGGGACATGACTGCTCGTTGATTGGGATCATAATTAGCATGGCAGTGATAGATTATTTCAGGAAAAATGTGGAATGAGGGTAGAAGATACATCGGGAGATTGGACTCCCATAGTCCAAAAATGTCAAAGCCATTCAGGGAGCTATCTCTGCATTGTCAAAAAATTATGAGAGGATTTTCACTAAGGACGAGGTCTTTAATTTGAAAATCGCTATCTGCTAGAGGTAGATAGTCCAAATCTCTGTGAGGGGCATTTAGAGGTGTGACATTCAAAGCTACCAGAATTTCCATTTTTGGTTCTTGTGGATTCAGAAAGGAATTCAGGTTTTGATGAAAAAATAGGGATAATTATAGGTTTGGGAATATAATTTCAAATCTGGGAATTCTAGGAATGAAATAGAGACCAACTTAAACTCTGTTTCAGTATTTTTCTGTGTAATTAAAGCAAAAACCAAGATTTTGCAGAGTTCAATGGGAATTTGGGTAAATACCTATTTTCTGGGAAATAAACAGTGATGAAAACAGGTGCAGGCAACGATGGATAAATTCTGGATTGTTCGACTGCAATTTCTTTAGCAAGGTGGCGGTTGAAAGTCTTCGGCAGTTGGTTTTGGAATTTTCTGCATGGGACGCTGGTCACTGCACGGGATAGTGAAAATGACGCGAGTTCATTTGTTTTATTCGAAAAGTCAAAGGTTTGCGGGTTTTTTATTTTTTAAGTGGATGACGTCAGCAAGTACGATTTTTTTGACATGGGAGGTAAGCGGTAAGTAGTATACATCGCATCACTTTCAGGGACGGGTGGTTTTTAGCAGAGGGCGAGCGATTCCATACAATACATGACACGTGGCATAGCACTATTAAGAAAACCGCTTAGCCATCGCGCGTTATCATTCGGACGGGGAAGCGCAGCGATATGGATGACAACCGTAGATCACCGACTAGTTGATCGAACGGTCGTCGAGAAAGGGAGATGACGGAAAGATAAAGAGCAGGCCCAATGAAATCAAACATAATTTAACCACATCGGGGGAGATTTGATTGGTGGAATAGGTTATTAATTAACCATGAGGGTTAATTAATCCCTTTTTATACGGTGAGGTGTCGGGTTTTTAATTAATCGGAAATTCAACCAATTAATCACAATTAACACACTTATATGCTTATTTTTCAACCAAAGGGGCGTGATAATAATATTTTGGGAATTTTATTAATTAAAATAATATGGGAAAGGGTTGAGTCGTATAGGGAATTAAATAATAAAGTTAGAAATTAATATGAAAATGGAATGAAAGTGCTAAGTATAAAAACATTAGGTTTATGTAATTAGCTTATGCTTGAATGAAAAGGGATTTTATGAAATATTGTGAAATTTCCCTAAGTAAAATAGGATTTTACTTAGGAAAATATTGTCTTGTGGAAGTGAATGAATGATTTATGAATGCTTTTAAGTACTTAGGCTTTTCCAATTATTGGGCCGAGGGTCTGGTCCCTCCAAAAGTCAAGGAAATGCCTTGAGCCCCTCTAATTTTCAAATGCCTTAGTACTTAGGGGAAATTAGTGAAATTTTTAGGGAAAAATGAGAAGGGAAGTTAATAATTTGACTTTGCTTTGCTTGAAATTCTTCTAGTGTAGTGTCTGCCTTTGCACTTGTGATGAAAGTAAAGATTTAACACATCTAGAGTCATTATCCATCACATGTAATTCTGCAACAACATCTACCTACCCTACCTACTTTACCCTACCATTTTTTCTTCTTTATTAGGGTGCACTTAGACTGGCAAACCCTTATCACACTTTTTTCTTTTACATGTAGAAATCTATCTAATTCTAACCTTATTACATCCAAGGGCTCGGGTCATTGTTGAGTTCCTTTGGCCCCACTCTACCAATCTACTTAGGTTGCCAAGATTAAATAGTTTGGTCAGATTTTACATTCTCTATCTAAAACATAAAATTGAAAAATAGACAACAAGCAAAAAATTGTTTGAATGTTTATAAATTGTGGCATAAGATACAAGTTGCACACAATTTGTTTATTTACATAAGAGTAAAGTGGTAGCTTAGACATCACATAGCTTTCTTGGCATTTCTTTTGGTGGGGTTCATTTTCTTTCATTTGCCCATTTTTTGATTTTTTTTATATTTTTTTTTAATTTTTTTTTTTAACAATATGAGAGAAAACACTTTGCAACAAGGAAAGGTATGAACATATGACATAGCCATAGTCAATCATGATATATGAAACCCTCTTGGTATAGAGTCTAACAAAGTCAATGCAGAAAATCTTGATAATTGGATTAGGGAATTGGAGGTCTATTTGAGAATATAGAACCTTCAATATGATGATACAAAAATCCAATTAGCTTCACTGAGAATGGAAGGTGCAACACTTGTTTGGTGGGAAGCGAAGACAAAGGAGAAGATTAAGAAGCATGGTAAGATTATTCTATCATGGACTAATTTCATTTCTACAATAAAATGACAGTTTTAACCATTATGTCATATGTAGAAAGCCATAATGAACTAGAAAAACTTTATACAATTGAAAGGACAGAATGTGCAAGAATACACCCAAGAATTTAGGAGAAGAGATCTCTTATTAGGGGTACATTTTTCAGATCCAAAGTACTTTTCTCAAGTACATAGGAGGCTTAGATAGCTACCTAAAAAATACTATCCTCATGTTTAACCCTACAAGTCTAGATGAAGTATGTGTTTAGGCCACAAATCTAGAAGCTAGAGGGAAAAACGTTTCTGATGAGGGTAGAAACAAATCTTTTAAGGGGAAAAACAAAGAGAAGACCTGGAAAGGTAAATTAAAATAGAATTAATATGTTAAGAAAGAAGGAGAAAACGTGGTTTGTAAACATTTTTCAAAAGAATTCCATAATGAAAATCATTGTTGGAAATTACATCCTGAAAAAGAGGCCCAAACATTTCAACAACAAAGGGAAACAGAAAACTGCAACTACAAATCAACATGATTTAGGAGAGGATTCAGGTGATGAATCTAAAATTACAGCCATGGGATTGGAGAACTTGAAGGGGAAAGAAATTGAAACTAAACTCAGTACTAGTACATTGGTGAGGGTACTAGTACATTAGTACATCACATACCAAAGGCGGATGAAGAAGAGAGAATCGAATTGTTTCATGTGAGGGTCATATCCAAACATACTAAGATTGACACATTGTTTGACACTGGGTCACAAGAAAACTTAATATCTGAAGACTTGGTCAAGAAACTTAATATTTAGACCATACCACATCCAAAACCATATCCACTTAGTTGGATTTGTAAGGATTCAAATTTATAGGTTTCAAAGAAGTGTATATTGCAGTTTGCAATAACTGCACATTTTGTTGACACAGTTGAATTAGATGTGGTTAAACTGAACATAACATGTATTGAATTGAGTAGTCCTTACTTGTATGGTAGTAAAGCAATCTTCCATCACCATGAGAAAAATTACCATTTATTCAAATATGGCAAGGAGTACATTGTTAGAGCACATCGAAATAAGACAAACATTGCTATGGTAAATGTTGGATAGGTAAAGATGCTGGTTAATTCAAGTAAGAATTTTTTTCCTTCAATGATTAAGGCTAAAGCTGATGTTAATCATGAATCATTTGAGGATTGTGATCCTAATTTGAAATAAGATTTATATGATGTAGTTGATGGACATCATGATATGTTTTAGGAACCAATAGGATTTCCTCCAAAAAGGCAGATTCAACATGAGATTCAGTTGCGGAAATATTTTCCTCTTCCAAACATCGACATGTATCGCATGTCAATAATGGAGAATGTTGAAATAATGATGCAAATCAAGGAGATGTTGGACAAAGGAATCATAAGGCCAGACACTTTTCCATGCGGTTCACCCATAGTTTTGGTTCTGAAGAAAGATGGGACTTAGCGCATGTGTGTAGACTTCAAAGCTTTGAAAAATATAATGGTAAAGAATCGATACCCACTCCCAAAGATAGATGATTTTCTTGATCATATAAAAGAAGAAATTTTTTTCACTAAGTTAGATTTACAAGTGGATATCATCAAGTAAGAATTGAAAAAAGTGATGTATGGAAAATTGAATTCAAAACCAAACAAGAACTCTTTGAGTGGTTGGTTATGCCATTTGGTTTTTGTAATGCAATAGAAGCTTTCATGTGTGTTATGGAAAGTTTTTTTTTTAATTTGAGAACATGTCCTATGCCATTTCAGGTTAGGGCACAAAATACTGAAGTAGATAGAACATACTAATAGATCGATGGAAGACAAGCCAAAACAAAGATAATGAATGGTTGCATTACAATGATTAGCAGGATGATTCTATGAGAAAAGTCTCCAATAGGTCATTTAGCCAAGTGTGTCACACACAACCCCATGACAACCAAGACAAATAATACTCCACAAATGCGCAGTACCAAGAACACAGCTCCATCGCCATCAAGAGAGAGGAAAATCCTCAACACATTGTGTGTATAATGAAATCCAAGTCTCTCCAATATATATGCAGCTTTGGGGGTGTGTGACACGTCCTTTAAGACATTTAATTCTATATTATATTCCAGGATAACCTAGCACATAAGTGGCATAAATTCAAAGTACATGTTCTGCGCATCTGATCGAGATGATCTTTAGATCAATCTTACACCTCTCCGAAAGAGAAATCTAATAAAAATATTGGGATTGTCATCTGAGCAACACAACCTAGAGTTTGGACCTAGTTGTCCAAATTTAACTCTCCCTCTCAACTAGGGAGAAATCCATCCACTAGTGCAATCCTAACATCGTGCATCATCCCGCCATAACTTACCTTGCTAGCCTCTTTATCTCAGAATAGAAGTGGGTCAGTCACCAAGACATCATTCCCGGCTGACAGATTCAACCTAGAGGTTAAAAACCTCTGGAGGACTCATAAAGTGTCTCATAACAACCCAAAGTTGGTTTACCTCACCTAAAGCCAGTTGGAGATATGAAACCTCACTAGGGCTGAAGAGACTCATATACTAACCCAAAGTTAGTTTCACTGACGCGAAGTCAGTTGGAGGTCTGAAACCTTGCTAAAATTGATCCCAGATCAGGTGGTTGGACATGGGCCATCCTAGACATAGAGAGTATGGTAATCTCCAATGCATCCATCGGTCTTGTTATGGTCTCTATTCTCATTTCCCATTTCACTGGCCAAATGAGAGGTACTTCCCATGAGTCTAGAGCTCAAATGAGTATGATGCATATGGGCACAGATCATGAGAGGCAAAAAAACTCAATCATTATAATGGTGTGGTAGAAGCACACCAACAATGTTTAGCAAGCCTAGCCCTGTAGTTTCTTATAGCTCCGAGGAACTATACCCAAGGCCCCTCCGGAGCTCCCAAAGCTCATTGTCCAACAAGACCCTTAGAATAGGGTCTATCCACAATTCCAAGATTCTTATGAAAGGTTAGGAACATGAACTTCTCCAAGGGAATTGTGAGAATATCCATGACCTACTCATCATTCCTATACGATTGAGCCTTACAGCGCCTTGCTTTGCCATATCTCGAATAAAGTGGTACCATCTATCAACATGCTTGGATCAATCATGGAACACGGGATTATCTGACAAATGAATCCCCCTCTAGTTATCACAAAGGATAATGGTGGCATCTAGCACATGCTAGAAAAACTCACTGAAGAGCTTTGGCAACCAAGTGACTTCACAACGGGCCATACATGCTACAATGTATTCATCCTCAGCAGTGCTTGAGGCTACCAAATTCCATTTCCTTCCCGAAGGAGATATACTTGTGAAGTACCATACAAATGTGCTCTTATGATCCACCACACTGCTAACCCAATCGGCATTAGTATATCCAACGAGTTTCATGCTCCTGGTAGTGTATCTCAGCCCATGGTCTAATGTGCCACAGAGATATCTGAAGAGTGTCATGGCACCAACCCAGTGAATGTTATGATCAACCATGTGTTAAATAAACCATGAGTTTGGAAAAAACTATGTAGCTGTGGATAAAGGTGCAACATTACCCTCTTCTGCGAGAAATAAACCAGGCGCTGCACCAGAAAGAAGAAGATTTTGACCAACTAGAGGCTACACTGACCACTCTGGTCCCTGCTCAGCAATTGGCCTCATTTTGCACCAGCCATGGAATCAGATATGACATGGAGGCTCTCCGCCAGAGGAAGAATACATTAAGCGTTCACCTCAAGCCATGGGAAGATGAGGTCCTCAAGCTATCCAAAGATGTTCATATCATGGTAAAGCAACTGAACCAAATTCTCGAGAGTGTCACCACTTCTACAGAAGGCCAAAATTCACAGAAGTTGGTGGAAATAGCCCAGAATGCTGTTGTGCAAAGTGAGGGAGTGTTGCCCCAATTGGTGGATGTAATCAAGAAACTACAGGAAAATATGGAGAACCCATGACTGCAGTGACTCAGGATGAGTCACAAGATTGTGTTGGGGGACTGTTGGAACAGGGTCCCCTAAAACTGCAAATTTTGTACAATTTTGTATATTTTTTATATTAATTAGTCTAACATAGGGGTTTTGGGGTGGGTAAAAGCCCTAAACACATTTTAATGGGTCAAGGGTAGACCTAGAATCTGCAAACCACGGTTTGCGGACTACAAGAAAGCATAGGCTAAGTCAATATAAATAGATGAACATTTTGAGTCTAGAGGTAGGCACGAATTGGGACTGATGCTATGTACAAATTTTTAGATCTGTTTTGGGTTTTTTTGGGTAAGGAATCCTACTGGCTGTGTGCATGGACATCTTCAGTCCTACTGTGGGTGGACATTGCTGGCTGTGTGCGGAGGTTGTGTTTTGGGTTGTAAATGGGTTTCCAGATGCTAATATATGTGGATATAGTTGAATTATCTCTGTGTTATATGGATTTATTGTGCTATTTTTTATGCAAAAATTTGGAAACTGTTTGGTGTTGCGCATACATCTATGCTATCTATTTATGCAGCGAATATAGCTTTGTTATGGTATAAAGTATATATGTGTGTTGTTATTGATGTGCTTCTGATATTATGTTCTAGTAACTGCTGATACACATGTGGATGTGAAGGTACTGACTAGATCTATGCATGGTAATAGCTATGTTAAGATTAATTGCATGTTATATTGTTAATGAACCTATGATTAGACCTGTCAGTGAGAATCCTAGAGGTTGTGAACATAGATCTTCCTAGACTTACCTACTGTCTCTCAGGGTGCAAAAACCTAGTTCCAACACGCTACCATACTACTTCGGGTGAGACTTCGGCCTGCACAAGTAGGTCACAGCTGAAAGGGGTAGTAGTATAGGGGTTCATTGGCAAACCTTAACCTCTGAACCTGGGTTAGGACACCTCAAGCCAACATGGGTGAAAATGGGAGAGAAAAGTATACAAATTTGGTACCCAACATCTCCCCCCAACTAGTCTATGTGCATGTCCTCATCGAGCTTGTCGTCTTGTCAGAACTGGGTTAGAATGAATGTGGCTGGCATGAAGCTATATGAGGTCATATTCTCTGGCCATATCTGTCCCAGGGGGTTTATAAAATTCTGTCAGAAACACATCCTTCCACCAATGTTGGCTGACATTGTATGTAGGGGTATATTTATATGTTGGAAACCAAATTAGGAGAAACTTAAATATCAGCCCCATCCACTAGTCCCCATAATTCTGAATACATGCTACAAAATGTGGCACTCTTTCTAGTGCTTGTGCAATGTCGGGTGCTCCAAAAGGTTCATGACCTCTGACGGCTGATGATGACAACATCCACCTCCTTTGACAACTGTCCAACACTTCATTTTAGAAATCTACTAACTATCTGACACAGAGGTCAGCACACCATTTCCAGTTGTCAACATATATGCCCTATGCCCCTCAACCTGTAAAAAGGTAAAATGCTTGTTATAAATATTTTTTGCCTGGCCATGGTGCCTCCTCATCATCAATGGCCTTGTAACTTGGGTTTCTTCAAACATATCATAGGCATTTCTCCATTTAATCTGGTTGACAGTATTGTAGGTGAAGGCTCTCAAATGAATATCCCCCACGAATGGAACGGGGTTGAAGGCCTGACCGTGCCTTAGGAAGTAACCATGCATGTAGAGTTCACACATTAAGTGCTGACCTATAATGTCATGAATTTTTAAAATATGGAGGAACTAGATTGTATCCTCAATTTCATGAAAAAATTCCTTATATATACTCTCCAGAAAAAAGGAAAGAATTTTTTTATGAAGGATTAAGGCATAACTATGAGCGGGAGGTCTACAGGGCGTTACCTGTTGCGCCAAGGAAAACATATTCTCTGTATCAGCTTGTAGCGTTTCCACTTGTTCTTCTAACTCCTTATCTTTCCTTGTTGTTTTTTTTGCCTCCACTGCGCTCTATCCAACTAGTCTATATACCTTGTAACAATCCCAGTAGCCTTCTTTTGAACCTGCATTGTCTCCTTCTTATGTCCATTCGTAGCAGATCGCAATCTTTGAATTTCAGCAACCAAGAAGAATTCCAAGCCTTCAAATATACGTTCAAATGAACCAGTATGTGTAGCCATAGAGGAGACCTCAATTTTAGGTTTTATTTCCTTCCAGTTATATACTTTTACCTTCTTCTTCAATAGGGATACTTGCCTCTCCAGCTCCTAAAATTCCTTCTTCAATCGCATGGTTTCATTGAACTGAATATGATACCTTTTCTTGAGAGGTAATATCCTTCTTTCACACTATTCAATCCACTCTTGTCTAACAATGAATTCATCTCCCAGGCCTATAGAAGGCTCAAGAGGCGATGGAATGATGTTGATGTCATCAACTGATTTTTCTCTTAGGTATCTCTAACTTGGCTCCCTTTCTTCAGGAGAATTATCCTTCTCATTTACCTTAGGGAGTTTTTTCACTCGGTCAGCATTTTCATCGGCCATCCTATGCTCTAGTGTCTCCATGTAATTTCCTTGTCCCTTTCGAGCCTCTAGGTTACTTTTCTAAGAATTAGAAATTGATGGACCAATATTGGTCATATATTTCCCCAAGTCGACGAACCTCAGTACTGGTGGGACACCAATCTCCTCCATTAAACGTTGGGGCGATCGAAACCCCCTTGATCCTCTAGGCATCATATACTGAAAAGGAGAATGGGGAATACCTTCATCACCCTCGTTTCTAACTTGGACCGAACCTTCATGCATTTCTTCTTCAGTCGGGGTCGACACTAGTTCTTGTGGAACAGTGTCCACTTTGAGGATTGTTTCCTTCATGTCCTCCCATCCTTCATGCATTTATTCCTCACCTATGGGTGATACTGGTTCTTGTGGAACAATGTCTGCTTTGTTGGTTATTTCTTTTCTGTCTCCTAGTTCCTCGTGAATTTCTTCCTCTCCTGTGGTTGATACTAGTTCTTGTGGAGTAGTGTCGACTTCACAGATTATTTATTCTCTATCTTGTTGTTTTGACTGAATCAGGGGTGGTTCTTGTGTTACACCCCCGCTTGTTTCAATATTCATCTCTACTTGAGGAGGTGATGAGGTTATTTGCGTAACAACATCACTTTCCATCCCTCTGTTTGATATTCCACCTTCCTATTCTTCATTAATGAAAGTCGATGACTGTAGGATAGTCTCAACTTAATTCGCTATACACTTAATTCCTTCATCTGTAGGATCCTCATGCAAGGATGGTTCTTGTGTGGTAGCCTTGACTATATCACCAATTGTCTCCTCCATCCCCATTTCTTCTAGTTCTTCCTGATCTATCTTCATATCCATTTCTTCTGGATCTTCCCAGTCTATTTCCATTTCCTTTGATTTTTCTTCTTTTCCTAAATCAGCCGGAGGTACTGGTTGTTCCTATCTAGTAGCAATAATAGCTGCCATCTCTTCTTCTGATGACTTGCAGAGTTCTACCCAGGAAACTTGAAATCGAACTACTACATGCATGAACAATAGATGAACCAATACATGATTGGAGAGGACTGCGAGCATCTAGCGCGAACGCCGAGCGGACTGTGCCATGTTCTGAAGTTGTTTTAATAAAACGAAAGGCATGTTTAAGGAATGAACATGTGCCTTTAGAAATCGAAGGTGAGCCAAGATTTTGAAATGGTATTTGAACACAGTTGTGGACTACCCTTTGCAAGTTATGTATTTCATCACAAAGTCAGCTACCTTGTTCCATGGATATGGTACATATTTTCCCTCATACCCCCTCCCATATTGAACGATGCTTTCTCCTGCCTGCAAAAACATTTCAGGGAACTCTGGGAGGGGAATTATCCTAGAAAACCACTGCTGCCCTTATTGTCTTAGCCCGCTAAATTATGTGATTACTACTTTCGTGATGGGAATTTCTAATCCTCTGACCTGAGAGAAATTATCATTAAATTTAGGGCAAAATCCATCGTGATTCCTTTGTCGAATCCCTGAAATTTATCGAAGTAGATATCCCATCCTGCATTAATAAAAACTTGTCACACATCTACATTATTGCAGACTAAGACTGTATTTTCAGGTTCATGCCACATAACCAGTCTTCCCATCCTGTAGGGACTGCAATAACACTCTCGAACAATAGACCATTGGAAAGGGTGGTGGGTACCAAATTTGGCAAAAACAACGTGGTGAAAAATGAGGGATAATAATGGTAAATACAGATGTTGATTCTTAGGAAATGAAGAATATCATGGAAATTTATGGTAAGTTTGATGGATGAAATAATAATTGTTTCTTATGAGGTGGAAAGGAATAATCGATTCATATCCTATGCGTGCTTTTGATCCCAATACATCTTTAATGATTATATGGAATATGGTAAGGATCATAGGGCGTACCATCACACAAAGTTGTAATAATGAATTTTGGAATAATCATTACGCCGTCATCTAGTTATGATGGAACCCCCCCCCCCCCTCCCCACAACTTAAAATTAGTCATCACAGCATGAATGTCTTATGCATGGAATATTTAATTAAATCCATAAGAGTCAAATGGAGACATACCTGGAGGCCTACCTAGAGGAAGTGACGATTGGTAGGATAACGATGTAGTAATGATGCAAATGGAGTAACAAAATCAACGAGTAGTAGCATCTAGAGTAACAACATTTCGAGTAGAAGCACCCAGACTAACAACATCGAGTAGCAGCATCGCAATTAGTAGCATCTAGAGTGAAATCATCACGAATAGCAGTATCTGGAGTAACAACATCTAGAGTAGCAGCATCACGAGTAGCAACATCTAGATTAACAACATCGAGTAGTAGTATCATGAGTAGTAGCATCCAGAGTAACAACATATGGAGTAGCAGCATCATAGGCAACAGCATCTAGAGTAACAACATCTAGAAGAACAACATACGAGTAGTATCATCTGGAGTAACAACATCGAGTAGCAGAAACGAAGGGGTAACAACATTGAGCAGCAGAAACCAAGGAGTAACAACATCATAAGTAGCAGCAACCAATGAGTAACAACATCGAGTAGCAGCAACCAATGAGTAACAACATCATGAGTAGCAGCAATCAAGGAGTAACAACCTCGATACTTAGAAAATTTTCAAGCTCTGAAACATTACTCCTGACTAGTAACTCCTGCAAAAAGACAAAAAATAAATAGTAACAGTATTTATTATATATATATATATATATATATATATATATATATATATATATATATATATATATATATATATATATATATATATATATATTCTTTATATTTTATGTATTATTTTATTATATATATATATATATATATATATATATATATATATATATATATATATATATTTTTATATTTTTATATTTTTTAGAGCGAGGATGCAGAGGAAGAACTCTCTGCACTGATAACCTTCAAACCAAATTTCTCGGAGAGATGTTTGATGAAAGCATCTTTAGAGGCTGGGCGGTGGTATAATCTCAGGCGATGTCCATTTGCTATGAAAGAAGCACATGTACATCAATTGTGACTAGCCTGACTGTTCCATTATCAAATATAGCGTCCACCTCGTAAGGTCCCATCCAGCGAGTGTAAAGCTTTCCCTTAAAATCTTTAAAATGGGAGTCATAAAGTAATGCCCTATCTCCTCTATGAAACACCTTGTTTTTGATAAACTTATCGTGCCATTTCATCCTCTGCTGTTGAATAGCAGTAGTCCTATGGACAACCATTGAACGGATTTCATCTAGTTCATTAAGCTGAGCCAGTCGCTGTTTCTGGGCATATGACAGATCCAAACCAACTTCAAGAGCTGTTATGAGCGCACTGATTTCAAATTCTATTGGAAACAATGGGGATTTCCCGTAAACCAACTCAAATGGTGAAAACCCAGTTGTGTTCTGCCATGTTGTTTTGTATGCTCAGAGAGCTTTAGGTAGCTTCTGAGCCCAATCCTGACAATGGTATGTCACAGTTTTTGTCAAGATATTTTCCAATGTCTTGTTTGTGCTTTCCACTTGTCCATTCGCTTGGGGTTGGTATGGAGATGTCACCCTGTGCTTAACCCCATATTTCTGCATAAGCTTTGCTATAATGTGTGTTGTAAATTGTGCTCCTCCACATGAAACAATCTCCCTCGGAATACCGTAACGAGCAAAAATTTCTTCAAATAGAAAATCTGAAACCACTTGTTCTGTTGCTTTCGCAACAGCTTTGGCTTCTACCCACTTAGTCACGTAATCAGTGCAGACCAAAATGTGAACCTTTTGCTGGGAGGGTGGGTTGAAGGGTCCAACGAAATTGATAGCCCATTTCTCAAAAGGTTCGAGGACTACCTGTGGCTACAAAGGCATTTCATCAACTCGACCGGGCTGCCCCATGCGCTGGCAACTATCACACCTTCGGACATAATTTTGTGCATCCCGAAAGATAGAAGGCTAGTAATATCCCATTTGTAGACCTTATGGCTTGTTCTTTTATCTGCAAAATGCCCCCCACAAGGGCCATCATGGGCAGCCTTCAACACTTCATAAATATCATCCTCAGATACACAGCGCGGAATTTGCTTATTAGCTCCTGTATGAAGAGGTACCTTGGCATCCAGGAATATCGGGCACTGTGATGAATAATTTTTCGCTGTTCCCTGTATGAAAAATGATGAGGCACCTTCCCTGTAGCAAGATAGTTAGCAATATCTGCATACCACGAAGGGTTAGTAGAAATTGCAAAAAGATGCTCATCGGGAAAACTATCTTCTATAGGTGTGCATTCATCATTGCTATCCATTCTAGAAAGAAAATCAACGACTACATTATCTTTTCCTGGTTTGTCTATTATTGTGATATCAAATTCTTGAAGCAATAGCAACTATCTTGTAATGTGACCAGGAGTGATAGGTTTATTCATCAAATACCTTATTGTTGTATGATCAATATGTACAAAAGTAGGATACCCGGTGATGTAGTGCCGGAACTTGTTGATAGCATAGATGACAACCAGGAATTCTTTTTCAGTGACTGTGTAATTCAATTCAGCAGGAATTAAATTCTTGTTGACATAGTAAACTGCATCCGGTGTTTTGTCTATCTGCTGTCCTAAGACTGCTCCTACTGCTATCTGAGAGGCATCAACATGTATGTGAAACGGCAATGCCCAATCGGGTCCTCGAAGGATCGGAGCTTTGCAAACCAGGCCCTTGATTTTCATGAAAGCTGCTTCACAGTCTTCTGTCCACAAAAATTCTACATCTTTTGTTAGTAATTGAAAATTTGGATGTGCTATATTAGCAAAGCTTTCTTCACAGTCTTCTGTCCACAAAAATTCTACATCTTTTGTTAGCAATTGAGAAAGTGGATGTGCTATTTTAGAAAAGTTTTGTTGGAAATGTTGTCATTGATGGCAAAGGAGGCAACAAAGACAGAGACAGGCAAAGGAGGCAGCAAAGACAAAGACAGGAAAAGGAGGTAGCAAAGACAGAGACAGGCAAAGAGGGCAGCAAAGACAGAGACGACTAGAGGAAGCGAATATAATAGAGGAAGAACCGTTATCAGAGGCAGAAGCAGAGGTAGAGCCATTATCACAGCAGTAGAGGCAGAGACACAACTGTTATTCCAAGAATCACTACCCCAGCTGGAGGATATATATAAAATTCCGAGAATCGCCCAAGCTGGTGGATATATATATATGTACCTTAATTAAAAGAAATTACAATGAGCATTATATATATATATATATATATATATATATATATATATATATATATATATATATATATATATATATATATATAAATTCTAAGAATCACCTACCCCACTTGAAGATACACTAAATATTGGAGCAGCAATGTATATATATATATATAAACCTCATTCCGGGAATCATAACCCAAGTGGAAATATAATGCATATATAATATAAACCTCATTCTGGGAATCATAACCCAAGCGACAATGTAATGCATATATAATATAAATCTCATTCCCGGAATCGTATACTCCAGTGGCAAAGTATATATTGTGCTTTATATACAAAGGACTAAAGCATATATATACATATGTATATCCATATGTAGCATGAGATTCAAAGAGCCAAAGTACCATAAGGCAGGACCCTCATCAATCGCATCGGAGATTATAAGGGCAGCAGAACGTATAAACCAAAGAATTGCGATTGCGATTGAGAGCCCGGATCCGATGGGCATATAAATAGTGGCTTGATAAGTTTGAAATCCGGCTTAATCGCATCGAATCAAAGCCTATATAAGCGCATAAAACAAAGTATTATATGGTGGGACCTCTTACCAAATTGCATCGGAGAAAAACAAGGCAGCGAAACGCATAAACCAAAGAATTGCGATTGCGATTGAGAGCCCAGACCCGATGGGCTTATAAACCATGAGTAACAAGTATTTGAAGTCCGGCATGATCTCATCGGAACAATCTAATCGCATCGCAGAATATAAAGGGAGCGGAACGTCCATACAGGAACTTGCGACTAAGTTCCGAACCCGATGGGTTTATAAAACATAATGAAGAGACAGGAACCCTGCATAGAAGAGTGGAATCGTGACCAGATGAACAGTGACGGAAATTTATGGTTTTCATTGCACCACCTTTTCATGGTGGGCGGAATTTGAGGAGTTGGGAGCGATTCCATAGATCATTCAACACGTGGCGAGGTGGACCCATGGAAAACCGCCTCCCACTGCGCGCCATCACATGTTAACCATCGACCAAAGACGCAGTGCGATATTGATACATACCGTTGATCTGGGAAGATGCCATTGGACGGTGGCTATGTTCGAAAGGTGCGCTAAGGATAACCCAAGTACGGCGTGCCATCGCGCGTTATTGCTCGTGCAAGTTTCCCGAGCGATAGTCGTCGGATTGGATGTTGCGGCGCGATGGAATGTGAGCCCTCCAATTGGGTCGATTGTTAGTGCTGGGCCCTAGTGAAATTTATATTTCTCGTTGTTAAGGTCTGTGGGTTTAACAAAGGTATGACATTTATAAGTGGCGGTCAGTATTTTATGGATGTCGGGTTGTTTGTATTAGCGAATGTGCATATATATATATGTATCGAGATATTACAGTGTGCATGTAAAGAGATGGTATTATTGCGATTGTGAACATAAAAAAATTGTGGTGTATGTATGTTCCACTTGCGGAACGTTCCACATCAACAAGACACTTGCTAAGTATAAAAGCATTAGAAAATGCCCGATTTACAGTCAGCTGGTATAAAAAGCTCAGTTACATGTATGCAGCGGTTACACCACAGCAGAGGACAGAAAAGAAAACAGAGCTGAAAAGAGCTAAAGCACAGTCATAGAAAATACAAACACAGTCAAAGAAAAGCCAAAAGGCTAAATGAGTTGAGCTGGAATTCTCATTGTAATTTGAATGTAAATGTTTTTAATTGATTTTTTATTGTTTTTGATGCATTGGAAAGTCTCCTAAGGAAAAAAAAGCTCCCACTGTAATAGTGAAATTAATGCATGTTGGTATATTTTCTGAATGAGCGAGTGAAAGAAATGAAAAGCCAGAAAGCGAAGAGGCATGGCTATCCATTCCAAATTCATTGAGGAATGCTAACAGTCATAAGAAAATCCTTATAAATAATATCATCTTGATATGCAAAAAGAGGTTAGAGAGAGTAAATCTAGAGAAGGAAGAATATAGAAGTGTGAGGCAGAGAAGATTAAGAAAATAAGAGCAGAAAGAGAAGCTACAGAACAGAGCTGATATCTGAGGTAAATTAGCAAACATTCAGTTTGATAAATTGAGGAAGTTGGTGCTTCCCTATCAAGTTGCAGCTTGATAGCTGTCAGTTGTAGCTGACTGAGGTTGGAGCCTCCTGTAGGTTGAAGCCTGCAGAAAATTGAAGGGAGTTGGTGCTTCCTTGCAAGTTGTAGCCTGCAGAATTGAGGTAGGAGCCTCCTGTAGGTTGGTTCCTGTAGAAAAATAGTGGTGAGAGGGAGTTGGAGCTTGCCTTTGCATCACAACAATAATAAGATGTGGTTTTCTCCCTTTATGGGTTTCCACTTACATCTGCTGTCTCTATGTGTGTTTCTTATGTGTTGATGTGATTCTTTCAATCTGCTTAATTTTTTGATGCTCTCAACATAAGTATGGTGTCACATTAAATTAATATTGGCTGCAACATTTTAAGACTATTCACATATTAAGCTGTAAATAAGTTTGGTGAAAAATTTAAAAGGCTTATGTATGTATTAAACTGATTCACCCCCCCCCCTCTCAGTTTAATTAAAGATTCAACAATTGGTATCAGAGCAGGTTCCTTAGTACCAGTCTAACAGCTAAAAGGAGATCCTAGGTTCCCAAGATGGCTAGTAAAGAAGGATGCTCAACCAATAAAGCCCCTTTCTTCACTGGTGAAAATTATGCTTTCTGGAAAATCAGAATGAGGACATACATAATGTCTCTAGGAATGGAAGTCTGGGCTGCTGTGGAATTTGGATATGCCCCAAAGGCAATTGACACAGAAAAAGAAACAAAACAAGATTTTGTGGCTAACGCAAAAGCCATGAATTCCATCTTGAATGGATTATGTGAAGCAGAGTTTATTAAAGTAATGCACAAAGACTATGCCAAGGAAATATGGGATACTCTTGAGAACATACATGAGGGAGACAAGAAAGTAAAGACTGCCAAACTTCAAGTCTATAGAGCCCAGTTTGAGAACTTAAAAATGAATGATGATGAAGACATTGCCAGTTTCTTCCTAAAAGCTGCAGAAATTATTAACAATATGAAAGCTCTTGGAGAAAAAATTCCATAAAGTATAATTGTACAAAATATTCTAAGATCTCTTCCATCCAGGTTTAATCCAAAGGTGTCTGAAATAGAAGAAACAGTTGATTGGGAGACCTTGACCATGAACTAGCTACTTGAAAATCTAACTGCCTATGAAATGAGGCTCCCACAGAAGAAGCCAAGTACAAGGGAAGCAGCCTTTAAAATAGAAAAGAATAAAGAAGAAGAGGGAGACATATTCTCTTGCTCGGATGAAGAAGAGGCAAAATTTGTCAAGAAATTGGATAGAGGCTCAGGTAAATACAAAGTTAAACTTCCTTTCAAATTCTTTAACTGGGGAAGAGTTGGACACTATGCTGCTAAGTGTCCTCAAAATAAAGTAGGAAATCAGGCTCAAGAGTCAGAGAAAAATAAATCAAAGAACTGGTAGAAAGGAAAGAAGTTCAGCAGAAAATCCTTCTATGCTCAACAAGACAACAGTACATCTAAAGATTCAGATGAATTCTCAAGTGAAGATGGAACCTCTGAATTTTTATTGATGGCTATAGAAGATCTTGAAGGTCTTCTGCTAGAAGATGGAGAAGAATAAGGTGAAGTCGACCTTGAGGGGTAGCTAAGAAGTGCTCTGGAAGATATTAATAGACTCAAACTGAAATGCAGAAAACAAAAGGACATTCTCCTCAAGTATGTACGAGAAGAAAAAAATTCAGAAGTCCTGATGCAGCTAAAGATAGAGCTTGAATAAGCCAAGAAGATAGAAGACATATTAGTTAAGAAAATCAAAGAAAAAACTCAGGAATAAGAAAAGTTGGAAGAAGAAGTAGTATGTCTCAGGAATAAATTATAAAATTCTCAAAGGAAAGTGGTTATAAACTCTTCTCAAACAACAATCTCTAGTAAGTTAAGTGAAATTCTGGGTGCTCAAAGATCCCCTATGATAAAAACTGGAATAGGATATGAAGGAGAATCAAGTAAAAGCAAAGAAAAGGTTGACAGAGAGATTATTTTTGTAAAAGAAAAGAAGAATGATGAAGCAGCTCAAACAATTCCTACAAAAGAAGAAACTTGTAATAAGGAAGACAGAGATCAGAAGAAACCACTAGTAGCAAAGAAAGTAATAAATACTAAGATCCCTGAGTATGAAAAATTTGGAAGCCATCAAAGGAGATTCTTCCCTCCTATGAAGAATGCTACTTGTTATGTCTGCCACAAGCTGGGACACATTGCAGCATATTGTCTTGCAAGAAGGAGTAATTCAAACCAGCAAAAGATTCAAACATTGGAGAGACTGCCCCAAGCAAACAAATGGAAGAGACAACCTTACATCAGGTATGCAAATAGTTTCTATGGTTACTGTTTTTATTGTAAGGAATTTGGCCATAAAATCATTGAGTGTAGAAATTATGGACAAATATTGATGTTTAACACCTCAAGAAGGTTTATGAATCAAAGAAATTCTGTTCATACTCATAATTCTACAAAAATTATGATAACATTTTGTGTATGCAATCAAGTTGGACATATACCTTCCAAATGTCCTCTAAGAAGATGTAGTTCATCACCTCACAAAAGATACCCAACAGAAGGGTGCCTCTAGTGGATAAAGAAGGTGAATATGTGTGACCTGGCTCTAACTGCTCAAGATCTGAAAATCCAATGGTATTTGGACAGTGGCTGCTCTAAACACGTGACAGGAGACAAAAACAAGTTTATAACTCTTGATGAAAAGAAATCTAGAAATGTTACTTTTGGAAATGATAAATCAGGTAAGATCAAGGGAAAAGGCTCAGTCAACATAGACAATGGCAGAGGAAAGGCCCAAGATGTACTATTTGTAGATGGGCTGAAAGCAAATTTACTAAGTGTCAGTCAGATGTGTGACAAAGGCTGTGAAGTTCTTTTTAAAGCACAAGATTGTGAAGTCAGATCAAGCACCATAGGTAAGACTCTGCTCAAAGGTGTTCGAACAGAGAGCAATGTTTACATTATGAAAGAGGAATATGAAGCATGCCATCTTAGCAAACTTGAGGAGTCATGGTTATGGCATAGGATATTGGGACATCTCAGCTTCGATCATATAATCAGACTGAGAAAAAAGAAAGCAGTCATAGACATGCCAGAAATAAAAAGGCCTTCTAATACCATATGCAAATCTTGTCAATTGGGTAAACAAACCTGTACATAATTTAAGTCCAAAGATGAGTTATCAACAAGAAGACCTCTACAACTTGTGCACATGGACCTGTGCGGACCTGCAAGAACTAAAACACCAAGTGGAGATTCATACTTCATGCTAATAATAGATGATTTCTCTAGAATGACATGGGTTGCATTTCTCAAGAATAAATCGGAAGCTCTGGAAAAATTCAAAATATTCAAAGGTTTAGTAGAAAACCAAACAAGATGCAAACTAAAATGCATCAGATCAGACAAAGGAAGTGAATTCACAGATTATGACTTTGCTGACCTATTCAATGAACATGGCATAAAAGAACAATTTACTATTGTAGGGACACCTCAGCAGAATGGGGTAGCTGAGAGACAAAATAGATCTATTCAACAAATTGCCAGAGCCATGATGCAAGAGAATAATATTGCTCAAAGCTTCTGGGCAGAAGAAGTGCACAGAGTAGTACATATCCTTAATAAATCTCACTTAAGGCCAAGCAGTGACAAGAGTCCCTATGAATTGTGGCATGGAAAGCCAGCTTCAATCAAACATTTCAGAATCTTTGGAAGCAAGTGTTACATAAAGAATAATGATGAAAATCTTGGAAAATTTGATGCAAGAGCAGATGAAGAGATCTTTCTAGGATATGCTTCCAAAAGTTAAGGGTACAGGTGCTACAACAAGACTCTTTAGAAAATAGTTGAAAGTATTGATGTGAGATTTGATGAAGAACTTCCAAACAATAGAAGAGATACAGACTGCTGCAGTCCATCAGACAACCATGAAGAAGAAGACTAGAACGATGATGAAACAAGCAAGACAACAAAAGATGCAGGGCTGAGCTCAAAAGCCCCCTTAACAAAGATACACTGGAAGATATCTGAAGATGGATGTAGGAGACAAAGCCAGAGGATCAGGATAAGAAGCGTATGAGAACAAGTAGAAAGTATACTTGTAATATTGTCACAAATAGAGCCATGAAATAATTTGTTATGAGAGAAAGTCTTAGGTAAAAGCAATGAATGTATAATTGATTAAGTTGAGAGAACAATACAGGAACAGTTTCTAGACCGATTGAGAAAAATATCATTGGTTCAAAATGGGTATTCAAAACAAAATGAATGAGCAAGGACAAGTATTGAGACAAATCTGGTGATGAGACTGGTCATGATGAAACATTTGCCCCTGTAGCCAGAATGGAAGCTATCAGAATGTTTCTAGCCTTTTCTTGCTACCAAAACTTCAAGGTATATCAAATGGATGTAAAATCTGCATTTCTGAATGGAGACTTAGAAGAAGAATTCTACATGGAACAACCAGAAGGCTTCTCATTAACAGACAAAGAAGACTATGTATGCAAACTAAAGAAGGCTCTTTATGGACTGAAACAGGCTCCTCGTGCTTGGTACTCAATACTAGATAAATATTTTTAAAAACAAGGCTTTAAGAGAGGTGGAGTAGACAACAATCTATACATCAAAGCCCATGAAAATGAACTCTTGATTGTTGTAGTATATGTCGATGACATTATGTTTGGAAGCAACAGAGATGAACTTGCAAAAGGATTTGCTGAGGAGATGAAATTAGAGTTTGAGATGTCCATGATTTGAGAACTCAGTTTCTACTTAAGACTTCAAATTCAGCAAAATAACACAGGCACATTCATCTCTCAGGAAAAATACTTAAAATAAATGTTGAAAAAATTCAAAATGGAGGACTGCAAACTTGTGACAACTCCCATGATCATGGGATGCAATCTGTGTGCTGATGATGGGTCTGCAGATATAGATCAAAAACTCTACAGATCCATGATAGGAAGTCTGTTGTATTTGACAGCATCAAGACCAAACATCATGCTAGCAGTAGGACTAGTGGCTAGATATCAAGCAACACCTAAACAAAATCAGCTTCTTGCAGTGAAAAGAATATTAAGATATCTACAAGGAACAACACAGTATGGGCTTTGGTATCCTAAAGGAAAAAGCTTCACTTTGATAGCATACACAGATGTAGATTGGGCCAGCTATGTGGATGACAGGAAAAGTACAAGTGGAGGTGCATTCTATCTAGGAGAAAGTCTGGTGGCATGGTTAAGAAAGAAACAAACATCTATCTCTCTATCTACAGCAGAAGCAAAATATATAGCAGCAGCAGCATGTTGTACACAAGTCATGTGGATGAAGCAAACTCTTCAAGACATGAATGTAAGCATTAATGAACCTATGTCAATTAAATGTGATAATACAAGTGCTATAATTATATCTAAAAATCCTGTGCTTCACTCAAAAACTAAACATATCCCAATCAAGTATCATTTCCTCCGAGAACAAGTGGCTCATAAGATAGTAAAACGGAGTATGTACCAAAAAAAGAACAAAAAACAGATATATTTACCAAACCACTTGCTAGAGAGCCATTTGAATATTTTAGAGACAGACTAGGGGTAGTATCTGTAGATGCTACTCTCTAATATGAAGAGAAAGCATAGTTTCAAGGGGAGAACAAAAATGAAAATATCATTCTCAGGGAAAGATCAACCAGCAAGGGAAGCATGAAAACAGGTCCTAAGGATCAAAGGGATTATGGCAATAACACAGTCAACATAAAAGAATCAATAAAAGGGAAAAAGGGTCAGTGGTGCAGAAGAAGAATGGTGAAACCGACGTGAACTGAACACGGAAGAATAGTGAACCCAATGTGTATCAAATCCAAAGTTTGGAGCAACAGCATACGAAGTCAGGAAATTTAACCCAGAAATCCATGAAATGTTGAAAAAGGATAAAAACACAGCATCAGAGAATAGAAGCTTCACTAAAAATTTGAACCCCTTGCCATTGATGTCAAAGGGGGAGGAAGAGCAAGCAACAGTAAGAAGAGCAAGCAACAGGAGAAAAGATCCTATCATGCAAACAGAGGAAGTGTATTGTCATCAATGCCAAAGGGGGAGACTGTTGGAAATGTTTTCATTGATGGAGAAGGAGGCAGCAAAGACAGAGACAGGCAAAGGAGGTAGCAGAGACAAAGATAGGCAAAGGAGGCAGCAAAGACAGAGACAGGCAAAGGAGGCAGCAAAGACAGAGACAGGAAAAGGAGGCAACAAAGACAGAGACAGGAAAAGAGGCCAGCAAAGACAGAGACAGGTAGAGGAAGAGAATATAATATAGGCAAAACCGTTATCAAAGGCAGAAGAAGAGGCAAAGTTGTTATCATAGCAGTAGAGGCAAAGGCAGAGCGACAGAAGCAGCAGAGGCAAAGACACATCTGTTATTCCGAGAATCGCTACCCGAGCTGGAGGATATATATAAAATTCTGAGAATCACCTACCCCACTGGAAGATACACTAAAGATTGGAGCAGAAAAGTATATGTATATATATATATATATATATATAAACCTCATTCCAAGAATCATAACCCAAGCGGCAATATAATGCATATATAATATAAAACTCATTCCAAGAATCATAACCCAAGCGGCAATGTAATGCATATATAATATAAATCTCATTCTGGAAATCGTATACTCCAGCAGCAAAGTATATGTTGCGCTTTATATACAAAGGACTAAAGCATATATATACATATGTATAGCCATATGTAGCGCAAGATTCAGAGAGCCAAAGTACCATAAGGCGGGACCCTGATCAATCGCATCGGAGATTATAAGGGCAGCGGAACGTATAAACCAAAGAATTGCGATTGCGATTGAGAGCCCGGATCCGATGGGCATATATACAGTGGCTTGATAAGTTTGAAATCCGGCTTAATCGCATCGACTCAAAGCCTATATAAGCGCATAAAACAAATTATTATATGGTGGGACCTCTTACCAAATCGCATCAGAGAATAACAAGGCAGCGGAACGCATAAACCAAAGAATTGCGATTGTGATTGAGAGCCTGGACCCGATGGGCTTATAAACCATTAGTAACAAGTATTTGAAGTTCGGCATGATCGCATTGGAACAATCTAATCACATCGGAGAATATAAAGGGAGCGGAAAGTCCATACAAGAACTTGTGATTGCAATTAAGTTCCGGACCCGATGGGTTTATAAAACATAATGAAGAGATCGAAACCCTGCATAGAAGAGCGGAACCGTGACCAGATGAATAGTGACAGAAGTTTATGGTTTTCATCGCACCACCTTTACACGTTGGGCGGTATTTGAGGAGTTGGGAGCGATTCCATAGATCATTCGACACGTGGAGAGGTGGACCCATGGAAAACCGCCTCCCACTGCGCGCCATCGCACGTTAACCATCGACCAAAGACGCGGTGCGATATTGATACATACTGTTGATCTGGGAAGATGCCATCGAACAGTGGCTGTGTTCGGAAGGTGCGCTAAGGATAACCCAAGTACGGCGCGCCATCGCGAGTTATTTCTCGTGCAATTTTCCCGAGCGATATTCGTCGGATTGGATGTTGCGGCGCGATGGAACGTGAGCCCTCCGATCGGGTCGATTGTTAGCGCTGGGCCCCAGTTTAATTTATATTGCTCGTTGTTAAGGTCTGTGGGTTTAACAAAGGTATGACATTTATAAGTGGCGGCCAGTATTTTATGGATGTCGGGTTGTTTGTATTAGGGAATGTGCATATATATATGTATTTAGTTATTACAGTGTGCATGTAAAGAGATGGTATTATTGCGATTGTGAACATAAAACAATTGTGGTGTATGTATGTTCCTCTTGCGGAACGTTCCACATCAACAAGACACTTGCTAAGTACAAAAGCGTTAGAAAATGGCCGTTTTACAGTCTGCTGGTATAAAAAGCTCACTTACATGTATGCAGCAGTTACACCACAGCAGAGGACAGAAAAGCAAACAGAGCTGAAAAGAGATAAAGCACAGTCACAGAAAATACAAACATAGTCAAAGAAAAGCCAAAAGACTAAATGAGTTGAGCTGGAATTCTCATTGTAATTTGAATGTAAATGTTTTTAATTGATTTTTTATTGTTTGTGATGCATTGGAAAGTCTCCTAAGGAAAACAAAGCTCCCACTGTAATAGTGAAATTAATGCATGTTGGTATATTTTCGGAATGAGCGAGTGAAAGAAATGAAAAGGAAGAAAGCGAAAAGGCATGGTTGTCCATTCAAAATTCATTGAGGAATGCTAACAGTCACAAGAAAATCCTTATAAATAATATCATATTGATATGCAAAAAGAGGTTAGAGAGAGTAAATCTAGAGAAGGCAGAATATAGAAGTGTGAGGCAGAGAAGATTAAGAAAAGAAGAGCAAAAAGAGAAGCTACAGAACAGAGCTGATATCTGAGGTAAATCAGTAAACATTCAGTTTGATAAATTAAGGAAGTTGGAGCTTCCCTATCAAGTTGCAGCTTGATAGCTGTCATTTGTAGCTGACTGAGGCTGGAGCCTCCTGTAGGTTGAAGCCTACAGAAAATTGAAGGGAGTTGGTGCTTCCTTGCAAGTTGTAGCTTGCAGAATTGAGGTAGGAGACTCTTGTAGGTTGGTTCCTGCAGAAAAACAGTGTTGAGAGGGAGTTGGAGCTTGCCTTTGCATCACAACAATAATAAGATGTGTTTTTCTCCCTTTATGGGTTTCCACTTACATATGCTATCTTTGTGTGTGTTTCTTATGTGTTGATGTGATTCTTTCAATCTGCTTAATTGTTTGATGCTCTCAACATAAGTATGGTGTCACATTAAATTAAAATTGGTTGCAACATTTTAAGACTGTTCATATATTAAGCTGTAAATAAGTTTGGTGAAAATTTTAAAAGGCTTATGTATGTATTAAACTGATTCACCCCCCCCCCCCCTCTCAGTTTAATTAAAGATTCAACAAGTTTTCTATAAAATGTCTGTAATAGCAGCACAACCAATAAAGCTACATACCTGTGTGGGTATCTTGGGTATTGGGAAGTGTCGTATTACGTCTACTTTGGCTAGACAAACTCAAATTCCAGCAGCTGAGAGAAAATGTCCCAATATTCTTCCTTCTTCCCTCATGATATGGCATTTGACTGTACTCAGAGATAGATGGATCTGCTTACATATTTTGAGTATTTTTTCTAGATTTTCCAATCCTTATTCAAATTAGTTTCCATATAGAGTAAAATTATCCATATAGATTTCAACAATGTCATTGACTAAATCAGAAAAAATTCCCATAATTTCCCTCTGAAAGGTTGTATGTGCATTACACAGACCAAATGGGAGGACCCTGTATGAAAAGGTCCCCCATGGGGATGTGAAGGTTTATTTATGTTGGCCTTCTGGGGCTATCTAGATCTGGTTATACCCACTAAACCTATCTAGGAAGGAGAAGAACTTCTTCCCAGCCAGAGTGTCCAGGACTTGGTCAATCAATGGAAAACGGAAATGGTAGTTTTTAGTTTCCTTGTTTAGCTACCTATAATCTACACACATGTGCCATTTACCATTATGTTTTGGAAAGGTAACCAGTGGAGACACCCATTGGCTATCCGAGATGGGGTAAATGAAACCTACATCCAGTAATTTATGTAATTCTTCCTTGAAAATGTTCTTTAGAGCAGGATTCATTCTCCATTGGGGCTGTCTCATAGGGCATAAATCTTCTTTAGTACAAATATGATGAGTACATAAACTAGCAGATATCCCCTTCATGTTGGTATAATCCCAAGAAAAAGCTTCATGATGGTCTTGAAGGACTTTTAAAAGCTACTTTGTCTAGGATTCTGACAGATATGGGTTGATATCAAGTGTCTTCCCTGGTTCAATTTCAATCAAAATACTATGATGGGATGAAGTTACAGGAATGTCTTCAATTATGTCTTTTGTTTTGATGTTTTCCTATGTCTCACAGCTCATAGTAGACTCTAAAATTTTACGAGTTGAATTAGAAACAAAACAACGATCATTAATAAAAGTGTTAATGGTATCATCCTCAGTTTTTGTTTTGAATTGAAGGGCCTGCCCAATGGTGAGGATTGGTCTAACCTCTTCATTTTCAGGTTCAGACTCTACCATTGGCTAAGGTGACTCTACAATGGCCATCATGGGCAGCCTTCAACAATTCATAAATATCATCCTGAGATACACAACGTTGAATCTACTTATCGCCTCCTGTATGAAAGATATACCCTACTATTGAGGAATATCGGGCACTGTGATGAATAATTTTTCCTTCTTCCCTGTATGACAAATGATGAGGAACCTTCATTGTAGAAAGATAGTTAGCAATATATGCATACCACGAAGGGTTAGTAGAAATTGAAAAAATATGCTTATTAGGAAAAATATCTTCTATAGGTGTGCATTTATCATTGTTATCCATTCTACACATAAAATCAATAACTACAGTATATTTTCTTGGTTTCTCTGCTATTGTGATATCAAATTATAGAAGTAATAACAACCATCTTGTAATGGGAATAGGAGTGATAGGTTTATTCATCGAATACCTTATTGATTCATGATCAATATGTACAAAAGCAGGATACCTGGTGATGTAGTACCAGAACTTGTTGATAGCATAGATGACAACCATGAATTATTTTTCAGTCATCGTGTAATTCAATTCAATAGGAATTAAATTCTTGCTGACGTAGTAAACTTCATAAGGTGTTTTGTCTACTTTATACCCTAAGGCTGCTCCTACTGTAGTCTAAGAGGCATCAACATGTATGTGAAATTGCGATGCCCAATCGAGTCCTCAAAGGATCAGAGATTTGAAAACTAGTCCCTTGATTTTCATGAAACTTGCTTCACAGTATTCTGTCCACAAAAATTCTACATCTTTTGTTAGCAATTGAGAAAGTGGATGTGATATTTTAGCAATTTTTTCTATAAAATGTCAGTAATAGTAGCACAACCAATAAAGCTACATACCTGTGTGGGTATATTAGGTACTGGGAAGTGCAGTATTACCTCTACTTTGGACGGACAAACTTGAATTCCAGCAGCTGAGAGAAAATGTCCCAATACTATTCCTTCTTCCCTCATGATATGGAATTTGACTGTACTCAGAGATAGATGGATCTGCTTACATATTTTGAGTACCTTTTCTAGATTTTCCAATCCTTATTCAAATTAGTTTCCATGTGGAGTAAAATCATCCATATATATTTCAACAATGTCATCGACTATATCAAAAAAAATTCCCATAATTTCCCTCTGAAATGTTGCAAGTGCATTACACAGACCAAATGGGAGGACCCTGTATGAAAATGTCCCCTGTGGGGATGTGAAGGTTGTTTTATCCTGGTCTTCTGGGGTTATCTAGATCTAGTTATACCCATTAAACCTGTCCAGGAAGGAGAAGAAATTATTCCCAGCCGGAGTGTCCAGGACTTGGTCAATCAATGGAAAAAGGAAATGGTAGTTTTTAGCTTCCTTGTTTAGCTACCTATAATCTACACAAATCCTCCATTTACGATTATTTTTTGGAAAGGTAACCAGTGGAGACACCCATTGGCTATCCGAGATAGGGTAAATGAAACCTACATCCAATAATTTATGTAATTCTTCCTTGACAATGTTCTTTAGAGAAGGATTCACTCTCTGTTGGGGCTATCTCATAGGGCAGAAATCTTCCTTAATATAAATATGATGAGTACATAAACTAGCAGGGATCCCCTTCATGTTGGTATAATCCCAAGAAAAAGCTTCATGATGGTCTTGAAGGACTTTTAAAAGCTGTTTTTTTTGGGATTTTGACAGATCTGGGTTGATATTGAGTGTCTTCCCTGGTTCAATTTCAATCAAAATACTATGATGGGATGAAGTTATAGGAATGTCTTCAATTTCGTCTTCTATTTTGATGTTTTCCTATGTCTCATAGCTCATAGCAGACTCTAAAATTTGACGAGTTGAATTAGAAAAAGAACAATGATCATTAATAAAAGTGTTAATGGTATCATCCTTAGTTTTTGTTTTGAATTGAAGGCCTGCCCAATGTTGAGGATTGGTCTAACTTCTTCATTTTCAGCTTCAGACTCTACTATTGGCTGAGGTTTCTGTCTAGCTAATAGTTTTTCATATGGGCTGGGTTCCGCAGGAGGGTAGAGAGTAAGGTTATTTCTAACCATCCCATTTGATACAATCATATTTCCATATCGACACCCAATATAGGCATCTGCTATTGCGAGCCAAGGTATTCCCAAGATAAAGCGATGACCATCGACTGAGGATCGTGTCTGCAATACAAGGAGGTTCACGAGATAGTGCCAATAGTCCACCGAAATAGTCACATCTTCCAACTTCCCTACTGGTTTAATTGTAAACTTATATGTCAATTCCAAGGTAGTAGGGGTTGGATTAATTTTTTTTAGACCTAATGCATTCATTATTTCAGAGGTAATGATATTGACGGCAGCACCAAAATATACTAATACATTTTGGATTTCAACCCCATTCATTTGTATTGTTAGAATTGGGTTCCCTGGGTCCCAATATTTTACAGGCATGGTCTTTCCTAGCAGGATGTATGAGAGTCTACCCATCACATGAATGGTTAATGGATCCCTTTGTTTCTTCCCAAGTTTCTTAGAGCAGTAATATTTGATATTTTTTGCATATATAGGTACATCCCTCATAGCTTGGAGTAGGGGTATTTTAACAAAAGTATTTTTTAATTCCCCAAGGAATTCAAACTCTTCTTGAGGGCTTTGTTTATTCAGGGTCAATCTTTCAGGACATGGTGGAGTAATTGGACAACCCTGGTTACGAACAGGTTGCAGAGGTGTTTGGTTTATCATGTTTTGGCCTGGTTTATCCCCAACTGTCCATTCTTCTAGTTCTATAACTTCACTGTTAATATGCTATATGATAATAGGTGAAGTCGGAGCATTTAATACCCACTCAAAATGTAAGTTTATCTCATTAAGTCCTGCGGTAGAAATTTTATATGATGGAAGGTTAAGAGTGTTTGTTTTTTGAACCCCTTTATTATTAGGATTCAGATTGGGCTAGATAGGAAGCTGGGTTTGAAGGGATGGGTTTCCTGGAGGTACATTCGAGGGCCACTGAAGTTTCTGTTGCGACATAGATTAGGGAAATTGTCTAGTTGGAGAGGGTCCACTCCAGTTCTGATTCCATGAAGGATTCAAACTAGTTTGCGGAGCCCGTTGTTGCCAGGGTGGATACTGAGACTAAGACAACATCAGAAAAAAAGGTACAGACTAGGGACCCATATTAAAATGATTAAAATACTGAGATGGGTCCCCAGGCATACCTGGATTCATAGCTAGTGGTCGAGGTTTCCATGGATTTTTCGGTCACATGAAGTACAGTTGATCTACCAAATTTTATTCACTTTCCCCTTGAAAAATTTCCTTTAGTCCTAGAAAGGAAGGGCATGAGCTGGTCACATGGGTCTGTTCACAAATTGTGCAAACGTAAATTGTGTATAATGGACATTATTTCAACGGATGCTTCTTTCTGCATCATGGGAAGAACACGACCATAGTCTTCTCCAACTCTATTTGTTTCTATTTCGCTTGCAAAGTGTCCATTTGGGCAGATAATGTGCTTAGGATATCAGTCCTTAGGTTATCCGGTAGGTTTCTGATTTATGCCTTTCTAACACCTCCACCAGAAGTATTTAATGATCGAATTCCTTGTCCACTTCTTGCAGCCCCTCGTGAACATTGAATGCACAACTCACAGATGGCATTGAATTCTTCTTTCGAAACGTCCCCCTTTACTACTATGTTTAAAAGTTGCAAGGAATCTTCCCTAAGTGCCTGGAGAAGGATGATCTTCAGAATATCTTTATCCAGGTTATTATGGCCCGATCTCTACAGTATATATTTGAATAGTTCCAGACAATCTTCCATATATTTGTCCTCATTCTGTACAAACTTAAAAATCTCCTCCTTGATGTCATGGGATTTACAGTAATCCTGGTATTTCTCCAAAAAGACTTCCTTCATCGCATTCCATAAGGAAATAGTCTTTCCTCCTAAACCCATGAACCATCACAGCGTTGTCCTTTTTAAGGTAGCAAGAAATATTTTTAGTTTCTGAGCATCGATGATATAATCATACCCTCAACAGACAATGCCAATTTCGAAGAGGAATCTATCAGAGTATTTAGAGGAAAGCCCATGAAAATTAGGCAGAGCCATTAAAGCAATGGACTTCATCGGTGCATCACATATAATTTTTCCAATTAGAAAATCAATAGAAGAACTAGTAGGTGCCATGAATATCATCCAATACTCACATAGTATTTCAACTGGTTCTACAACTGGTACTTGGGGTGATTTTACTGTAGGAGGTTTCACAGCATAACACTCTTTTGGTATTGTGGTGATGTGAAATACTTCAAGAGCTCTTCTTCCCAATTGGAATTACTCAATTCAACTACAGGAGGTTTCACATCACTACCTTGGTCTCGTGGTGATGCAAACCCCTTCGAATTTCTTCTTCCCAATTATAATTACTCAATTCTTCTAACCCTCTGCTTGCTATTTCTTCCCCCTCTGCTAGCAACAGGGGTATTTCTTCCAATGATACCTTATTTATTCCTCCTTCTACTATTGAAATAATTTCCTTCGCTACCATGGATGGCACTGGCTACTCAACCAACTGCCCTAACAGCCACACGAGAATATTCTTCAGATTCATCCTTTGCGATGATCTCCTCGATATACGTCTTCCTTCCGTGATCCCTTCCTTTCTTTGGGGGTCTTCCTCTGACCCTTTTATTCAGATCTTTTTTCATGCAATTAGTGGGAAGAATTCATTAAAATAATAGAAACGCTCAGGACCCGAAGTAAGTCAGATAGTTTCATCCCCAATAAGAGAGAGTAGGTTAAAAAATAAAGTAAAATAAACTAAAATAAAATCAAAGTTCAACACCTGAAGTAGGGTGATCAGATACCCTCCATAGGATGAGAATTTGGCCCTTTAGAAAAATAATCAGAAATTAGAAAATTAGAATACTACACTCAAGACTTAGAGCAGGGTATCAAATTCCCTCCCCAAGACGAGAGATTGATTCCAAGAGAAATAATGAAAAAGTAGAAGAAAAACATAACACTACGCTGAGGACTTAGAGCGGGGTAATGAATCCCCTCCCAAAGATGAGAGATCAGTTCTAAAAAAAACAATGGAAAATAAAGAAAATAAAACACTACACCCAGGACTTAGAGCAGGGTAATAAATTCCCTCCCTAAGATGAGAGATCAACCCTTAGATTAATTGCATATCATGTTCTTGCACCTTGTTAGCCTCCCCAACAACGGTGCAAAAATGTTGGTGTCTAGATGTGAACAAATATTCAAACCCTTTTTCCACATTAATTATCAATCCTGGTGTGTTGGTTATTGCAAGAATAATGCACACAGTATAGGCAAGAGCAACAACATAATTCGCTATTGAATCATAGGCTTAATCAATGAAAACAAGAAAACTACTGTAATAACAGTTAAAGTTAAATTGAAGAATTATAAAAGCATTCACAGAAATTACATCATACCAGAACATTAGTTACAATAATAAACAGAAATGTGAATCAACAAAAGGAAAATAACACAACACTTGATCAAAAGAGTGGGCACAACTCTCTGATCAGGGCACTGGTAAACTCATAGCTCACAAATGGAATAGCAAAAAATTGTTCATTAAATTGATTAAAAACACTTCTGTTACAATATTCGTCTCTTTCTACTTAATCTCCATTCACAACCCTGACGCACTTTTTATACCAATGTTTAGGAAAGCTGTATTTCCCCTCTAACAACTAAATATCTACAATTATACAATTGTTACAATAGAAAACTAGTTGTCGAAAGGAATACACAAAAAGCCTTAAATAGAGCTGGGGCATGTTGGAATATGTTGCACTGTTGCACCATGTTGAGATAGCGCCGAGAATTCAAAGTTTCTTCGTGGCTTGAAAATGTAATCCCTTTAATTTTCTGAATCTTTGGAAATAATAGATTTAATACTTGAATAGGTAAAACCTCCATGAATATTACTTCATTAAGCAAGTATTCCATATAAGAAAGTGGGAATGGATTTACCTCGTGTTTTTTAGAACAATTAATGATACAAAGAGATAAAAAGGTGGGTGAAAATGGGAGAGAAAATTACACAGATTTGGTACCCAACACTTGGGAAATAGAGCAAGGGAGAAAGAAAAATTACTATATTGAAGAGTTTAGTCCCATTCATAATCATTAACAAAAAGCATACATAGGGGCTAGTATTTCTTGGAGAGCCAAAATTCTTATTGCTCAGTTAAAGACTAATTCTCATAAAATCTGTTGTGAAATAGGGCTCTATTGTGCAACAGGGCACCGGAAAAGGCCAAAAAAAATGTGGGAAGAAAAAGTATGTATTTTTTTCTCTTCCAGAAAATTTGAAACAGAAAAAACATTTCATTCTAGAATGCAAGGCCTTCAAAGACAACACAGATTTTTATGCAGATACCATGACAACTAGCTCTTGGGATAATTTATTCCACAAGGGGTTTGTTGAGAAGTTAGGAGCCTTTACTGTGAGGTTTCACGGGAAAAGGGCCAAATAAGAATAGTAAAGAAATTTGTTCCATAAGCTATCTTTAACCTCTTTAATGTTAAAATAATAAACTATCTTTAACCTGGTTCTCAAACTCCTGTGGTTGTTGTTATTTGCAGAAACTGGATTATCTACAATATCATCAAACAATTCTCAACATTTTGAATCACAACGGAGATGCATCTTCAGGATGAGAAATCCTTCATTCATTTCTTGTCCTGAAGATGGATCCCCGTTGGGATTCGAAACGTTGAAAATTGTTTTATGATACTGTGGATAATCTGGTTTCTGCAAATATCTTTAACCTCTTTAACGTTGAAATAATTTCATTATTATTTCTAGTTTATAATATTTTTACTCTCTCTCGTCATTTAACAACCAATCCAATTTTTTATTTAAATAGGGAAAGAATAAAGATATACGTAAATTATTTTAACCTCCAGAAGCTAAAAATAACATATAGGAAAGATTGCTCCTCCATCATTGTATTCGACCCTTTTCTTGTGGAATCTTATAAAAAACGCTCCCAACTTCTCGACATTATAACAAACACTCTAAACTTCTGGACATTGAGGTTCTCCTTCATCATTGGCATGCACACACATAAGGAAGAAAATGTGGTAGCACAACTTATGATATTTATGTTGGCGATACATATTCCATGGGCTATAGGATAATAAATGTGATTGGGTAGTATATGTATAGTTTTTAGAGCTAAACAAATTTAAATCTGAGAGTGGTTTAAACTCAATTAAATCTAAAAATTATACATATACTTCCCAACCACATTTATTATCCTATATTCTAGGAAAAATTGGTTGACATTTATGTTCTCCCTCATCATTCAGTACATTGAGAAAAATAACGTTAATGTGAAATGAAATATATTACCGTGTGGAATGTTAATGTGAAATAAGATCTATTACCATGTGCAGCAACATTAGCACCACCCATAAGGTCCTCGAGAACTGGCTCCAAATATTTTTAAGTCACTAAAAACATAAAAACATAAGCAATATCTTTACAGTCGAGATTGGTGTTACACTTCCATTTGAAGATGACACAGATTTGAAATCGCAACCTCTGTGCGTTCTTGCTTGCAATAACCAGCATTAAGATTGAAAGAAAGAAAGAAAGAATTATTTTTAACGTCCACGAGGCTAAAAATATCATATGAGGTATATTTATTTTCCATTTGGCTCTTCTATTCTCCCCTTTTCCTGTGAAGTTTTAGAATGACCATTCCCAGCTTCTCGACAAAATCTTCACTAAATAGATTATCCCAAGAACTAGCTACCAAGATACCTGCATAATTTTCCCCACTGTCTTTAAAGGCCTCACATTCTAAAATGAAATCTTTTTCTGTTTCTACCTTTTCGGAAGAGAAAAAAATACATACTCTTTCCTCCCATCTGGCCTTTTCCAACAACCTGTTTCACAACAGAGTTGATGAGAATTAGTCCTTAATTGAGCAATAAGAATTTTAGATCGCCAAGAAATATTGGCCCCTATGTACACATTTTGCTAATGGTTATGGGTGGGGTTAAACTCTTCAATATAGTACTTCTTCTTTCTCCCTAGCTCTTTCTCCCAAGTACGTTTGTGGAAATTATCCATAACAATTTTTTTTATCTCTTTACTATTTGTAGGTCACATGCCCAAGAAAATGCCCCATTTACTAAACCATTTGTTATTTTTCTGCATCCAAGTCTTCTTTATTTTGCACAATATTTAACTAAATACAACCTTAGGCCATATACACTCTTCCATTTTCTCAATTTTTTTTAAATACCTTATGAATCGCACCATAGAAATTGATTCAATAAGAGCAACCGATGTTTCACTTAAAAGGATAGCATAAGGAACTGCAATTTTAATTTTGAATTTTTTTGTAATCAAATACTTCTGAATTTTATCAATTTGTTTCCACTACATCTCAGTTGTACTGTTGGCCCACAGGTCACAACCGTAGAGAATCAGCACAATCACTAGAATCCAAAAAAGAGTTAGAGTGGTTTTCTAGTCCCACAAATATACCTCTCTACACCTGTTTTGAAGAGGATAAAATGATTTCCAACCCCCTAAAGTTATTTTATTTTGACAACCATCCCAAATTAAATTTCTGTTGAAGTCAATTCCAAGGTATTTGTAGTCTGTAACTTCTTCCAAAATGTTGCCTTCAAAGTAGAACTTATGCTGGTTATGCTTTCTTTCGTTAGAGAAAACCACTACTTTCGTTTTAGTAATATTGAATTGCATCCCCACCCTTCTACAAAAATTCTCAAGGGAACATAAGTTCTCTTGCAAACCAAGAGACGATTTAGCAATCAAGGTAAGGTCATCTACATTGAAAATAAACCTTATAGTGAACTTTCCCAAATGGATACCGTCAACCCCTTACGAATTTAGCTACTCTTCAAGCTTGTCAATATATAACCCAAAAAGGGTAGGAGACAGCGGGAAACCTTGATTGACCCTGATATTGCTTGTAAAACTTTCAGAAATGCCTACTGAAGTTCTAATTTTTATTTTCACCTCTTGATACAACCTATACACAACTTCTCCCAAATGCCTGGGAACCCCAAATTCCTCCATTCTGCCCCAAATATTATCCCTAGGAGCCGTGTCAAAGTATTTTCTCAAATCAACAAAGCAACAAAAAACATCTTCCCTTTTTTCCCAAGCTTTTTCAATGATGTTCCTTAAAGTTACACAATGATCAACTGTGGAATGTTTAGGTCTAAAACCTGCTTTCCCTTTAGCATGTTTATCTCTTTCTTCTGCCCACTTACTGATTTTATTTTCTATCATACTTCCAAATAGCTTTGCAAACAAGGGGTTTATCCTTATGGTTCTATAATTGGAGGGATTATTGACATCACAAATCTTGACAAGGGGTATTTTCACACTAGTTTTCCAATCTGTGGGGAACCCTTGTTGTATGATGTTGTTGAAAATTTTTGTGATGTGAGGTAAAATAAATTTTAAGCCCCACTTTAGATACTCTTCTTGGATTTCATCTAAGTATTTTTATTTTCCAGCACCCAAATTATTGATACCCATCTCTACCTCTTGCACCATGAAGAGTTTTGTGTCTGTGTTGACCAAGGGAGGAGGGTCAACCTTTGTATCCTGCTCATAATTTTGTCTTGAAGAGTCGAACCATTTAGAATCTGTAATGATGTTTTCAATTTTTGCCTTTATCAGTTGGAGCTCCTTCGAGAATAGTTTGGGGTTATTTTTCCAAAGGAATATTAGTTCTTCTCTCCTCGAAACCATGAAATCAAATTTTTTCTTTCTTACTATCTACGTGTAATCTTTTAGCTTTATGTTATCCTTGTCTTATTCCTTCTAGCTTCTCCTTGCCTTTTTTCATTCCTCGTCAAATCAAGTATTAACCAGAAAAAAAATTGTTTCAGACTTCTTAATTTTTTCTCTTTTACACTCAGCAAGTGCGCTTTCAATTAAATGTGGCACTCCATGACTGTGAATGGCATAAAATGATATTTCCTCCAAATTGAAGATCCTCTCTAGCATTTTTTTAAGGTATTGCAATTCTCTGGATTTAAAATAATTCTCACCTTTGGGGGATTTCATTGAACACATTGAGTTTTTGACTCTAATTTCTTCTTCTGGTCCAAGAGAAAATTAAATAAATTGGCTTTTGATCTGATTTTAAGTCCCAAATTTGATCTCCAATCAACACTTCCTCAATTTTCTCACACAAAATATGTGATCATATTACATAATCTACTACACTTGCTCCATTGTAAGTATTGCAAGTGAAATTACCAGACTTTTCCCATATTGTCAAACCATTACAAATGACTAAATTGAAAGCCCCACATAGCATAAGAAATTTTTCTCCAAAGAGATTAAAACCTTTATCCTCTGAAATTTTTTCGCACTGATGATTATTCTCTTCTGTAAGCCAGATATGGTCACATTATTCTTTACAACCAAGAATGCTAGCTTGTTCACTTGCAGTTCTACCATTGAAATCCCCCGCTATAAGGACTTCACCTAGCTGAGAATATATTGCAATATCTATTTTTAGGTTCGAAAAAGGATCTTTGTGGTTAAGCCCTCCACTTTTTTAGATTTTTGAAACTTGCAGCACAAAATATCATGCTGTAATTCTGATGTGATTTTGATTTTCTGATATTTTAAGCCAAGCAAATTTATTATTTGGGTATTATTTTTCTAGATGAATCAAATGACCTTATTTTTCTCTTACTAATACCATGATACACCCATGCCCTTTTCCATTCCCTAATGCCTTGTTCCACACTGCTATCTTCCAATACCCTTCAAAGAAAGGTTTCTTGCACCCTTCATTCTCATGTGTTTCTATGAGGAAAATTATGTCTCTACCTTCCGCAATAGGCCCTAACCCAGGTGATCATCTCCATGGGTAACCCCTGCAGCTCCAAAAAACTAATCTTAAGGAAATCGGGGTATGACTTGATTGCTATTTTTTTTGACATGCAAGACTCATAGTTGAGTCTTTGTCCCTGCTTGCCTATACTGACCTTTCTTCCTCATTTCTTGCTGAAGGGTTTGTTTCCTCTTCTTTGTTATAATTTTGCTGCATTGTTTTCGAAGGAGGTCCAAATTGCACTATCACAGCTTTACCTTTATAGATCCATGTTCTCTCTGTATGATTAAGAGGATAAATGGAAGAAGATAGACCAGGGGCATTGGCAAATATGAAGGGTTCAAATTTGAAAACATAGCACCTAATTTTTTTTCAAATTGGGAATTATTCTTAAGAGGATAAATGGGAGAAACTAGGATTATAAATGGGAGAACACACACCAGCCATGTTGGCAAAGGCAAAGGGTTCAAACTTGAAAACATGGCACCAAGTTTGTTTTCAAATTGGGAATTCTTCTCCTAAATTGCAAGAAATTAAGTAAATAAATGATGAAGCTCAAGGTTTATATGGAAAATTCTTGATATGTCATGGCTCCAGCCTCGAACAAATTTGACTTGGATTCCTTCATCTAACAGCAGAGCAGCGACGATGATGCAAGCAATCTGTTGGGGCTCAATCGTAGCCTCAAAGATATATTGAACGATCCCTAGGAGGAATCATCTTCAGAGGGGTATGATGATGAGACTGTAAAACATTTTCTCTTCAGAAACCCTAGTTTCACATGTCAAAGGTAGGAAAACGATGAAAAAAACATGGACTGTGCTAAGAAAGGTTATAAGAAACTAGAGAAAGTTGAAGGAAATTCAAGTTTGTTTTCAATTACAGACAGATTGAAAATCGGATATGAGAAAGGTAATGCTTATGACCCTGATGCATCTAATTCGAACTTATAACTTAGAGGAAAAAGGAAATCCCTTGAATTTGATGGAAAATAAAGATAAAAAAACTAGAGTTTACACTGATGTATCTAGTTCAAATTTAGAGGAAAGGGGAAAGCCCTTGCATTTAATAGATAATAGATTTCGGAAAGCTAAAATTTTAAACAAAGTTCGGTTGGCTGGATAATTGGCTGAATTGAGGCTTATTTTGAGCATGAAGAAGTCCGCATTCTTGGATTTTGTTGGTAAGCCTTCAACATTTTTCACCTGAATGCCAACTTCATTTCTGATTTTATCTCGATCACCATCTTTTTCTCCATTGCTTGGAAGTGTAAAGCCGAGTTCGAAGCCTAGAGATGCCTTGCTATGGTTGCAACTGCATCTCGACCTATTCCTATTCCCCATGCAATAGCGATGACGAATAGGAAGGCGAACATTATATCTCAAAAGAATCTTGATTCAACAGGCTCGACATAGTCTAGTTCAAAAGTTGGAGAAATTTGAAAAGAAGAGGAAAAGGATGGGCGTATGGTTGGTTCCGATGTGGGAATTTCTGAAGGATTTTTTCAATTTCTAGATAGTTCAACTAGTATGCCATATGATCTCAGTTTTACTAGACTAGAAGAGGAAATGGAAAAAGAGATGTATAATTTTATGGAAAAGAAGCGAGATCCCCTTCCGAGATCAGAACCCAAAGAATTTATTGCTCAAACAAACAGTGATAAGAGAAAACGATGATGAAAGAATTATAAGTGGGAAGAATTAAGAAATATAGGGACAAGGTGATATCAACATAGGAGTGCAAGACAAGGAAGTGCTACATATTGTGTAGAACATTGGCAAAACTTGTCCAACATCTGACTGTGAAAAAATTCCACCATTGATGAACTATTATACTAATACTTGTCCGGAAAGTCAGAACTCTGAATCGAGTAAATTTTCATTGGATATTGATCTTAATATATCGTAATTAGGTAGTGAAGAAGAAATAATAAATGCTTCTCTTCAACTTCTAGAGCCAACAAAGATGGTTACTCAAGAAAAGCAGGTCAATGTAATTGAAGAAATTCCTAAAAAGAAACATGAAAGGACCTTTGATGTTTTTGTTCATGGAAAAGGGGGAAAAATGGAACATGGCTAACCTGGTAGGAAAACTTGCGAAAAGGTATGAACCTCTCTTAATCCATTCGACTTGGCGGAAGAACTTCTAAAGAGAGATGCATATTTTGGATTGCACTAGGAAGAGGGAGCTACAACACAACTGATAAGACTTGAGGGTATCCCACGAGGACCTCCAGCAATAGGTCATTTACAAATTGATTCCATGAGATATCTTTCACAAACACTTACATTAGAAATGTTCAGGAGGGATCATTGTTCTCCACTAGCTCTAGCTATGCGTATGAATTATATTACCGTGGGTATGTCCAGAGGATCTATACTTGTTAATCCCAACAAATATTATTCTCAGAGTGTTGACGGCATGGATCCCAAGGTTTTGTAATTTATCCTCTAAAACCTAACTATTTGCACGTATTCTAACATTTCACTATCTTTAAATCCCCTTCGTGATTTGTTCTTCTAACCATTTTTAGTTTTTTTTTACTATCAAATGCAATTTTAGCTCTTTCGAGACAGACTACCTATTCTGAAAATTTTTTCTCATGTTTTGCAATACACTTTTTTTTACTAAATTACCTTATATAGTGTTCAGTTCTCTATATATGACTGTAAGGATCGAGGAGAAAAGAGCATACATCATTTTTAATTGATTGAAAATGGGGGACAATATTGATCTATCCATCTTGTATAATATATCTATTATATCAATCCTTATCAAGTAGATGTATATGAGTATTCACTTCACAATTTTTTGACAAAAAACTATGAAGAATAGGTTGTATGAAATCCTTTATCATATAACATTGAGGACTATCTTATGTTGTGGATAAGGAAGTGATATTTGTTGATAATAAGGAACCATCCTTGAATTCATTATATTCCTAGTATCATAAAACACACCTCTTAGGTCCCTTTGTGCTCTTATTTTCGAGTATTTAGAAAGTCATTTTTTATTCCTTATGGCCACCCACATGGAAATTATTTTTTCCATAGTGGTTTCCACCATCAGGACTTATCATTTTTATTATTGAGCCTCATTGGAAAACATTGATTTGTACTCTAATTTGGCAATATATTTATCCATTGAAGGATTTTTAGATCATACTATTTCATCTCCTTCATTTTTTATTCTTACATTACTTCTAATCAAGGCTTCAACTAATCTGCATTGTTCCCTTAAAGTCCTACCATATTTTTTTTCATCCCTCACTATTGCTAGATATCTGTAGTCATAGGACCAACACTTTGGACACCTTAAATAATTCATTTCATGTAAAAGAGTTAATATTTTGTTTGACAGAGTATATGTGTTCTCACATCCAACACGTGGATCAGACTCTAGTCTCATCTACTCCCCATTACCAATCTTCCATGCCACCCAGTTGTCTACAACTCGAAATATTTGCACTATTCCCTTCCAGATCCAAATTATCAAGACCTGGAATCGACAAAGACTCTTTGGGGCAAAAGAGAAATGCGTTTGAATTGGATTGTGAATAAATCGTGAAAAACTTGGCAAGTACAAAAATTAAAGATATACACATTTTAAATAAAAAATATGTATTTTTCATTTATATTAAATAAATCCATGTCCATACAATGCACACTATCAATAAATGTCCAAAATTTCATGGATTAATAGGTATCTCATATATTATGTGTCTAAACTAAGATCTGAAAGAATCTACTTATAAAGGTTAAGTGAACAGTTAACGTTGAATACTATATAGTAAAAAATCTAAGATGCAGGATTCTTCCATGTCCTCAACTCTTTGATCCTCAAGGTTTTCAAAATTCCTTAAGGCGAAAAGGAGGTCTTATTTTGATCGAAGCCAATCTGATGTAGGATCTAGCTATTGCAAGTTTAGGTCAATATCCCAATCATCCAAACCTTTCCTCATCATGAAACATAAAAATGTGAACTAAAGTTTCAATCAATTCTTCCAATTCAAGTGTTTAAACTTTAGATAAACTAAGTTGAGTCTTGTCTTTCTTGATGTCTCACCTTCGATTTTCCTATTGCAAATTTGAAGGGTGCAATGGACTGATACAGGGTTATTTAAGCACTTTTGTGTTAATAACTTAATTGGTTGTGCTTATTGGCATGCATTTTATAAAACATGCTCCAATTTCCCCCAAAACCTCAAGCATTGTAGGTATGGTTGAAGATTTGAATAACAAATATTTTAGGATCTGGCACATCATTACAAAAAATTCTCCACCATAGATCTACTAAAGTGGAAAGGTTAAAATCTACTTAGAAGCATTTAAGAGGGGCATGTAATTGGCATATACTCAGCCACTTCATCATTATATCTTCTTTTGATGGCCTCCTAGCTGAGATGCAACACCTAATAAATGTAACCCTTAGTGGGTTTTTCAACATCAACCATCATGAAATATTGAAGTCGTTTTCAAACATTCAAATTTTGGTATAGTAAAATTTGAAAATGAAATGAAGTTTAACTTTGAAGGTGAACATTAAAAATGCTTAAGACTTAAGTACCTGACCACTTTGGCAAGTGACCCTGTCACAACAATAATCTCTTCAGCATCTTCCTAGAAACCATCACTAAACACAAGAGCAACAATTAAAATGCGTTCATGTGTTTTTCCATGTATCTTGTTGCCATCCACTCAGGTCCCGAACATACCCTATTGAGATTTACCCTTTGAACAACCATGAATTGCAAAGGGATGAATTTGGTTGGAATTTTCATCACTGTAGGACAAACAAGTTCCTTGCCTTCAATGAATATTTTTTTGTCGTTGAAGTCATTTATGTGATTGTAAATTTATTTGGTGATGGATTTTTCCTTATACATAACTTTTTGTATCCAGGGAATTCTTACAATGCCAAAAGAATTAAATCTATGGAATGTGTAGGACAAGAGTTCCAAAATATGGAGGGATTCCTAAGCTCAAAAAGTCTAGCAATAGCCATATAATTAGTTGCATTATTGTTAAAAAATTATACCAAATTTTATTTTCCCACTTCCTAAACAAATTTCATCATTTCAAAAATTAGTTGGGCATTATTAACTTTGTTTGAGGCATCTACTAATTTGAGAAACATTATTGCCTTTGGAATAGATATTGGGAAATTTATCAAGGTTCTGTTCGTTTGATCTATCCATCCATCAATCATGATGGTGGGCTTTTTTTTCTGCCCATGATGACAAAAACTTATCTAGTATATATCATCAACATTTTCTAACAGCAAATATGTCCTAAGGCTCCCACATGTAGGGGATTTCAATCTAGATTTACACTAGTGAACGCATCAATAATACACCAGGAGTGACGACTTTTGGCACAGTTGTAATGTTCATGGGAAATTAGTTCCAAAAGATGAAGTGGCCTATTTATCTCCATAGGCTATAGTCTTTTATAAAGGGGAAAACCTAAAATACCCAATGTTTGGGAAATGGAGGGAAAGCTTTGGGGTAGCTTGGAAAAGAAACCCAGAGTTGGGGTTTTGAGTGAACCTTAATCAATTAAGGAGAAAATCACTTCAAAGAAATATATAAATACAAGAGGGTTAGATTGTTAATTTTGGGAAACTAGTTCCAAACTCCATGTTGCACTGCTCATATGATGACGATCATGTTTTTGTTGGATTCCTCTTTTGGAGAGGTTCAAGATTGATCTAAATATCATCTTGTTTAGATGAGAAGAACATTTATTTTGAATTTATTTTCCACATGTGCAAGGTCGGTCAGATTTGTAATGTAGGCTCACATGCCTAATATATGTGTCACACACCCTCACTTATGAATATAAATTGGAGAGACTTTGCAGTCGTTTTCTCATCATCGCATCACACATTCTCTCATTGTGATCTGATTGGTCCAATAGCCTTTGGATGCCCTTTTCCCCTCACACATTTGGAGCAAAGCTGCTATTTTCTGCAGATCTGTTTAGGGCTTGTTGCTGCAACATTGACCAATGTTGACCATGGTCAACCCTTTTTTGTTTGACCTTAATCTTCTACCAAAATTTTGATTGAAGCCCTAGGATTGAATTTTCTGTTGTTTCCTCCATTGACTTTGGGTTGACCAAAGTTGACTTGTGATGAGCTGTCTTTGAGGGCTATGGGTGTGACACATGAAGGATTAGCTGACTGAGAAAGACTTTACTAGATGAAGCATCCTGTTCACTGTCGTAATGAAAAAATATTTCATATCTTTGCTGAACAAAAAGAATTGTAAATATGATCTATATTTGTCCTTTCTTATGTTGATCTATTAATGTGCTCTATCAACATTTTACTTTCATGTTTATGTGATTTCTATATTATATCGAGCGTAAGAAATATTGAAGTAAAATTTCATCAAGCATAGAACACCATGGTTATCTAATTTTACATGGTACCAAAGCTGAGGTGAAGGAAAATTCCAAGAGTCCAAGCTAGTGTTAGAAGCAATCACTAAAGGAAGGAATCCTATCAAGGACAAATGGCTTCCTCAACCTAAAAGGGTTTCAAGGCTGATGATAAATTTATTGATAATTATTATAATCATGCATGGAATATGTCCTTGGATTTGGTGCTAGAAGTTCAAGATGTGATGGAATATGTGCAAGGGAAGATTCTAGAGCCTCCACCAAATGCAGCTACTGCCACGAAGAAAAAGTATAAAAAAGGAGAAATCAAAGAAAATATGATTATCTGAGATTATATTCATAAGCACTTGGTTGCTTACATTTCTAAGCTAAAGACATCTAAGGAGATGTATGATAAGCTAGTGAGCATGTTCAGGGCTAGGAATACTAATCAAATACTTTTCTTCAAGAATCAATTGAAGAATATCAAGAAGGGCAAGGATTAATCTATTCAATCTTATTTTATGAGGTTCAGTAAAATAAGGAATAACCTCCTATCTATTGGGGAAGAAATATCTAACTAAGAGATGGTTCTTATTGTGCTTGGAGGTCTCCCCCATTATTGGAATGTATTTAATACCACTATTTTGAATAATAATGTGATTCTTGATTTTGATGAAATATTGATGAGATGCACTCAAGAGGAAACAAGAATGACGGATTATGCCTCTAATGGAAATGGAAGTGACCCTACTGCCTTTGTTAATCATGAAAAGAAGAAGAACAATGGTGGCGCAAGAAATAAAAACCATGGTAGAGTGGGGCCCAAAGGAAGGAAGGGAAGATGTTACACTTGTAACAAGACTATTCACTATGCAAGAGAGTGCCCTAATAGAAGGGACTCCCCCAAGGATGATGACAACAACAACTCGAGAGGGAATGGAAGTCCCCACTCATTACTATCTATATTGGGCCAAGGATTGCAACACGACCAACATCTCCTTGTCATAAATGAAAGCAATCATGTGGTAGCAACTTTCTACTCTCAAAGGCTATGGGGTGGCCTCCATGCGTCAACACCACCTCCCTCACCTGAAACATCACACTCCAATACAAATGTTTGAGTGAAATCAGGAAAATCCAAAACAAAATAGCTGCTCATGAACCTCTTGCGACGCTCAAATGCTTCCTATGGTACATGCATCAACTCAAAATCCCCCTTCTTCCACATGTCCATGAGGGGTGCTGCAAGTTGTCAGAATCCTCTCACGAGTCTCCTACAGTATGTGAAAATTCCCGGGAACCCCCTCAGCTCAGTCACATTCTTGAGTGTTGGGCAATCTGAAATGGCCTTGATCTTCTTCTGGTGTACCTTTACTCCGTCCTCTGGGCCAATCACATGCCCAAGGTACGACATCTCTCTCAATACAAACTCATATTTGTACATCTTCGCTTAGAGTTGTTTCTCCTCTAGTATGTGAATTACTACCTCCAAATGTCGAAGGTGATCCTCCCACATCCATATATATATGAGTATGTCATCAAAGAAGACAAGGACAAAGTATTACTACTAGCAAGGAAACATGTGGTTTATACAAGACTAAATGTAGCCTGAGCATTAGTTAGCCCGAAGGGAATCACCAAGAACACAAAATGTTCGTAGTGGCAATGAAAGGTAGTCTTAGGGATGTCCTTCTCCCTCACCCGAATTTGGTGGTACCCCAAGAGCAAATCCATCTTAGAGAAGTATTTCACTCCTCTAAGCTCATCCATCAACTCATCACTACTCAGAATAGAGTACATGTTCTTCAATGTCTTCTTATTGAGGGCCTTGTATTCAATGCACATTTGGAGTATCCCATCCTTCTTCTTCACCTACACCACAGAAGAAGCGAAGGGACTCAAATTGGGCCTGATGTGCTCCAGTATTATCTGCTCCTAAATGGCCCTTTCAATCTCATCTCAATAGGCTTTGGGATACCTATACAGGGTCATCATAACTGCATGCACTCCCTCCTCCAACTCGATAGTGTGCTTGAACCCTCAACTTGCTGGCTTGCCTGGAGGGATATCCCCAAAAACCCCTTTGATGCCTCTCTAATAGGTCCTATATGTCAGGGTTCACTGGTCGTGGTGAGGCCCCTGTCTCTCAAATCCTCAGCTCAACCACCCATTGTATTTCCCCGTAGCATAGATCTACCTCCATCTAGTGTGTTGAAACTGTTTGGTGTGATAAAGAGTGCATCCCCCTCAACAATACTAGCTTCCCATCGTGCCCCACAAACTCCATATCTAACTTATGCTAGTCAGTGGTGACCCTCCCCAATGTGTATAAATATTGTACACCCAACACCACATTGGTCTCTAGGACATCAAGTACAATAAAGTGATCAGTAAACATTGCCCAAGTAGTTCCCCATCATCACAGTCAACTCGAGAGTGTACTTTGTGCACTACATGGTTTGGTCTCCTAACACCAACAAGAACCTCTCAAATGTCTCTGTGTGGATGCCCCTACACTCCACCATATCGGAATCAATAAATTTGTGGGTGGCCCCACTGTCTACCTGAATTGAAACTCGTTTCCCCTGTACCATCCACCTAATCTTGAGCATCAAATACTTCGGAACTCCATGAAGTGAAGCAAGAACTCCCCCTAATGGGGAAAATGATCCCCCTCTAAGTGGTGGTGGTGCTCCCCCTGTTGATGGTCCTCTCTCATCTCCCAGATCTGCTTGAACGTCAAGCTCCTCAACTGAATCACTATCTGAATACACCTCAATGTAGTGGGCCTTTACCTTGGTTCACTTGTGCCCAGGGTTCTTGGCACATAAAGCACAAATTACTCGACCTAAGGTCCCTCTAGGTATCCTCGTCCATCTGAATACATCCTCCATCCCTCTAGGGCAGTATAGTGTTTCGATTCCCGTATGGTGAAGTGGGTCTAATGGTGACAAAAGTGTTTTGGGCACAACGTAAATCATATATGGGGTCCTAGAGATATCATACGTCAAATATGTGGGTTTGTATGCCCTCATCCAACGATGCAATGGCTTTACTAGCCATTCCAAAAATACCATGATCAACCGAGCCTCTAAAATGCTAGTCACCATCACTTCCAGTCCTTAAAATTTTGTACTGTATGCTTTTTCACTACTAGTTTACCTTAGATGGGATAACTCCATGAAATGTAACTTTGGGTCTTTCCTCTCAAACCTCTCCAACAGCCTCTGGGTGAACTATGTGTAAGAAGTTATGTGAATATGTCCCAACATGATTAGCACATGGTACCACCAATCTTGGGCATCCCCTTCCAAATGAAGGATAGAAAATCACATAACATCAGTCTCCTACATGGAGTTCAGGTGGAATTATGTATCTAGCTTTTGAACCCAAGCCCTGACATCCAATTGTAGCATCAAATTGTTCTAGTGGAAGAACTATAGTGAATCTGATAGGAATTATCATTAACCTCTTTTGCATAATTTTGTGTAATCAATTTTTAAAATAGTAATATTGTGGGTATAGAAGAGGGTATTTGGAAATATGTTAGAACTTATAATTCCATTTTTCACTTTGTCCTCACTTTTGTTTTGAAGGGATAATCAATGCTTCGGATGTCAAAAATATGTTGAGCCCTCTTGCTCTTTGCAGTATGGGTAAAGCCACATTTTTTTTACTTTGATATAAAACATAATTGTGACAATGAAATAATGTGTAGTAATGTTGTAGACCTAAATTTAGGACCAACGGTAGAACACTGATAGAGCTCACAGAGGCATCTTGAACCTAAATCCTTCAAATACCTTGGTCCTGAAGTCATATTGTTGTATAAAACTAACAACACTTACATTCACCAAGAAGATCTGGGAATTAGGTTGATGAAGGAACTCATAACTCCAAAGTTTTCGGACACATTGAAATAACCAAGACATTGACAAATTCACATGACACAAAGGTATGGCACAAAGCTTGTCAAAAGTTGCACCTATATGTAAAGATCCCATAATGGATTCGTGAAACGAGGAGGCTTCTGAGGAATACACAAACATTGTGGAGAAGTTGTTTTTCATATTGCTAAGTGCTCGAACTCATATCTCAAAGCTCACAGTTGCTGGCTAAGTATTTCAATTCCATGTTTGACGACCCCACTTTGTTTCTGAAGTTGAATCATTACCAGCATGCCCTATGCTAAAGCTGGCTCTTGGCCTAAGTCCACAAAAAAACATCGGGGCACTCATTGCACTAGGTCAGGATGAGGTTGGATGGTCACAAATGAGGTGAAAGGATG